>CM033998.1:8698537-8760199 GCA_019603395.1 Cyrtorhinus lividipennis
GTTAATCGATCGGTACAATGACGAAGTAGCGAGGTTACAAAATCTTGGAGGGTTTGTCAACAAGTTGTTCTCTTGAACTTCCCGCATAAAAATTAATGTTCCCGCCAATGTATATAAATAAGTCCAAACTTATCTACATGAAATTGAATTGGACATCAACATATTGCCAAATATTCTTGCGAATCGATATAAACTACCGAATTGAAAGGGCGCAGCAACTTGAATTTGCCAGTAACCTTTTGGTTGTTATTCTTTGAATAATCAACCTATGTTTTCATGCAAAGGTCACCTTCTCCGATTCGGCTCACATTTTTTTTCTGGACGTTTCAGGTGTCTAGATCAAAAACGCTGCAAATTCTTACACACGGGTTGGTTATTCCTCTGGACCAGGCGCAAGGGCACTATTAGGTCTAGATCAAGAAAGGTCAATGTCCGTCCGCCGTACGACTATACGCCGTTCACCGTCCGCGCCGTTTTGTAGTAGATAATTTTCTAAAAATCTGAATTTGGGTCCGTGGGTCCTTTCCCGGCAGGACGTCCTCGAAACTTTTCAGCCCGATCGGACCAAATTTGGGCGGGAAAGGGGTCAAAATGTGTTTTTTGAAAAATGGATTTTCGAGATTTTGGACGATCTAGGCGAGGTGGGGTATCATTTTCCACTAAATTTTAGACGCTGAATCGATTGGAATGGTCTGGGACCGCCCACACCCACTGTTTTCCCATTTTCCCCATGTTAAAGAAATGAATCTCATGCTCCTGGTCCGAGGTTAAATTAGTCTCCTGCGCTAGTTCGAGGAATAACCACCCGTGTGTATGAATTTTTGCAGATTTTTTGAGATACCTTCAAACACGCATGAGGAGTGAAGTGGACGCTGAATAGACTGGGGGGGTTTTTGAACTGTCGTAAACGCAGGCAAGGTGTGGACAAAATGCGGGCATTTTTACACTCCCTAAAATTATTGAACTGTTCAAATTTTACCAAATGATCGATATCCACATTATCATATAAACCATTGTGGCATAATCAGCGGGTTTTTTTCATCTTCAATCTTTCTGAATTGTAGTCTTACATTTTTGCAAATATTTTGGCAGGGTACGTATGTAATGTCTGCCACTTTCACTCATGCTTACGACGCGAGAAATCTAAGACACGAATTATTCCCTTATTCAAACAGAATTAAACATCACTCGAATGTACAGTTATCGGAATAAATGCTCTTCATGTCACTTGTTGTTTTGTTAGTGGCCTGCGTTATATAACTTCTTCTGACATGAATTAATGAATGGTCGTGAATACCAAAGGTCACTTTTTCGTTCAAGGTCTCCAATTCATCGAACGATACCTACCAGAAAGATGCTTGTCCCTGATATTGACGTTATTCTCCACAAAGGATCGGCTGAGTATTGTCATTGGAAAGTATTCAGAGCTTATTGTTGGTAATTAGTTACATCCGTTGATTTGCAAGGCTGAGGGTGGATGACACTGTATCGCCGGAACCTCATTTTAGATGAAAGGGGAGAGAAATATTTCATGATCCAGAAAGAGGGTTTGACGAACGGTTTCGGATCGATGTTGCGGCGGATGGGTTTGGCAGAATAACCAGTGGTAGTGAGGACATAGCTGCCATAATAGCAGTAACACCACGCGACCTAAACGCCCAGGTTAAGGAGTGAAGAGATGATCAGACACCATCAAAGTTTAATATTTACCAATGCTTTTTACTGAGATCCCAGTACTTTCCAAATGAGCCTATATTTTCCATTTCCGCTCATCAGAAGGAATATTGAATAAGGAAAATGGAACATCAACTGCCGAGGGTCAAAAGAATGTTCGATTCGCCTGATATTCCATTTTCATCATATTTTTGCACTTCGTATGTACGACTCTGTCAATCCCCCACAATGGTTTCGGTAACTTTTCCGTCCCCCCCCCCCCCTTATTGTGGCATGCCTCTCACCCTCCCGATGGCCCTAGGCAACGAGAAGTGTTCTTTCACATTTTAATTAGATGTACGCACAGTTTGAACCAGTATTGAGGCATTGGCAGGCGCGGGAATGGTGGAGTAGCGACCTTGAACCTTGGTGCTTCGCGTTTTTTGCGTCCTAAGTATCCTCGATGAACTGTGTGCAGTTTACCAACCTCTTCTCAAAAATCTCGCTGTTAAAGAACGGGATTCATAGTAGCGCATATTTTCAAATTCTTCATCAGTTACGATGGAGCTCTTTGAGCATTCAACGTCCAATAAATGCGGTAGTTTTCAAATATTCCTTATTAATCATAATATAGCCCCCTCCCCAGAATCTGTTATCTAGTGTGTGTGTGAGAGAATAATTCCCCCATGCCTAAGACATTGGCGGGCAAGAGGCATTCAATGATGTTGGGGGGGGGGGGGCTAAAAGTACCAAGGTTTCTCCCATGAGAGGTATCACCTCGCGGAGTATATAGTACCTTCGGAGCAGAGTATTATCGTAAGTAGAAAGATATTTTGTAAGACTAGCTTCTCTTGCGCAGCTAAACTTAGGTATGGGTACGATAGTAGTTTTTGTCTGTACCAGATTGGAGGACCGGTGAGAGTATGTGGTTTTTTCCACTGCCTGTCTGCCGTAGCAGAACGCAGTAGAGCTGAACCCGTCAACTGCCATGTTGATGAGTCGCGTAATTCCGCTGTACTGAAGTAGTCTTCTGAGTTGCTCCGGGTTCGAAAACTACGTTGTATGAGAATAATTCGTTTTCGTGCCTTTCATACCAGGCAACATCGTTTCAATCCCGTCACCTGAAGGAGAAATGAATGTTATTTGAGAGCCTAACAAATCAAAATGAAAACCCTTTTGGTTGCTCCTACTGCCGACTATTTGTTGCGCACAAGCATTAGAAAATATCAATCGCGATATATTTTCATTAAGTGAGAGTCCGAGATTGCCCTAGTCCCCTTTTGACTGCAAACACTTCTTCAGGAACCTTCGTCATCAAAACTAGTCCTCGTCGTTAATCCACAGTGCCCAAATAAGTGTCAATTTATTGATATGAGAGCTGCTAAACTGGAAACCGGTTAGTTCTGCAGTGGAACAACTGGACCCACGACGGCATATGCAACCCTTGCTCGGAACGTAGCCATAATAGCTGTTTCAAGGCCTACGTTGTGTTGTGTCTCCGAGCAGACAAGTGGCATTCTTCGGCAGCACCTCCGTACTTGCTTTTTTTGGCCTCCAAGACAAAGTACATAGTGACAGTGAGGGAATAGTGTGTTACAAGGTGTGAATTCAATTAGCAGGAAAACATGACTTCCAGGAAGAGATTCTAGGAAGGATGTGTTTTAAGGATTGTCTCTAGCTCGACGTTCAGCAGGTTGTCTCCAGGTATCATGTTTATTATCCGCGCGTAATTTGGATGCATGCTCCTCTCGAAAACTATAAGGTTCTGCCTCTACCTACTCGTAGTTAGTGCAAATTTAACTAACATGTTTCACCGCCAGTAACTGCATGACGCAAGGAATTGAAAGTTATTCATTCCGCAACCTCAAGTCAAAGTGCATCAATACGCCCAATCATAGTGCGTTACAAGTCGAAAACCTATAATGACATTGGTGGTCTCCGTCACCTTCGAGAGGTGTATCACCACTCAAGGTAACACATCCAACAATCAAATCTTATCCTGGCGATCGATTCAGGGCGAATTATTCATTGGAAGTTCAAGGCCTTGTAGAAGGTTTGAGTATCAATCATGCCTGTGATAGCCCAGGACCCACACATCACGCAAAGTCTACGCGTTTTGCTGAGATCCTAGTCGTAATGCTGATGTCTTTCACAGAACACTTACCAATATCTGACCATTCCCGGGAAACTCCAAAGTCATTCCATCGTTCAATGCATTTTCTCGTTTGTTCAGTGGTCGCACCCTGCCGAAAATCGTACAATGCCTCTAGTGAACATCATTTATTTTTAATATCACTGAATTATATAGTTTTCGATTTAATGAGCCTAAATATCAAAAGAATGCACTTCGTCCTGTTCAAGTGCACCATCACCTTCAGACTTACCTCACAACAACATTGATGTTGTCTTCTGGAGGAGTCGGTGGTTCTGAACCTGTAGAGCCCAGATCCGTGAAGGAACTACAACACAGAGCAAGGGGGAATGTGAGGGAACATGAAACCGAAATGATTTACTGACGAATAAATTAAGATGAAGCACGCCGTGTGTATTGAAAAAGCTTTGCACAGTCTAAAGAAGTTCTTAAGATCAAATTTGATAAATTAGTTACTCGTAAAGCTGGGCCTTCAAGGTAAATTTTCCTCTTACGAGAATGGGTGCAAATTGAAATGTCGTTGGTTTCTGCTGATCATCTTCGGTACGTGGGACTTTTATTTGGGACAATTCCTAATGTCACTCGTGGGAATTCCCATTTGATAAATTGTATATCATTTCCCGCGTTTCTCTGAATTTGGGGAGTAGGGGTTGCGTAGATGGCAAGAAAGATGTATAAAGGAATTTCATAGATATCCAGGCACATTTCCGGAACCCTTTTTGACCTTATTGACTAAATTTGCGTTCCTGAATTCACAACCCTATTGATAAATTGTATATCATTTCCCGTGTGATGAGGGGCTCGCCTGATCATCTCAAAACTTGATTAGTCCACTGATCACTACAGCAAAATAACGAAAATGGTGGCTCACTGCACGGCTCCGTATTAGCGTTAACATTGGCTACTGGTAGTGTGAATGGGTTCATTTATGTAAACGACAGCTAAACAATTACTGCACGATTCCGTCCGATAAGAGGGTACGAATCGGTACTTCCTGTCAGGCGAATCAAATGCCGGCACGTGACCGGCGCGCCAGACCTCCGTGATTCTAAGGTGGCCCCAGCAAGTTCAAAGGTCAAGAAACCTGGAAGGAGCGGAGGGGTGAGTATCATCAACAACCTAGAGTCCGCTGAGCGCAGAAGCTGTTGGAGAAGTCCTTCCTTCTTACGTTCAGAGCCTGAGAACAACAACTACTCGAAGATCTTCCAAATGATGCCGCGAATTAGGAATAAACGTTTGTGTCCTTATGGAATTGATTTCGACATGAGTCTCCTTTTGGTGGTTTCGATTGAGTGACAAAAGTTACGAGAAGTGAGGAAGAACAACCTAAAAACTTACTCCTACCTACTTTTCTGATCTTCTTTCAATCTCGCACGCGCCCTTTATTTATTAATAATTTTTTAATGAACCTAATTTCGGCTAAAATTGGCCTAGACCAACACCCAACCAAATCTGATGGCTGGCTGGATGCCTACAATTCAACTCCTTTTCCAGGAAAATGGGATTATTATAAAATAAATTTAAAAAATTAAATAAAATAATTATTATAAATTATTATAAATGGGATGACAAAATGGGATTATTTAGACCTCGTGACGTCGAGAGATGTGAAACGGCCGGCAACCCCCGTTCGGCAGCAGCAATTCTGAGAAGTCCAAATACCCATCGCACCCTTTTGAAATTTAATGAAGTCTCGGCACATCCACGGCGTAAATACCTGACCGCTCACGCCAACTTATCGAACTGACCCATGACCTTCGATATTGGCAGGTTTGACGTGTTTGATACCTATGCGTGACGTTTTTCACACACTGCGGAATTCTTCCTCAACAATAAATAATTCAATTATTTAGAGTCCGCGGGGAAATATGAAAACAGTCATCCGGCTACCGGGGAGATAACTATAAGGTTTCCCGTCAAAAAGGGCACCGTCGATTCCGCGAATAGTTTGAAGGATTCCACCAGAAAAGAAGAGGGAGTTATTTTCATGCCCCGAATTTTGAGATTTGAAAAAAGTCGGAAGACAATTCAATTCACATCAGGACGGGTTCAATTCCGAAACAATGACTTGGTCTCGCCGTGATTTGTCCTTGTTGCTGGTTCTTGGTCCAGGTATACCAGTGCCTTGTGACCATAGTTCTGTATTGTCAGAGCTAGGTAACTCGCTTCCATTCTCAAACATTATAGAAGTGTAAAATATTATATAATATTCTATTCTATAATATTCTCGAATAAAGTGTATAAGAGCATTAATAGAAATAATTAATTCAAAATCGTTGTAACCACTGATACCTTTTGATGTTGAATGTCATCTAGTGACGAAACCGCGCTGTTTAACATTAACCCTCAATTTCAAGATGAAGACAACAGCCAATTGAAGACAACAAGTGGAACGATAGGTCGCTAACCCCTTACTGGGAATGTGTAAGCTCGGAGAAGTTCATGACACGAACAAACATCTATCTATTACCGATCGGGATTCTCCCCTCTCCTTCCATCTAGTGTCAGGGGTTCATATAGGATCGCACGAGATGTGACGTAAAAATAAGGAACGTTAAAAAGGGTAATTGAATCTAATTGGAGGCAGGCACGCTATCAACAATCTTGTCGTGTGTGAGCACACATCGCACTCGAAATTGTGTGGTATTACGGTGCTTTTAGGTCAACGATAACTGTATTTAAAATTTTAACATCTCTTATTTATTTCTATAAAACAAGAAGATTTTAAATAATTATTGTTATTTATTATGACAGGGCTCCAGTAAAATACTCTATTATTCTGTCGAACAAAACGCCTCATTATGCGAGCAGAATAAGCCCGAATAGCAAGGGTGTCTTTGTCATCGGTGGGTGCTGATCAGAAGCGCTGAATATTGAAGATTATGCTGAATAAGTCACGAAGATATCCCACCACTGACTTATTCAACTTAGCATGTGTATTCTCGGTCCACCAATTGTATTCAAAAGCGTCCCTGTCCTTTTTCCATAAACACTCGGACTGGTTCACCTATCCTAGAAATGATTCATTTCCCGCACGCCTTAAGTCACAAGCTATAGCCCCTGCTCCACAAACTCGTTTGTTGAACACCACCCGACACCTGCATTTTTGCATGCCATACTTGTTTAGATCTTTGCAGGATGATTTACGAGAACCGAACAATTTCACCAGATCGGCATGTAAAAAGAGAATTTTTTCGTGGTTGATCTCTAATGGGATGGAAACATGTAAAAACATGCTTTTTAGCAATTATGTGTAGCGTTGTTGGCTGTGGAAAACATTATGTACGGTTTTATCATTTTTGTAAATAAATAGATTCATTTTGATTGGGTGATTCAACTGACTGCGATAAATCAATGGCACCTACGTAGATTAAGCATGAAAGAAATGGCCCCGAACCGCAAAGGATTCTCCTACGGTTTCGGGGTATGTTCCATTTAATTGATAATAAACATGTTATTTATTGCTAATTTTCTGGAATAAAATATTCATTCATTCAGCTATGCTGAAAATGAGTCCAGAAAGTCGCCCAAGCTTGTGCTACAAACAATTTACTCCCCAGGAGAGAGAACCTAAAGGCCAGAGACCCCAAATCGCTATGAAGTCTAATGACAGGGGTATGCAGTCGTGAAAGCTGCAGCACGATAGTGGCCTAATTGGATTTTTGTTTAATTAAATTTAATATTTAATTTAAAAAAAAAAACTTGTTTCCTCCCTTTCAATTGTATGTTGGTGGTATAGTGTTTTCAAAAGTCCAAAGAGCGACCAACGAATATGTCATCCATCACTAAACATTGCGAAAACAACTAATCGGGGTGTACCTAGAGGTTTAACCGTCATGCTCGATGATCTTACCAAACTCCTCTCGCATAATTTAGGAGGGTTTAAATCGCCGCAAGGGTATAAACACAAAGCTATCTTTCAGGCTATGAATGGCTCTACTATGACAGTCCAATATCGAATTGCAATTTTTATTGTAGGTAATAAAGATCAATATTGCCGATAGAAAGTTTAGACTGCGACCAACGTCGCATGATTTGTCACGTTACTATCCTCGACTTGTATGTTTAGGTCAGTGGTAACAGTTTTCGCCTTTGTATGCTTTCCATTTGTAGGAACCGCTTTATAAGGAATCATTGCTTTCGGTGAAAAAGCCAATTGCTCTCACGCGGGTAAAACAAAGTGACAACTAGACCACCCATCAAATATTCAATGAAGTCCAAACAGGAAGTCATCTTACCACTCTAATGATACTCCCCTACACGGTCTAGTTCTAGTTTACACTAGAAACTAACCAAAATCAAACACGCTTTTTGTCCTCTCTCGAAGGAAAGGTGGTTTGAGTTTACTGAATAATATATTGAGATGGGGATGAATTAAATGGGACAATGTACCAATGACATTTACGGCACTCAATGAATAGTTGAATACTTGGTCTGGGTTTCCTTCAAACTTTATCAAGTATTCAATTGTAACCTACATTTCTTCACAAAGCTCAGCTCTTTGATCTACACATGAGTACCTCTCTACTCATGCAGACAATGGACAATGCGTACAATCGTACAACGGTAATGACATTTGAGTGTCGGTTGTATCTTGTTGGTTCCCCTATCCCTAGAACTCAGGGGCATTCGCATGTATTATTTTCTGTCTTAATATTAATAACGCTTACATCATTTCAATAATTCTCCCTTTTTTTCAATATAATAGTAAATTGCGAGAAACCCAATACTGATTGATTAACGATATAATACGAGTATATAAGATATGACGCAAAAGAATTATACAGTTTTTAACACATTCTTAAAATAGATTCTGGGGTTCATTTCCAACAAAACAACTAATGCCACTGTCCCTGCTTACTACTGATTTAAGACTTATTGGTTGGTTATTCTTTGAATAATCAACCTATGTTTTCATGCAAAAGATCAGCCTCTCCGATTCGGCTCAAATTTTTTTCTGGACGTTTCAGGGTGTCTAGATCAAATACGGGGTACGGCGTATGGCGGACCGCGGACGGACATTTGCTAATTTTGATCTAGACACCTTGAAACGTAAAAAAAAAAAAAAATTTTTGGGCTGAATCGGAGAGATTGACTTTTTGCATGAAAAACGTAGGTTGATTATTCAAGGAATAACCAACCAAAAGGTCAATGTCCGTCCGCCGTCCGCCGTGGAATGAGTCCGACTATGTTTGATACTCACTCACCTGCTGCCCTAATTTGTTGTTTTACACAAATCTAAGATGATTGCTCAGTTGGTTAAGATGTCCTATTAGTGTATCCTTATCTAATAACCACTCATTTGGTGGAATGGAGAACTTTTGCCATGATTCAAATCTCATTTACTTTAGTGTTGGAACCATCATTGTCCTTCTACATTGGTTGCTCCAACAAGAAAATTCAACTGTTGGCAGAAGAGCTATGGGAGAGTCACCCCAATGTCAAGGACGAGTTCTCGAGATAAGAATCGTTATTATGGTAAACAATGCGGCAGGGGTCGACGTGGCGTGGTCAAATATCGCAACACGAAGTCCATATACCATTTATTTGCTTGAAATGGATCTCCCCGCCGGAGGAAATTACCCGATGATAAATAATGATTACGGCCCATTTCGAGCCCCTGTTGTGGAGTCATTTGCGAAATGCTCCTCCTGATTAATGAGGGGTTAGAAGAGTTCAGTCAGGAAAATGTGACGTCATCCGCAAAATTCTCCTTCTTATTAATGGGAGTTGGATGAATTTATTCAGACAAAAATGTTCGGTATCACGATCACAATCGTACGGCGTGTCCTGTTCATGCATGGCTGATGAAATGTTTTCCAAAAACTACCTACCTTTTTATATATTTTTCATGCTCTCCTTTGGGCCAATCAAGAACCAATTTTGGTCCCCCGAATAGTTTCCAGTGTTTCATTCATTCGGAATCGCAAGTGTTAGCTCTTATAACGGCTATAAAGGAGTGAAAATGAGTATTTTTAAACTAATCAGTATATTTTAATATAACTATGAGTATATTTTAAGGGTCTTGTGAGGTACATTTTCCACCGAATTTCATACGCCGTCGATTGGGATGCGCCCCAGAACGATTGCCATTAATGGAGGGGCATGGATGTAAGTGGGTATTTCGAAAATTGGGTTCGAGAGTTTTGGGCACCCTGACTTGTAGCGTATCATTTTCCTCTGAATTTCGGGGTCAATTGAAATGCTTCCGGACTGATTGCCTTATTATTTATTTTTATAATATATTTTTTTTTAAATGTAGGTTAGAGATTTTAGGGGACCCAGACGTGTAGGATGTCCTTACCATGCTAAACTCTCTTGACCTTACCTGATGAAAAACGGGTTCAGGAAGGGTAATAAAGACATGTTGTAAGGCGATTCATGCATTTTGGCTGCGAAGAGGTTGCTGATCCGTTGGAATCAAATAATATGCAAGTCTGCAGACGGGAGGAGAAATGAACCAAGCTGAAAGCCCACGAATTGTGAATCCCGCCTTTTTCAATTTTTTAGCAACATTCTGGAAAGAACCGTTCACTAAAACGCACTCCACAGTGTCCTGCCATCAAACTGAGCTCCGAGAAAGGGAAATCTGGTAATCGAACAAGTCGATAGTGCGACCTCAAGTGACAACGAGTTGTCTTTGTAGCCTTTCCGCTCGGATGCGGTCTAAATTTGACCGAGCTTCGACACCACGCACGTTCAAAGAGGCTGTCACTCTTCGACGATAAAAGATCTCTTATTGTCCTCGCTATGATTAACAGTTTGCTTTGGTACCTGATGGTTTACGAAAATCCGTCAAGGGCCTACTACGTCCAAACAATGTTTATGAACCTATCAGCGGTGAATAGGACGAACTTACTTACTTGAAGCCATTATTTTCTGTCAAATGCCTCCCCTCTCCTAAATCTTTTTCAGGATGAATGTTGTTGACTCTAGAAGAATGCGAAAAGTAATTTTGAATACCTCTCTGTAGAGTACGTTTTTACGGATGTCTGATTCAAAGCCATTCACTGAATGAGAGAAATGAAGGCTTGTAACGCCTATAGCTTTTCCGAATCAGATTCGAAATCTGCCAAATCACTTTCAGAATTTGCTCTTTCAATTTTAAAATTGTCTGATTCAATTCCACGAAGTGATCAATATATGGCTGGAAGAGTAAAACAAGTTGAATGAGGAGACGGAAACAATCAAGTGCCTAAAACAAAATTCATTCGTAAAATTATATATCACTTCAACTATCAAGGTAATTGAATTGGATTATTTCCCTACTCATGAGTTGTATAGCTGCGCTAAGTACTTTCTGTCCAACAATTGTTCCTTAAATCTGCCCTTTCATTTTTTCATAAACACCCCCAATTCTTCAACTTTTCTAAGAGTACTCCTTACCATTTCCGACTAACTTCCCGAGCCGTTGTCCCCACGCTCAAAACACATCCAAACACATATTCTATTGTATGCCTCTATTGACTCGTTCTTTTCCAGAAGATATGAGACTACCTTTAAACTTCTCCCACTCTGCTTTCAAGAAAAATATTTTCTTGGCTAATATCAGTGGGTTTTGAAAAATGTAATGAAATTATCTCTAGCATGTATGTATCTTGAGTCTCGGTTTTGACTCGTTGGTATTTGACTCGTTCATATTTTTCTCATGATATTAATTCATTTGTCAATTGGCAATATCATTTAGTTAAAGAAATAGCAACTCCCCCCAGCCGCACAGGGTTACACCCTATGGCTGTGGAGGTATATTCCATGTAATTTATAGACGACCGTGTATTCATTTTTATTTTGGAATAAACTCCTCATTCGTTCATTCATTCATAATCAACCTATGTTTTCATGCAAAATGTCAATCTCTAGGCCCAAAAAGTTTATTCTGGGCGTTTCAAGGTGTCATTCCGGTACCTACTCACCTATTTTGAAAGTGGGTTTTTGAGATTTCTGGTACCTTGGCGTGAGAGATACATTTTGAGCCTAAACCTTTTTTGGTGGGCGCCAATCGTTCTGGGACCCGTCCCATTGGGTTCAGGCTGAGAAAATATCAAAAACCCATTTTTCGAAATACACATTTTGTACATACATGTACTGTCCAAACCAATTAAACGCGTACACAGCCTATTATTATTTCGTCATTTCGTCGCTATTACTGTGAATCGCTTTTTCTCATTTTTGGGACGTTTTGAGTTGGGGCGGACATGTGATTATTTTGATCTGGACACCATGGAACGCCCAGAAAATAAGTTTGGGCCGAATCGAAGTGATTGACTTTTTGCACGAAAACAGTGATAATTCAAGGAATAACCAACCAAAAGAACGTTTTCCGTCATCAGATGTCCCTCAGCCTCAAACCATCTCAAGGAAATCACCTATGACCTCTTCAAGGAATAACCAACCTATGTTTTCATGCAAAAGTCAATCTCTTCAATTAAGTCCAAAAATTCTTTCTGGACGTTTCAAGGTACATCTAGATCAAAATTAGCAAATGTCCGTCCGCCGTCCACGCCGATTTTGGTAGTAGTAAAATTTCTAAAAATCTGTAATTTTGGTCAGACACCCGTTTCCGGCCCTAGTTGGTCCTCGAAACTTTTCAGCCCGATCGGACCAAATTTGGGCGGGGTAGGGATCAAAATGTGTATTTCGAAAAATGGATTTTCGATATTTCTGGTACTTAGGCGTGTAGGGTATCATTTTCCACTAAATTGTGGACCCTGACTCGATTGGAATGGGTCCGAGACCCGCCAGTCCCATTGTGTCCCCCATCGTTCCCATGTTGAAGGAATGAGTCTCTATGCGCCTGGTCCGAGGAATATACAACCCGTGTGAAAGAATTTGCTAGTGAAAGAACTGGATAATAATATTATAGAATTGTTGTATGACAAGCGCCCTGAACATTTTTTATTCACTAAGTTTCACTGCAACAAATTTGTGGGCTTCATAAGCTAATCATTCAGGTAGATGTGCGTGGTTCGCGATTCATGGCACAATATTCTTCTCTCCAATGTTTTAAAAAATCGGAAAATTTTTTGAGAGAAGAGAAGAACAAAAATTCATTATTTCAGTGGATTCACATGAAATGCTATGTTTTCAAATGTTTTACCTCTTTCGCAAGCTGTTAATTTCAAAATATTGCAATGTGATTCTCCAATGATATTTGTTCATAAGTGTTAGATTATTGCGCACGAAAATAAGATGTTTTACCATAAAAATTACTAATTCTTGCGCCATCGCTAAACCCATATTTTAGCATCTCTATTCAGTTAGGAAAACGTATCAAATTTTAGAAAAAAGCGAGAACCACCAAATGAATGGCTTTGCCCATCAAGTTGCCTAAATGCGTGGACAGTAATATCAACAATATTTCAGCAAGAAGCGTCGCTATTCCATCGGGTTTCAACAGCCGATTTATTCTTAGTTGAAAGAATTTGGTTCAAATCAATAATCTAGGCATTGGAATGGAATATCGTTGCAAGATGGTGCTTCCCCCTAGGAACCTTAGGTCAACGGACTGTTTAGCATTTCAAAACAGGGCGGCGTTATTGTTAGCATATGCTTTGGCTTCCTTCTGTTGAACGTTTTCCAAGCGGCCGAACAGATCTTTTGGTTGGTTATTTTTAAAGAATGCCATCATGAACCGATTCATTGAAGCACATTTTGATCACATGAGTAATTTTCTCATCTCATCAACACTTCTTCGGGACGACACAACCTCGTCTATTCTCCGTTGTGCCGTAGTGACAGCCACAATCTCCCTTCAAAAACTGCCGACCACACATTCTCCCACTACCAACCATTAATTTCCATGTTAGCTACCCGGTGGTGCATCCTTTAAAACTGATTCAGTGGTTTTTTGTCGCCATACCAGCTTTCCAGGATGGAACAATTCAATTTCTCAACAGGTTACAATGAGAAGTTATGATGTTTCGCATCTTCTCGGCTTTTCTTGATTAATCCAGTTTTTATTGAATTCGGTTCCAATCAAGAAACAATGTTTAAAATCCCCCTAATGATATTCCTTAGACATTATAAACTGAAACAAGACTGTCGGGCATTCGAGCTCAAGTCACCTTCGTTTTTCCAAAAAAATCTAAGAGTTAGCACGTAGACTCTTGGCCGTATGTTTAACTTCTCTGTGGGGGTTTTCATGCAATTTTGGACGCTGAATCAAAAATCAAGAAAGTGGTTTCCCGGACTAAAGTTGCACATTAATGCGGTTTTTTCTGTACTCTGGAGACCTCAAAAACAACATTTTTTGTACAAAACTTATCTGATAGGTTTTTACGTTAAGAAAATGGTATTCGCTAATGTCAAGTTAGCAAATTTACTAATAAGGGAACATGTGCTTGTGTACTGTAGGCTCATGGAGCAGCAAAAATTTTCGTTGGAAACAGGGTGACAGTTTTTGTATGGCAATTAATAGCTTACTCTTCGCTGCCTCTGGACCTTGGAAGAGCTGGGCTTGTTCCTCTGGAACCGTTTCTTCGGCCGCTTCCAGAGCTGGAGCCGCTGGATTCGTGTGTTCGTGGCATCCTTCATCTGCACCTTCACATGGCACACTGGACAACTAGTCAACCCCCGGGGGCGGCACGTGGGAGGCGGCAACCCTTTCCCCTCTACTTTCTTTCAAAGCGGTTACCTTGGCAATGCCATTGCGAATACAGTGTCTGTAACACTCAAGGTCTGTAGTCGAATCAATGGGATTACACCTTCTGTCAAGGCGGTTCAACCGAAAAGTCAATGAACCTCTTTTAGAGTCCTTACAAATTCAAACTAAGCCCCTTTTCCCTCACTAATCACTCAACACGTGAACATCGGTGATCCCAGGGTTGTCACATTTGTGAAGAATGAGTTCCTCAACCCTTTCAACCTGGCGGAAGGTGAAAGACATCTCTGGATAGTCACTTCCCTTGTCGTGTTGTTGTTTACTTTCTTTGAATAAACGCAAGTCGTAATAACTTCCTGCATGTCGGAGGTGCCGGGTCACAATCGATTCAGTGAAGTACAATCCGTTAGGGGCATTTGTAGTAATCAAATCCTTTATGATCGATACTGGGAGGAATCCGTGGAACTTTGCACAGCAGCCGGCCGTTGTAGGGATTCGGCTGTTGTGGCGTCTCATTAGTATCAAGAAGTGAAAAGATTGACCTCCGGAAAGCGCACAACTCGAATTTTACTTCCTTTGAGGCGAAGGGGAGCTATAAAAATCACCATGATTATGGCACCATGGTTTATGTGGGATTGAAACTCAGCCTTGGCTCCGTCGCCAGACCCATTCGGGAATTTTGTCGAGTACTTCTTGAGTGCATAACTTTTGAATCAGTGCCCTTTGTTCAGTTCCCAATGATCTATTACTAACAACAGCCGAACGGTTCAACGTGATACCCTAAGTCCTTCTTCCATTGAACAAAAACGAATTCCCGCTGATAGCCATCCTGGGATCCCATCGATCGTTCGAAAACAATATCACCGAAGCTGAGTTCAGTATTAGGAGTCAGCGAACCGATGAAGTGCGAACAATGGGATGAAATAAGACTATCGAGCTAGTCGTTTCCGGCACTTCCTTGCTTAGACGGTCGTTTCCCTGAGGAGCTGCCGCATGCTAATCACGAGCATTCTTTCACCCGGGAGATACCGTTTTTTTAGTTTTGTAATGCACGAAGCGAAAGCCAGTGACTAAAGCTCAAGACAGAATCGCTGGCGTACACTCCTCTTGTGAATACTGGGTCAGATTTCAACTTGAGTCAAATGAACGGAATGCAACACGAACATGTTCGGTTACAGTATGAGGGCGACAATGTCCAATGCCTCTCTGCTACCTGCAAAATCAATTGTGCAGATATATTTGCTACAAACGTAAGATACATTGAAAACGTAATAACCCTAAACCCAAACCACGCATTGATGAGGACATCTTGTAAATTAAATTCACATATTGTATAATATAAATCTTCGGTTGAAACTCAAAGAGCAGTCCTTCCTTGCGTTTAGTTCCCGTTCATTCTGTTCCCGAGAAAAACTCCACTTATGAACCTCGGTTTCACTTAGAATCATGACACAGCCGATCTTGGGTTGGTTTTCATAGGTCAGGGATTAGTCATATAGTAATCATTCTTCGTCAATTTACGTCACCCATATTCGGCAATGCCCATTTTGAGTAGAGGTGAGGCAGCTGATGAACAAGTGGGTGTCCTTCAAAAATGTGAACGAATCTAGCGACAAACTCTTCACTTCCGCGTATCGTGCAAAGTTCACGCGTCAACAGTATTGACGATCGTGAAATTTACCAAGGATTTACCAAGCTGATCGCGGCCTCTAGTCACTCAACTTATATATTAAACTAGGATGAATCTCGCAATAAAATTACCAAGTTCGGTCCTGAAAACAATTATCGTTCGAATTTTTCCAGTAATTTTACATGTTCATTCGTGATATTGACGTGAATTCGTTCTTTTGCCGAGTTGAACCGTGGAGCGCTTTAAATTATAAATGAATGACGGGATCCGTTGTCCTCCTCAATTGCTCTAGTTCCCCCTCATTGATGATTTGCTCTAGGCTCATCGGTCCAACTATTTCAACGTGAGCTCTTAGTTCAATCAGTGCCGAAGCGAACACCTCGCGCGCATGCCCATCCCACTCTCGGTCACAAAAAAAAACTAGAAAACTCTCGGACCATCTCGACTCCGATTGAAGCTTCGAGTAGTTATTCCCGCATGGAATGTGATAAACGTTTAAAGATAAGAGTTGATTTTCAGTAGGTAAGCTGCGTGGCCTTCTCATGTGTATATAAGTTTATGCGTGCTGCAAATTCAGAAGTTTTCTCATTAATTGTCGTAGATCGCAGTAGTGCGCAGCACGAATGTCGGCCGCGGCGTTAATAGTTTTCTCAGCCTTGGTATGGGTGTCAGCTGAAGGCGCTCGAATCTTGGTCATCTCTCCATACAGGGGGCACAGCCACAGCGTCGGACCCTTGAAAATTGCCGAAGAGTTATGGAAAAGGGGTCACCAACTTACGGTTGCCTCGTTCTACCCGAAAAGCGGTGACTTGCAAAATTACACGTCCATCTCTTTACAAGCGAAGGATGTGGAACTTAGAGAATTTTTCGGAGTGCCTAGTGAGGAGTTGAGTGTGTTTGAAAACATTGTGGACTTCTACTGGGAGCGCGACTTATACTTGCCTGTGATTCGAAACGAAAAATTCCGTGCTTTGAAGAATGAAAAGTTTGACTTAGTGATCGTAGAATACTTTCAGACGGAAATTTTTTCTGGGCTGATCAAGCAATTGGCGCGCCGTTCATTTTAATTCACACGACTTTACCTTATCCTTGGCAAGATGAGTTATTCGCCGAGCCACATTGTGAATCTTACATTCCGCACTTACTGAGTACTAATGCTGGACCAGGGATGTCCTTCTTCGAGCGAATGCGTAATTTCGTCGAGCTGAACTTGATTCTAGTCTCTTACAATTACATTTACGTTAGAACTGATCAACAAATTGCTGAAAAATACTTCGGGCCTCTTCCTAACGTGAGGCACATCAATCGAGAAGCAAGTTTGTTTTTCATCAATACTCACCACACAATGACTGTACCGAAACCCGTCAATCCCTCGACAATCGAAATCGGGGGTATTCACATCGGTCCACCTAACCCTTTGCCTGAGGTAACTTTAAAGGAATGCAGTTTAGGAAGAATATTCGAATATCCCCGTCAACTGTTATTCAAACTCTGGTGTTTTTTGTCTTCAGGATTTGAAGCAGTTACTTGATAATTCGCGCGGAGCGATCTTTTTTAGTTTTGGATCAGTGATGAAAGGTTCGACTCTCCCCGATCATAAAAAAGACGCTATAATGGAGACTTTTCGGAATCTCAACCAAACAATCCTTTGGAAATGGGAAGATACATTTCAGGATAGACCAGCTAACGTCCACACGTCAAAGTGGTTTCCCCAGCGAGACATCCTGGGTGGGTATTGTATTGGATAGGAACCTCCCTCTCCACAGTCCTATTTAGTAAAGTTCATTATATATTACGTACGTCCGCTGGATATCCTTTCATGCTACATTGCTTTATGCGTAAAATTTATTAGTGTCGTCTCAATTTTTTTCTAATGTTGTAGCTCATCCAAAAATGTCCCTGTACATCGGACACTGTGGGGTCCTGGGGCTTCAGGAGGCCGTGTACGAAGGAATCCCTACAATTTGCCTGCCGTTCTTCGCCGATCAACACGTCAACGCTAGGTACCTCGAAGCTTCCGGCATGGGATTGTACTTGAATTTTCCCTCTCTGGATAAGCACACCTTCCGCGAGGCGGTCGAAGAGGTTCTACGCAATGCGAGTTATAAAGATAACGCTCGTCGAATTTCCAATGCGTTCAGAGACAGACCGATGTCTCCCATGGACACAGCCATGTACTGGACGGAGTACGTCCTACGCCATAATGGGGCACATCATTTAAAATCTCCCGCGAGGCGCATGACATGGATTGAGTACCATAACGTCGACGTGTTGGCGACGCTTTTCCTCGTAGCCGGAATGACAATATATGTGAGCTGTATCTCATTTAAATTATTCCTAAGTTGCTTGTGCAGTGTTACAAAAATGAAGAAGGACTAAACGAAAATGTGTCAAAATAATTCTCAAAACGAGTTTTAAGAATCATCGCCTTCAAGAGGAACCATCTCTTTCTCGTTGTGTACATGGTGACTGTATAATAGTCTAGCCCGTGCAAAGTTGCAAAATCCAATTACGATGGGCTCGTTTCAATGAGTAAAAAGATTCCCTGCTTTACGCGGTTTCCTTCAAATACTTTTCGATCAAGCACTTCCTGTCAAAGTGGTGAAATTAGCAGCTACCTACTTTCTCATGAGTTGCCTCGGAATTGGTTAAAAAAGGAGAAGTCCTGGTGCGTATACGTGCACAAATCTTAAACGAACGGGGCCTTGTCTCGCGTCCCCAACAATGATTGCACAATGAGTTGAACTTGGTCTAAAAACTTTTGAGAGACAAGACACGAATAGCTGACCCCCGTAGCACCCAGAAGTTAGTCCCAAGGGGGGGTTAGAAACTAGTTTCTTTCCTGAGTGACCTTAGATGTTGGAATTCGGAGGGAGTCATTCTTTCATTTGGCCTCAAATCAGCATTTTTTTACTTGCATTCAACGTTTCTGATGTGATTTTGCGTCTGCGTTTGTCAATCTGTTGAGCTGCCATGATATTCCATGATACAACAGATTCCAATCAAGTTTTTAGATATTCTGACCAATCATATGTTTCGTTGTTATTGAACTGGTGCTCTTCTGTATGAAGTACGCAGTTAGTTGATTATCCTGGGTCCTTCCGTGGAGATGTGTCGTCATAGGGAGAACGGTGAATCGGTCTCTGGTTGTCTACAAATTTATTTTGTATACATTGCGAAGGCCAGAGTGAAGCTACTGTGCAGTACATTTTATTAAGTATGCGCGAAAATTGTAGATATTGGAAGAGACCACCCAATTTGTGTATTGTTTACTTTGTTCGATTGGATAATTGGAGGAACGGGATAATTATTATTGGCAAAAAAAAAAAATGTTTAGGAACAGCAGGGTCACAAAATGAAAAGTTAATGTTTCAGTCAGAAACCTGAGAATGTCGCGTTGCAGTTCACTCCCTCGTGACATCGCGTTGACGGCATCCTGTGTCGATAAGTTGAGCGCTGAGTTCGTATCAGGAAGCCACAATGCGGGAATATTGGCGCACGTTCGGTCTTTAAAATGAGAATCGATCGCATGTAACACGTGTGCGGTAGTATTAGCAACGTTCGTACCCAACACAACTGTTTTGTTTTGGCCGGGTTCGTTGACCCCATTCTATTAAAGCTGGGTAAGCTGATTGGGGCTGCTGAATGTTCACTGACCTGTTCAGCTTGGATCTTTGGCTGATAGTTTAATAAATACCAAATAAACCTGGCAGTTATCCAAAATCGCTGCCCCACCCCCCCCTTAAAAGGGCAATCTATTTAGCTTTAAGAAGTTTTTGGGTCTGCTTGATTTTCCACTAATGATTTAGGGCATATGGTTTGTCCGAAAAACCTGTTCCAGGAGCATGGTGTTCGTCAAGTGCGATTAGTGCGTTTATCACAACAATAGCAAGAATTTATCTTTACCAAGTGGAGAGTCTGAGTTAGAGAGCTAACTAAGGAATATTTTTGACAACCGTACGAATTCAGAACTTGCTGTCTTGTCGATAATAAATTATTGCTTAATCTTTTGACTATTCATCTCACTCAACGATAGAGAACATTACCTTCTTAAACATTTCAAATTCTTTTTTCGAGGTTGAGACCTGCCCACAGTTCACCCACTCACAGGAATCCCTTGCGATCCGTTGAGTCACCCTGCAATGAGTCAGACGATTAGCATAAAGCAGTTCGCGATAAGTCCTCCTTTGCATACAACGCGAATGTTACGGCGGGTCGAAATGACCACTGGTCGTCTTGAATGAATTTGAAAGTTGAACTTGGCATTGACCCTCAGGAAGTTCCAAATCGATACAAAGGTGAAGAGAACCCTGAATCATGTCATTCTTTTTGCAAGTAGACAGTTTTTTTTAAGGTATTTACGTACAACTCTTACCAAGCTGTGGCCATTTTTCATCATCACAACACTTATTGAAGATACCGTTGATATCATCTTACGATTAATGTATTTCCTACCTAAAACATAACCTGTTAAAAAGGAAGGAGAGGGGTATTAGCGGACACCCTGTATACAAAATCTAATCTTTGTCAACTCTTTCTAGAATTGTTGACAAAACAATCGTTTTGTCAAGGGTACATTTGCAATAAGGGAAAGATCATTTTTTTGCTGGTAATTGTTCAGATCTGGAAAATATTATTGTATGATTTGCGAAATTTATGTATAATACTTCTAAACTATCATTAGGTACCGTTTCGCAACCAAATCACCTTTTCTATGTGCAATCGCGGAACGCCGAAAATGGCACGTGATTCATTAATGCAAACTTGGATAGATCGGTATTGGTGAACGACAAATTGGAAAAGTTTTTGAGTCCTTTGAAGATTTGAAAACATGAACATCACGAATGACTGGAAGTTTTTAGTGCATTATAATCCCCTCCTCCCTCCTTCATCACTTGGAGTGTGTTTGCAATGCTTTCTCGGAAAGTGTGTCTTCCCAATCTAGTATTGATCTGTTATTAGGATGTTGACCCAATAATTATGCAGTCTGCAAACATTTTTCTTTTCTGCAGATTTCTCGCGTCAAGTCGGAATTGCTTTTTAAAATTACAAATTTTGTTGGGACACTCGGGAGAAATTTTGAGCTACATTGAAAATATTTCGACGACGTGGGTTGTGAAAGATGTTTTTTCAGCTACCAACGGATGACTTTTTCCGTTAATGAGTTGGTTACATTAGAAATGTTTCATTACTATTTTTACTTTTTATCGGGTTATTAGGACTAATGGTACTTTGCAGTGGATGAAGGCGCACTTCTGGAAATTCTTTTTCTTACGTCTCATGTTATTAGGAGAAGGGTAGTAGATTGAATGACTCAGATCCTGAAGAACTATTTTGCGGAAGGAAGTGACTGAGTGGAATTGATTGTGTCGAGGTGATGGGTGAAATAGGGGGAAAAGTGAGATAAGGCAAAACCCTCCGTTGAAAGTGGGTCAGTGCCTGTGGATGACAGACTGGACACACCCGCCAATCGACTTATGGAAAGAAAAAACTCCCGCAAGGTCAACTAATCGAAAGTTAAATGATGAGTTCAGAGGTAGGAAGTGATCAGTTTCCAACCTCCTCCCCCTACTAACCGCTACCGCTCCTTCGCGTGACTAGTGAATCACAACGGGGTTTCGAGGAGGTGAAATGATGAGAATAATCACGCTCAGATGAAGGTTTTGGTAATCCAGAATTCCGCCTACCGAAAATTCCGTCTTTGCCTCCTTGTCACTGGCTCTTGGGTCGGTTAGGAAAATACCCCCTAACCATCCGAAAACAGCGCATTGCGGATTGAGCCACCCACCTATTCTCCATAGTATAATTCGCACAGTAGCATAATGGGCATGGAATAACAATATCCTGTGAGATCTATGAACCCTAATCCGCAATTTATCTATCTTTATCTTGGGTAATTCAAATTCCATGTCCTTCTTCGTTTCCAGTCAAAGCAAGTGGGCAGCTACATGGACGAAATCAAGTAGCGGAGTATGAAGATGAACGCTTTTGGTGCCAGTAAACATCTAGATACGCCTTACTTGTTCTAGGTAACCAATTTAAGGATTAATACCTGCAACCTTCATTTTCATGGGTTCATAAAACTTTTATATTCAACTTTCAACTACTGTCTCCTGAACGGTATTGACGAAACTATTATGGTTGAAACACACAGTGAATTCTATTCTAATAGCCTGCTGTCGTAATAGTCGTAAACCGTTCTCAAGGCAAACCATCAACAGATTTGTTGATCGTTCCGGATCTACAAACAAGATATTTAGAATCTGCAGAGTTTTCAAAAAAGTGTCTTCATGCATATTGAGTAATGATATTGATAATGTTCGATTAAGTAATTATTTTATTTTTATCACTGAGAATACATGATGTTATTTTGTTTAAATTTGATCATCATCGTTATTGATATATCCATCGTCTATTCCTTCATCAGATGTTCTAAAGAACCATAATAGAGTTTTCTTCCTGACATCACCAGATAGTTATTTCACTAAGCTGAGAATTCGAAAGTGTGAGAGAAGTTCTTCAGCCTCAGCAAGTGGGTGCCCACATAACGATTCTCCTAAAATCTAGGAAGAACTTCCCAAGTACCTATCCAAGACTGGATCAAGAACCGAAAACTAATTAACCGTGTAAGAAATTTCTTTTATCTCGAAACTGTTGACTATCTACATGAGAACTGCACATCAAGTGATCTGTGTTTTGGAAATACGGAACTTAGTGGATCGATCCCGTCTAATTAATGATCACTTTACCCTAACATGCAAGTCTCTCGTATCACTTACTATACGACATTTTCATTTTTTGTGAATTCGGAATGTGAAGATAGAAATACTGCAAAAATTAATCGCGCGTTATCCTTCGGAGTGTGCATACTAAGATTGTAGGTGAGCGTCGTTTATTTATGCGGCTTCCCTGTTGTGAGATCTGGGACTGGCCGAAAAACAGGGGTTGTCAAGTCGCATGCGAAACCTGTACGTAATCTTATTATTAAAAGAAAAACTTCACATTGATCTATTGCTTACTAACACTACTGGACACCCTCCATTCACAAATTGGTAGGCCTCCAAAGAGATGGATTTTGAAGAGATTAATTATACAGGCAAAGAAAGTGATAGGTATTTGGAAAATGAGTAGGTACCTTTTTGATTGGTCATTCCTCGAATAATCAACCTATGTTTTCACGCAAAAAGTCAATCTCTCCGATTCGGCCCAAAATTTTATTTTGGGCGTTTTAAGGTGTCTAGATCAAAATAGCAAATGTCCGTCCGCCGTCCACGCCGACTTTGGCAGTAGACAATTTTCTACAAATCTGAAATTTGGGTCAGGGACCTGTTTCCAGGTCTAGTTGGTCCTCGAAACTATTCAGCCCAGTCGGACCAAATGTAGGGAGGTAGGGGTAAAAATGTTTGTTTTGAAACATATATTTTCTATATTTTCGGCGATCTAGCCGTGTAGCGTATCATTTTCCACTAACTTTAGAACGCTGAATCCATTGAGACGGTTCCCGGAACGATTAGAGCCTACTGGAAGAATTCATGGGTCAGTATGGGTATCTATTCACCATTGTTTGGATGACCTAGGGCAAGTTCATAGGGAGTTGTGGGGGTCGGCTTTAAGATCACAGGGGCAGGTTATTCTGGAAAACAGAGGGTGTGAATTATCCTGGACAAGTTTCAATCGATTCAGCATCCAACATTCAGTAAAAAATGATATTACACGCGTAGGTAACCGAAAATCTCAAAGACCAACCTTCAAAATAGGTAGGTAGGTACCTATTTTGCCCCATAACTTGCCTCCAATCGTTCCGGGACCTGTCTCATTGGATTCAGCGTCCAAAATTTAGTCGAAAATTATACAGAAAATCTCGCAAATCACAGTTTGATACACTGTTGAGGGGGTAAGAGTCCAGAAGCGTTTTCAAAAAATGGATTTTCGAGAGTTACGGCGAGGGTTAGGCGTGTGGGGTATTATTATCGATAGAATTTAGGATGCTGAATTCATTTAGGCGGGTCCCGAAAGTGGTTATGGGTCAAAATGGGTACCTATCTACCTATTTCGAATGTGTGTTTTCGAGGTTTCTGGTACCTAGGCGTGTAGGGTATCGTTTTCCACTAATTTTTGGACGCTGAATCGATTGGAATGAGTCTCCATACGCCTGGTCCAAGGAATAACCGACCCCTGTGAAAAAATTTGCAGCGTTTATTCAAGTTCCATTACTTAATTTTCTTATTAATTTGAATTTTTCTGATTCTTCATTATAGGACCTCAAAGAAGCGCTTCCTCAGTGGAGCGGGATCCACCTAGAATTATAAATAATTTTGGAGTACTTTTGAGCACGGTAGATAGAAGACTTCTTCTTCAGAAGTCTTCTTCATCCGTGCTTTTGAGCGATTTTACAGACCGTTCCGTACAATTGAGGGAATTTCTGACTCGTTCGAGATTGACAATTTTATTGGGGTTGCGAAAATTATGTTAGATAATAATCTGTCAGGTGTTAGCAGGATCGTTATAATACAATACACCGAGCCGGTGTCTCTGAGAGTGTCACCTGGGAATTCTCTGCTCTGACAGGTGAGCGTCGGCGGTTTGCAAAAATACGGGCGGCCCAGGTACGAAGAACCAGGTGGAGTGTCCTTTAACGCGATAAGGAAGCTGCGAAAGGGGAGGGAGAGCTCTGACTCAACGGTCGAGTCGAGGGCTTCAGAAGGCAAGTGGTTACCGCGGTGTTCGGTTCGAGTTCTCAAACGGTGTTTACGAGGGAAAACCTTCCGTCGCAACGGATAAACAGCCAGGAAGGTTTTCGAGGGAACCGGCGAAACGGAGGACGTCTTTCATCTCGCGGGAACAACCCATTAGCCAGGTACGCCTGTTCGCGAGCCTTCATGATGTGTGGCTTAAACAACATGTATCTCAGATAGCAGGTTTTTTAAGTATCCATATGATTATACTAATAACAAGGGGGTAGATGCCCCTGATTTCCAATGAATATCCCGAAAAAACGCTGCAAATTCTCCTGCAATGGCTTATTATTTCTTAGAGCAGGAATATGGAGAAAACAGTGAGTTTCCACGACTCATCCCAATGGATTCAGCGCCCCAATTTAAAGGAAAATGATACGCCTAGGTCTTCACAACTCGAAAACCTTACCTTCAAAATACCTATTTGACCTCTACATACGTCCAGTGAGCAGCATACAGCCTTTGAAATTTGGACCGTTTGGGCTAAAATGTTTCGTGGACTTACTAAAACCAAAAAGAGGTTCCTGACCAAAATTTCAAAATTTTGGAAAATTATCGATTACCAAAAACGACGGTGTACGTTGAATGGAAATTTCTGTTGTTTGATCTAGACATCTTGAAACTGTCAAATTTCGGGGCAACTGGAAGGGGTTGACCTGTGGCATGAAAAAAGGCGTTGAAAATGTTGATTATTCAAGTATTATTAAACTAATTCGATTGGTTACCAATCAGTGTCTTATGATTCAAACGAGCCGGTATCCCTTCTTTGTGAGGAGTTGATCTCGTGTCGATTATGGTTTGCGTTTAGAAGGTTGCACCACTCTCTGCAGACCAATAAATTGTTCCTTTACCCCCATACATGTGGACAATTTGAATGGTTCTCAAGGATTCGTGTTTGATCGGCTGCGAGATAAAAGCAAATCAGTGTAACCGTCGCTGGATGTCAAGCATGAAGTCAGCATTATTGAATGTTATGATATCCACACTTGAAGAAGCCCTTCACGATACGTGTGATAATACAGCAGTATCGACAATGTTGAATTATAGTCGTTTAATTTTTAGTTTCAGAAACATGAATGAAATTGGTGAAAAAAATAGTTCTATCAAACTCAAACTGCTTTTTTGCTATGCATCTTCTTCCCTTTTTGGAATCGGAGGGATCGTCCTCATGAATGAAAACATAGGGTTGTTATTGGGGAAAATGAATAACTTTTGGGGATTTATAATCAATTATTTAATGATTCATCTGTTCCTTGTGTTTTTGATAACGAGGTCCGTGCTATTGAAGCTACTCATACATGAGTTTGAACAAAACTGTCGAGTATGATATTATTAGCTTCTCGTGATCGATGGAGATAATAATATTCTTTCCTAATTCCTCCAAGGTGTGATAATCCTTCATGTTATGATAGTGGGTCAGTTTCGATTTAGAAATGACTGTGATGTGAATCATTCAAGTGATACGATTGACAAGTTCTTGGTTTATCTTCACAGGTATAACACTGGAAATATTGATCAAAGGCCTATTATGTACCCAACTTCTGTCTCTTACAATTAAAATGGAACACATTTTGTTAAAAATGGAAATTTCAAACGATTTAACCTTTTTCCGTGTGAGGGCTCCAACCTCAGCGGCCTATAGTAATACGCTTACACATGAAAGCAAAGTGAGAATTAAATTGAAAGATACGCCTCTTTTCTTCTATGTTTTACTGCCTAGCAATCTTTCCAATTCCAATTCAGGCGATTTTACACTCGCCAGATGTTTGTGCTTAACGCTATCGGTTTAAGAATCAATTGCTGAAACTACTGAAACAAACTGAACGCTACTAAATGCTTAAAACACAACATGAACGTGAACGTTGTGAGTTCACTTTTAGTCTATTAAAATCTGATATCTTACCTTCATCAAATTCAGACCGTTACTACCAAGAAATCGCCAACATGTCGCATGCGGTCTGTATCAGAATTGTTTTATTTATTTATTTTTTATTGCTCAAACAAGTGTTGTGTGGCTCATAAAGCGCAGTCTCGCCTGCTGAGGTAGCTCATGGAAGAATGGTTTCGATCGTTTTCCCCTACAAATGACATCATTGGACAATTATCTGATTATTCAGCACTCCTACTCTCCTTTTTCTGCAATAAAACCGTTCTTTCACGGTTGAGGCAGGTGCCTCCGGCTTGAACAAAAATTGTACATTTTTGGTTTGAAGTTCCATTGATTCCAAAACTGAAATGCTGTTCACGGTCCACAATTGCGGTATCGTGGTATCGTTTTACATTAAATGTTGGACATATTAGTGATTGGTTTTTCACCAATAGGCGCCAATAGATGGAGGGTATGAGCAAAAATTAGTACCATGAAAATGAGTTGTTTTATGGGATTTAAAATTATCAACATTTTTAACATTTTATGTGGTAATTAATCTTATCTTTTTTGTCTAATCGGGTATTTTCTCTTGAGACCCTATGATAGCGTTTTCTACACGAGCGAGATCTACCTTTGTGGAATATTTTCTGCGTTAAATGAATTAATTGTATATATGCGTTAAATGAATAAACTTGAATATGTATTATGCACTTTATGAATGAAAGCTGTAACTACGAGCGAGGCTACTTTATTAAACCGAGTGTCTCCCACTATGATTCGTGGCTTACTGGCTGAACTGTTATTATGAATATGGTAAAAGAAGGACCCTGCTCACTGTCAGTTGTCATTGTATAAGGACAACCTAAATTAAGGTATGCGAATAACCACAGGTTACAGTACTTACTTTCCCATGCTGTAAAAATATGAGAGGAATTTCCTCTTTGCCGCAATCTAGAGATGCTCTAAATGTTGAATCCCTGCGTGCAATCTTCGGCTTTTGCAGTGGTTAAGTCGGATGGAAACGAGCAGTTCCAACTCCCAACATCCCAGACTTGTCGAGGAAGGGGGGAGCTGAGAAGGGAAGGGAGAACCGTTAGGGCTGTGTATTATGTATTTAAGTTTGAGCCCCTTCAACTCCGCGTTATTATGTATTTAGTAAACCTTGGCACGTGCCGAAAGCAATGCAGAAAAAGGAAGGACCACCACAGGAGATTGCTCGGTTGCGCTGACTTTCATAAGGTCTTCCGGGAAAGGCAAGTGAGCGATATAATAACCAGTGAAAGGTCATCAGTGCCTACACATACACATGAAGACTGTCCCTACAGTTGCTTAGAGATGTTACATTGCAAAAATGATCACTTTCCTATAAAAGGCTCATGGGATTCTGATGACCGAGTTTGAGGTGTGAAAACATAGTTTTCTTTACGAATACAAAGGTGCATTGTTCTGAGAAACAATAAACGCCAATGTGGACCACAAAGACGAAACCGACTGGAGCCAATAAGTTCGGAACATTATGAGTCGTTTTCGAAAGTACCTATAAGTTCAAGTTTCTCTTGTGTTCAGCGAGACAGAAAGCATTATTCGGCATCTTGAGCTTATGCGTTGACACTTCAACGAAAAAAATTTATCTCCGATAGACCCTCAGCCATTCGTCCGATACGATCGTGCTCCACATACTTTTCCAGGTCGCCCAGTAGGGACGACGCTCCTAATCGCGTGCCCCGAGTGCCACCAATATCCCATTGAGGCTGGTCATTATGAAAATCGAGATAAGCCGCGACCCGATCCTCTGAAACCTGATCGATTCATCGTCATGTACGGGAAACTCCATTTACCTTATTTTAGGCGGCACACGACAAACCCAGAGCAGATTGTTACAAAATGTCCGGCGCTTTTTGCAACCAGCATGGTTGATGTGTTGGGCCATGATGATTTCCATTTGTACCGCTGACCCAAATCCATTTACTGTTTGTGTTCTGTCAAATCGTTTTCCCGCTCATACGATTAGACCACCCCTCTCATAATTCCAAAAATAGTTTCCAAAATATCAAATATGATAATGCATTCGATTTTTCATTATTTTCATATTAAAATAGTATCATTGTAGGTGTCTGTATCTATACTGAAAGCCAATGGCGTGTAGGCCCAAATTAATTATACGTTAAAAATGGTCCCAGGAGGCTTCAAATGTTGTTCCTCGCTGCTTGTGAATCAATATCCTCTTGTGTTGTCTTACTATTCAGCCGATGCAAGAAGCTAAGTGTCACTGGAAGCTATTTGTAAATTTTAATGGCAGCCATAAAAGTCCTGCGTATTTTTTACCACAAATTTCATGCTTCGTTCGGCATTACGTAATGTGTAATTACGAAAAGTTCAGTATTGTGGAATGTAGGCTCGGAACTTGACCAATTCTAGAGGGTTACGTTGAATTGACTTGGGGCAAAATTAATCAAGTGTTTCTTTTCAAAGGAGCAAAACCACAACAAAAGATTCTCTGTGAGCTTTAATCATCATTGGCCCCGAGGAACTTGTTGATTCAAAGTCTCATTGTGGAGCGCTGGAGGAAAAGTCTTTCATCGTTGAAACTGTACTGAAAATGGATGTAGTCCTTCGTAGCGGTGGCGGTCTTCGTGAAAAGAAATTCTTCATGGTAAAATGAAAGATGAGTGGCGGCCTAACTCGATCAGGTCGTGCCGAACGAGAAACGTTCACCGAAATCGGCTTGATTCAGTTGTGGAGTGAATTTCGAGAATTTTTTGTGATTATAAGTGCCGACGATAACCTTCGGTTAAGGCGTTGGATTTTAAAGTGATATTCCTGATTAGTCGCCCAGGTTTTGATGTACATATGTATTCTATACCTTCATTGGTAGTCCTTGAATCGTCAACGGAAAGAATCCACTTTGTTTACTGATAAAGAGGAAAAACCAGGTTAAATATCTGATAAAATGGTTCAAAACGGAAATGCCGTATGGAAGTGTATATTGTCCAACAACTTAACTATAAATTCAAGTTGGAGGAAGAACGTTAGACAAATTCAGGCATCTGGACTCAAAAGTCGATAATTAATCGAACTGTCGTTCAACTGTCGATAATTAATTCACAGAGGACCTCCTAGAACACGCTCAGGAACCGTCCCATTTGGAACATCCGCGAAGGAAGTGACATTCCCACTATAGAGGGGTCACTTGTATTGGAGTGGTAAACAAAAAGTTCTAAATCTGAACGGAAAGTCTGGAACTGCTCTCGGTAGCTCGGTACCCACAGCTCCCCTTAGTTTATTCTCCAGAAACAGTGACCTGGTTGATCTTTCTCTTCGCATTATGGCTCGTAAAGATTCCCGACTCGGAATTCTCGCGAGTTATGTCACTGTTGGGAAAGAAAGATGGAAAAGTCGGAGACTGAACGTTTTCATACTCCTTGTTATTTTCTGAAATGGTCGGTGTTCGATGTTACGCAACTGACTTTCTCGAAGTAGGTAAATAGGCGCCCAAACGATTCTGGACGGTTTTGTGAATGGATCGAAACTCCTATTGAAGCTTTCTAGCCGTTCATCGGCGTTTGCAATGGACCAAACATGAAATTGAGGTGGGTCGTTAAACTTACATCGGAAGAATGTTCAGATACTACCAACTCAACTATACTTTTCAGTCATAAGATTCTTATGAAATTAAATTTGAAACCTCCTGTCTGCCAAATGAAACCTCATTTCAAACCAACAAAACTTTTTAATGCCACCAATGGAAGAAAAATTCGTTTCATTTTTCCAAAACAAATTACTACGAAGAAGTAATGATTACCGTTGTGCGGCTGCTGCATCATGTTTGAGACGATGGAACAAACGATTTTCGCTGAACCCGACAGGCAGTAAAAGACCAAATGTAGTGAATTGTAGAAAAACAAGGTCAGCTCAGATGTTGCTGACTACAAGAGTTTTTTTTTAGGACAAAAGAGCAGTGAAAAGAAACAAGGTTGTATGTTTATTGACCGACTTCAAGATATTAAACCCTTTTCACCCGAACAGGCTTTATGACGGCAGTAAAAAATATAGCAACGAACCGCAGATTAAACCGTCACTATTCAATTCATCACGTACCAATGTACGATACAAGTGCAGTATAATGTAAAGCGTTCTAATAATCGTACCTATATTCTGGTTATTTATTAATTTTTTTAAGCAGGCAGCAAGCGCGGTTTTAGAAGTATATAAACAAAGTGCTAAATATTTAAAATGTATAACAAGGTTCTGGGACAAAGTGTTGTATGCAAAAGCAAGGGCGAACGTTTTAATCACGTATCAAAGAGCCAATTCCTGGATTTATCTGGAGCCTGCTACCTTGAAAAAATGATAATCACCTTCAGTCAGATCCTGGTAAAAGACGCTGTTCAATTTAAGGAGAGGGAAGAGCATGTAAACAAATAAAGTAGATAAAGGTTAGTAGTTGCACTGTTAAATTCCATTAATACACAATTATGTTACATTTCTCTTGGACCAAAACTTCTCTTCTGTTTACTGCAAACGGGAAGTTGAACCTATTTCCATGAATTATTTATAGGAATATTCCGTTTGGTTGATGTACCATTATAAAGTACCCATGAATCTCTCCAAACTAACCTTACCTACTCATCACATTGGAATCAACCCGATTTAGTCATCGTTGGTTTTATAAGTTTTCTAGCCATCGTCGCGAAATATACAGGTTTGTTTCTTCTCCAGTATCATGATTTTGTTTCAATCCGACAACCTCTCTATTTCGCTCGTGGATTCTAGTCACGTGGAGCCTTCCGTCCCAGAAGTGCCAATGACTTCATTACCCGTTCGTTGAGGATGAGCTGCATAGAAATGGCGTGTTCATTCCATTAAATACCACGTCCTCGGTCCACGCTAGAACGTGCAAAACGAACACATTTTAGGGAGTTTTGGATAGGTGCATCCCACTCGAATGTTATCTAATATTTGCTTTGCCTTATCGACGCCCACCAAACAATTTTTCTCGCTGAGGAAAACCTTCAGTTATCAGATCTTGAATGTACATTTGTCAAGTGCTCTCACGGAGGTAAAATTTTACTTATACCGTGGTACCGACTTTAAACTATCTGCGAGGGGATGCGATCATTATCGGGTTTATTTTGACTTGATTAAAGCAATAATTTTGCAACTCGTTGTTTATCTAAACTTTCAGTATTTGTTCTTCGGGACTTACATCTATTTAGAATGTTCTACGAACATTTTGCTTCAACCTACCTTTGCTTCGACCTATCGCGAATGTCTGAGAATCGCCTCAAGTAAATAGGTGTAATAGATGTAGTTCCGTGATAACTTTCCTAATATGAGATACGAGCATACCATAATGCTTTTTTCTAGTATATCGAATTCGTTGGAAACTTATCATTAATGATAACCGTTGTGCCAAAAATCTCAACCAACGAAGTTAGTATGGTAATTTTTAAGAATTTCAATAAATTAATTCTTGGCCCTAACGGCCTGCCACTGTCTTGTCTGACTTGAATGCATTTTTCAAAAAAATATTTTCTCAACGTTGTCTCAGTTTTCTCTTAACATAGGAAATTAGTCTTTCAAGAATCACGTTCTGATGAGTTTTCCAAATAAGATTGACTTCATATGAGGAAGTTTCACATGAGGAACGTGTTTCATATTTGGCAACATGTTGTCAGAACTACTTACCAAACAGGTTTTTTCGATAAGTTGATCTTTTCACTTTGAATTTTCCCTCAACGAGATTTATAGAACGCAATATACAAGAAAGAATGATTACCGATGAAATTACTGAAAATCACAATTTCCAGGTTGCATTTAAAGGGCTGATGAAAAAGAAAAAACTCGAGGGGTTTTTCTCCTACTCGCCTAACATTATAAAACCAGCGTTTTCATATTCTGTAAATAACCACTCAAAAACACCATCACCTTTAGTATGACAGCGATCAGTCCCATTTCCTAGTGCAGAGACCCGCACGCGTCGGGCATCCTTCATTATTCGAACCAAGCAGATGGAACGGCCAGGTGGGTTTGAACCGCACTCTACCCTTCCTACAAACATGTCTCAACGACAAAAGTCTTCTTCTTGTTCTCGGATCTTTGTTTTTCCGTGGTCACAATTTTTATTGACGTTAGTGTTGTGTGTACCATCGCGGATTAAAACGATAGCGAACAAAAATGCGTCGGATATCGAGTTATTGGTGGCAGCAATTTTTTTTTTTCCACGGATGGTTCTCGAGGATTTCTGTTGAACGGATTTCCTCATGATGTTTGAAGGTGTACTACCCTCTTCGTATCCATTAAATATTCCTTTCCTGTAGGTTATAAGACTTGCCCGATCGCCCTAGGGTGGGGATACATTTTTTAAAGTGGATTGGGGGAATAGGGCATGTGAGATAATGTTGTGCCATGGCCTCTGAATCCACTTAAATAGTTCTCAGCGTCATTCCACTGCACCGGAATAAGATGCCTTATTTAGGCAAAACAATCTGTATATCATTTCATTACTTAATTCGTTTTTTGCAATAATCTAGATGTATCAAGCCCAGTGCAATACTAAAGAGTGGATCATACTGTCCAGGTTTTATGCAAGATTATTAAAATTGAAAAAATATAAGTATTCGTGAGATTTAATTTAAAACAGACAATTTTCACAGGAATATAAAAATTGAAAACTTTCGGCACCTTCATTTCCGTAAAAAGTTCCAATTAATTCCTCTGCATCGCAGTTTTTAGAGTGGGAAATTAAGCTACCTGTGAGTAAGTGACTCAAGGAACCGAATCTTGGTGGGAAGATCCCACTAGGAGCCTTCCAGACATACTGTTGTTGAGTTGCATGAGATCCTTATCCCCCGCTATTATCGTTGTACGCTGTCCCGTTAAATGTTGTGAGAGAACTATCTTTTATAACGGGTCGTCAACTGGGTAGGAAAATGGCTCGAGAACACCCGAATTGCGATATGATGAAAACAGAGAATAATGCAATGAATCATAGCCTGAGCACACTCATCAGGCGTTATCTCAATTCCTCAACCTTGCCCATTTTAGGCGTCACGAGGGATTATCATCGGGCTAACTACCTATGAAAGCCCCCCGAAACTGTATTACATGTCATAAGATCTTCTACATTTATCCACACCGAGTAGGGTGACAATTAGAAACAGGCCGCGATTCTTTTCATTGCATTTCATTAGGACCAAGTTTTGAGATTACAAGGACTCATTATCAGCCCACCAGCAGGCGGGTTGGTAACAATCAGTGAGTAGATCCGTTTCCGATTAGCGCATTTATTATTTTTCCATCATATTTAAGACTGAGTAGGTGTCATTAGCGCTACAGTATGATTTAAAGGAAATTAAGAGGAGGAAAGGGAGGAATTTTCATAGGAAGGTGAATTAGTGCACATAATCCTAACAACAATGATGAAATAACTTGAGTCAAATAATTATCTTCGGGAAGGCGTAAGCCACTACGGTACAAATTAGTAATACTCCGGATCTATCAGGAGGTTTTTTGTACATAACCGTACCTAGAAGCAACCGAACAAGTCTTTTCAACGGGATTCCAACTGTCACGTTGATCACAATGTATACTTTGATGTGCAACTCAACCGCAAATATCGTGAGTTTTGGTTATAACTCCGTTATTGTGGGTAAAAATTTATCAACAGAAAGCTGCAAGTTATTCCGCAATGGTTAATCTATCGATGATTAATCTGGCGGAATCTGGCTCGTTTAGAAAAGCGTTTCTCTGGAGACTTCAGGGCTTATTAGGTAATAAAAGTTGACAAACCATTTTTCGTTTTGAAATCTAGGCGTAAAATTTAAGGGAAAACGACAATTTAAGGGGAAACATGTGGGGTATGTTTAGGTCCCGTAAAAATCTTAAAAACCCATTTTATACAACTTTTCGAGCCTCCCGATTCAGTAGGAAAACATGAGTTCTTAAAAACAGAAGCTGCATGAAGGGTTGTGACTTTTGATCTCTTGTCTTGTGGATCAAGACTGATTGCGAGGTGCGAATGCGTAATTATTTTTCCGTCATTGGTCAACAAGGAAAGGATAAATTCCCGCATGCAAGCTAGAATTTCTTTTCCTGGGAACAATCTCGAAGGATGACACAATGAGTCGCAGGGAAACTATACATTTTCCGCAGTTTGCCTTGAAAATACGGCTGAACAAATGGACAATGAGCAATACTGTAAAATCTTCCAACTCCGGCGAGCTCTCCTTTCTTCTGCCGGTCTCCTGTTGCGACCAGGGATAGAAGGCTGTTTGGCACAATACTCCTGTCCTTGATTCCGTTTCTCGATTGGAACAAAGCATTACGTTAGTATGAGGCTCTCTGTCTGGTTCCTTATCTTTTTGCCCTTAGCGGACGTATTCGAGAGAGGACAGCGCCATTTGTCGAACGCCCACAATCTTTTTATGCAAGAAGGATGTGTCCACACTCGCGACACCGATAATACGCGCCGAGAACCTCACTTGTTGCAGATGCTTCAAAAATTAATATTTTAGCCAGATTTAATGATTATGATTGACCTGTGAATAATCCGTGTGACACCAATTATGAAAAACTATCGTCACATTGACAGTGAACTAATCATTAACATCCGTAGGTCGGTCATTAAACGTACTTTGGAAATCAGGTCGGTAATTTAAATTCAACAATCCCTAGCGTTCACCTGTTTTACTTCCAATTTCATGGGTCGTTCTCTGTGGGCTCATGTGTCTCCTTTGTTCTCGGAAAAGGTCCTTTGCCCATGTTAGTAACGCTGTTCGGTTACCCTCAACATTGTCTCGGCAAAGCCTAGGATCATAGTTTGTCATATTATATAGCGCTCGTAAGCAATAACACAGTTCGTACATGTAATATAATAATTTTTTTTTTTTAGAGCAATGAATGTCGCCGTATTGTTACTATTCCTTACCGTCTGCATTTGAAAACGCTTACATGTAATGAGGGTCCATGGGCGTTGTAATGTCTGCTGTTTGCTATTAGCAACCTAGCGATGTGCAAAAGCTATGGTGCTTGTTCACGTGGCCCTTCGACCATCTGCTGTCCATTTTATAGCCATTAGATTACTCTTACGCCGCACCACCCTCGTGAGTTCCACAAAAGGCAAAACCCGAGTATGTGTTTCGTCTAGAAGATATTTCGTAACTTTGAACAAATCGCCTCGGGATGGATTTAAAAACGCTGCAAATTCTGTCACAGGGGTTGGTTATTCCTCGGACCAGGAGCATTGAGACTCATTACAATCGATTCAGCGTCCTAAATTTAGTCGAAATTGATAGCTCACGCGTACCAGAAATCTCGAAAAACCACTTTTTAAATAGATAGTACTATATAGTATACCCATTATGACCCATGAATTGTTCCGGGGCCCGTCTCACTGGATTCTGCGTCCAAAATTTAGTCAAAAATAATACCTCACGCGCCTAGATCGCAAAAAATCTCGAAAATTCATTTTTGGGAATACACATTTTGACCCCAATCTTCCCCAAATTTTCTTCAATCGGACTGAAAAGTTTTAAGTACCAACTAGAGCCAAAAACGGGTCCCTGACCAACATTTCAGATTTTTTGAAAATTTTCTACTACTACAATCGGCCTGGACGGCGGATGGGCATTTTGTTTATTTTCATCTAGACACCTTGAAACGACCAGAAAAAAATTTTTGGGCCGAATCTGAGAGATTGACTTTTTGCATGAAATCACATTCATACTAATTAATACTAAAAATTCCATAACTTGTATGTACCGGTCCCCCCGATTGAGAAACTGTAGTGAAACCCATTCTCGAATAGGTAACGGTTTCATTTTGGATCAATCCGCCAATAACGTGAACCACCATTATTGAAATGTTGAAATACCGTGAGAATGGTGCTTCAGATGTAAATTAACTTCACGCGTCAATAAGTCAATCGGAGTGTGTACCGCAGTATCTACATTCTTATGTAATAACGTATGCTGCATGCTCGCCTGACATCGTTTCTCGTCTGATTCTAAACGTTTACGATTCTTTTTGAGACCAAGCGTCATCTTACGTAACGAGTAAGGTCGGCCGAGTATTGACTCCCTTCGGGTAACTACACGTGAGCTTTCGCGATGGAACTCCAGAAAAGCTTAAAATATCCGAGCTTCCGTCAACTCTACGAACCCGAGTAACCAGACATGAAGGATTTCCTGAGCGTGGGTCAATTTACTTATGGTCTATGATCTGATTTTTTATACAAAGTACTTGTTCCTACAGTGTCGAGAGGATCTTGCTGTCTTTGGCTGGTTTTGATTAGGATTAGCAATCGGAAAGAGCATACATATACCTACGTAGGAGTATTGAGAAGAACCTTGAGATTCAGGATCCGTCGGAGGCGATTAACACACCCGATGATACAGCATCTAGAGCAATCTCGAATCATCCAGTAGTATTTAGGCCGAGGTCGATCTTTTCTGGGCAACAACAATGACTTAATTCCCACCTCCCAAGGAACAGTGGTGTATCCGATTGCAGGACGTTTCCAGTTTTTAATTGATTCTGATGCAATCGGACGTCACCGCCTACAAAAGAGATGTTCGGCGCACTCTCCGGTTCCTCCCACATGCAACCAAAGAGTCCTTGAGAGAAAAGGAAAGCATCGCCTTATTTATCCAAATTACCATTCATTAAGGGCACTCACTGTACCGAAAAGACAGCTATCGCCTTCAATGCTTCCTTCGTAGCATGATGCTTCTTGTTCTTGTAACGTATCGCGATGTGGGGACGTCAGTCTTCAGCTTCCTCCGAAAAAGATGGACAACACGAGAGTCATTATAACCTCGTTACGCATACCACGACATTTGCTGTCTTCGAGCAAATATTCACTAGGTTCTGTCTTCACTCTTATTCATCAAATCCATTAACCTTCCCTATATTTAAATGATGCGTTTGTGAGGCGGAATAATTACGTGAAGTACGTCATTGGGTTTTCTTGGGTAGGTAACCCATATTTTCATTATATCGGCGATATATTGAGGGAGTTGAAAATGGCTTTGCATTCCAAATTTTATCCATTGCAATCCAAAAGTCATAACGAGAGTATGTGAATTATTAACGTATTCGTTTTCGTTGGTATACTTCGTTGAACCGATGCGGATGAATAATCAGCAATCGGCTAGGTATTGACCCGCTCAGTTCCGGACGGTTAGTGCTGCCAATGGTGTTGGCCTACCTGCTGTCTATGAGTGGTCCTTCCTCGTTCACCTTGACCCACGCGAGACACCGGAACTATTTGAGCGACATCCACCCAAGTTCTGTATCGTTAGCCTTGCAGCAGTTAGGCTCCACCTCGTTCAACACTTATCAGGTTCGCCAGTCTTCGAAGTAGGGGTGTCACTTAAATCATTGTTCTTCTACCCTCTGATAAGCTGAAGGTGAACAAACGCCTCAAATTATTTCATAATTCTAGGTTGATCTTGTACGTGTAGGAATGCGAAACACCTAGGAAGTCTTCAAATGAGTACCTGAGAAGGAAAAAACATTTTTTTTTTTTTGCCATTTTTTAAGTACAAATTTTTACCCACACATTGCCTTCTTTTGTGGGAACCGGTCCAAACCTCACCTCGGTCGACTCAGCGCCCAGCATTTGGTGGAAAGTGACGACACCAAATATCGAAATATTCAAAGTCATACCAAGCCTCCTATGGGGACGATTAGCTTAGGCACCCAAGTTCCCCAAGACGAATACGTGGATTCAGTACTTCAATGAGAATAATAAACCCTAATGCTCAGTCAACCTTCTGCTGCTGAAAACCGTTATAAGCTTTGAAAGCTGACTGAAATGTAAGAGACATGTTGTTTTCTAGAGAGAAGGTTCACACAGTTGCCGTTTTCCATTCTCACGAAGTGCAGAATAATGATGGATGAAATGAGCGTGGAGACTACCATAAGCATGAAACCATGTAAAGGTTATAAAACGGATTAGGGTACGCAAAACTACCCGGATGCGTGCATGCGAGCGTTTTAAATAAATAAGTAACTTGGCGCTAGGCTTCCTCGCCGCATTCGTAATTTGCTCAAAGTCCTCAAACCCCATGTCTTGTATTTTCACATGCCTTCCGTTGAGGAACCCATGCACACAATAATGAACAAGCAAACATTTAGACTACTCAGCTATCGTGTTGATGACTACTTTTCGACGGTGAGGTCATAATGAGGTCCAATTAAAGCAGTACATTTTGCAGCACAACTTTCACTACTGTAATGTATAACTGCGCCCCGTCATCTTGGTGGATTCAGCAGTAGACAAAACGGCTTGCACTCACTCAGGTCAGGTTTGGTGTAAGGATGCGGAATCCCTAAGCGGAAAGCTCTTTACATCTCCTAAATACGCGATTCACAATAATAAAATTAGTTCCCAGTAGTTCTTGCTAAGCCATTTGTCTATTAAGCCTGCGCGTGTACATGCTGACCTACATGGTGACACGTTGTAGGCTTATCAAGCCTCAAATCACACAAACAGGATGATTAGCGGAACGAGCATCACGAAATCCAGTAGTTAAAGCCACACAGATTCAGCTGCAAATACTGACCGCATGAGTGTACCAGATTATGTTGTTCGGACTAATTGCAGAGAAGAATTCTGTAATAATTAAAATTGACAGGACCAATCCAGGCGATATTGCTATAATGCGTTAAAGCTGATAAGAATAGGCCGTAGGTAGAACCAATCGGTGTCAAATTATTTCCGCTTGAGTTTTTATTCAGTTCTATAAGTGAAAAAGAGGGGCTCGAGAACCGTGGCCAATCCCTTCGTCGAAGTGACATGATCCCTTTTAATAGACTGAAATTACAACGCGTATTCACCTTATATATGAAATTACCTCATTTTCGCCTTCTTCGTTTAACGAAAAGGGATGTAAATTGAATTTCTGTTTGTTAACTTTCTATTCTGTGGTGTTCGTAACATTGTAACGTAATAACTATAATGTGACCTTTTTCAAAAAACCCTAACCACCAAACAAGAGGAAATGGAAGGTCAACCCAACACATCTGAAATTATGAACTATGTTTCGAAAGAGCGCATGTTTTTACGCGCTTGAAACACTGCAGGACTATATTTTCGAGGAAAGATCATGAAAAACAGGTTTTTTATTCAAAAAACCATAAAGGGAAATGCAAAAAGTGTAAAGTAGTGCGTTTTTCTTCCCGTAGTGACGGCTCAATTAATCGTTGAAACAACATTTTTCAGAGTTCCAGGGTTATATTTGTAACACTATGCTATATTCATACCTACGCATGTTCGTCACAGCACGAATCTTGTGAAGTTACGAATGTTACGAAAAACGATTGTCACAAAAATACGAGCTTATTCTCTCCTTTTTAATTTTGTACGATAATAATGAATTAGCTGTACCAAGGAAGGGCTCTCGATCGACAACCTTGCACTCATCAGCAAATTGTGTAGCGATATCTCAAAGACTCCAGAGAATCGATCTATAGGGCTCTTGAACTCCGCGTGAAAAAGATCGAGAGAGAAAAAGGCTTATCCCGCTCAACAATGACGATCGGCCGTTTCCGTCTGTTGACCTTGGCTAAGAGCCTCGTAGATTGGAAATCGAAGGTGGTCGATAAGACGAGCGAAACCAATCGCTGTTGTTTTGATATTTCGTTATCAAGGGTTCTCGAATTGTCACGATTGTAAAAACCTGTATCGCACTCGTCCCAATTACAGACCGAGGCAGTGTAAAGTATTTTTCGAAACGTCAAATGTCTCAATTCGTTCTATTTGGGGACAAGAGCACTCCTCAGGGATTGACTAGGGGGTTGTAAGAAGAGGGGGTTTCGTAACAAATTTTGCAGATTCGTTTCACCAAATCACATCTTGAGACATCACCGCTTACCCAGAGAATTTAACGCTGGTAACGCTTCAATAAAGGTAAAGCTTCGCTAGTTTGTTAGTTTCCTGTTGGAACTTCTGAGTGTACGGTCTCGAACCCATCTCTCGCAACAGGTCGAATCATCGACATTGGACGTAGGATCGGATAGTAGGTCCTCAGAACCACAAATTCAGAATTCCCACAACTTGAAAAGCTATAGGAGAACAACTACAAGTACAATGATCTATTATGCATATTAGAGCAATGAACCATAACACCTGAGTAGGCATTGTCATAGTGGCTGTAAATTAACCTCCAGAAGTATTCGTACTTGTGCATCCCTGGATCTGTGCATTTAGACCTCCATTTAGGAATTCCATAGGAACTCTGATATTTCACACCATGCAGATAATCACTACTGAACTACTGCTCACGATTAGTGACACACGGTAGCTCGCACTCGTGCCAAAAGAAATGAAAACTGGACAAAACTGGGATGGTAGATTCAAAATCTGAAACGTCCCGCCCGCTGTCCGTTGCTAGTTGCAGTCTTCCGGGTTACAAAAAAAAACCTTTAGAATGGTCTAAAAAACCTTAATTGAGTGCACTCCATCTGGGCCTCACTTAGTCCCAAATCATTATCAACAGATCGTCGCAAACAAAGCAGGATGTGAGCGAGAATGGCATTTTGAAAATAGGTTCGAGGGGTCTTTGGCAACCTGGACATACATGCATTTACGAGTGAACTTATTGTAGGAAATAGAAACTCGCGAGCTTCCCCCGAGTAGGTGACTCGTGGCTATAGAATTTTAAGTATGTATCAGTCACTATCCGAGGGCAATGCGTCTCATCAAAGTGTTCAAATTCAATGTCTCTTGTGGTCACCCTTAAAATGGCAGAAAGTCGAACGTAGTTTCCACGTCTCCTTATTGGATTAAATGGGCATAACCCAAGAAACAACAATCGTCTTCAGTATCGCTGACACGCGACCAGGGCTTTGTTTGTGTAATGAGATTCAGTGAGGATTTGGTCGGCGATGTAACTGAAGAGGGTAACACGGCCACCAGTGCCTTTAAAACAAGGAATAATGAACCAAAATCGTGACTCATCCAGTACTGTCAGCAACGATAAACGATTTCCAATCAATTACTCTCAAGATCAAATTTAATTTGGTTGAAATTTTTAATGAAACATGGTGTTTATATCAGAAATCTGCCTTAAAAGTATTTATTGACATCTCCTGCTTTTACCTCTAAAGGGAAAAAGTATTTAAGCTTTCCTAGACTTCAGCAAGTATACTATATTTATGTGTAGTAATTACATGATTCATATTACATGCGAAAATAATTTATTTGTTTCAGCAGCGATGGAAAGGAGCTTGCACGACCGAGATAGGGTGGGGGTGCAGGACTCCGTTCTTCTCGATAATTACAGAAGCGAAAAAGCTTTTCTTGAAAATCTGCGGAAGCGGTTCAAAGAAAACATTATTTACGTAAGTACCATTTTCGAGGGGCTTATTTGAATAAAAATGGTATTTATTTAGGTCCTTCCCAATTAACATTTTGTATAAATCTAAAACATACCTTAAAACCTTACCCTTAAAACATATACATCTCATTATTAAATAAGTTACAAGTTACAAATTTTATAACTTGCTTACAGAAGGAAGAAAAATAATGTAGACCCGTGAATTCTGTTTCCACTTTCAGTCTATTTTTTTAAAATATTTTATGTTCTTAGTCTAAATGCAAAACAACATTCGTACAAAATGCCCACAGTGTAAATAAATAACTTGGGAAAGTTAAACTCAGCTTTGAAATGATTGAGGACTATAGAAAAATAGTTGCTTACCTACAAACTAATAAGGCGGAATTCCATACCTTCCAACTAAAAAATGAGAGGTATTTCCGCGTCGTCTTCAGAGGTCTACACCCGAGTTGCGACACTAATGAAATGATGTCAGAGCTGAAAACAATTGGATATGATCCAGTTCAGATGATCTCAGTACACCATCCAGTAACAAAACAACCTCTTCCACTATTCTTTGTTGACTTCAAACCCAATCCAAAAAATAACGAAATATACTCCCTTGAAAAATTGTATTATTCAAAAATAAAAGTTGAACCTCCGAAGCCTCGAAGAACAATCATACAATGTATAAAGTGTCAAGATTACGGACACTCAAAAAATTATTGCTATCGCTCCCCTCGATGTGTAAAATGTGATCAATTCCATTCATCTGAAGCATGTACGAAGCCAGTAGATGCCCCACCGATGTGCGTAAACTGTAAAGGACCACATACGGCAAACTATAAAGGATGTCCTATGTACAAAAAGCTCCAACAAGACCCAAGAAATGTCCAACCAATTAAAAAAACTATGATCTTGCAACCATGTCAACCAGAGGTCATCCAGACTATTCCACGCAGCAACCAGGATCCTCCACCACTATATAAAACATATGCTAATGCTACATCTGGCTCTGACCCAACAATGGTTACGTTGATGGAAAAAATTGACTCACTACTATCTCTACTACAACCTCTTGTTCAAACCTTACTTCAAGTTTTGCCCTCACTCATTGCAAATAAACCGTGAACTCATACGCAAATGCTTCTCTCAATGTCTGCACGTGGAACTCAAAGGGCCTTAATAACAAATGTCACGACTTAGAACTGTTTCTAAAAATGTACAATATAGATATAATTCTCATAACAGAAACTAAGCTATCTTCCAACATTAATGTTCACATACCTGGATACAAAATTTACCGCTCAGACCATCCAAGTGGGCAGCGTAAAGGTGGCTCTGCATTACTAGTAAAATCCACAATCATACATGATGAACTTCCCATTATTCAAGAGGAGAAATTCCAGGTAACCCGTATTAGCATGCCATGTACAAATGGACAAATCCAAATTGGGTCTTTCTACTCTGCCCCTGAAAACAGAATGTCCCAATCGGATTTTTGGAAAATCATGATTGAGATGAAGTCCGACTTCTTGTTGGGTGGAGACTTAAACTCCAAACACCCCAGATGGGGATCCCGAACAGCCAATCCTAGGGGAAAAGTTCTTCACGATACCACAGTTGCATTACAACTGGAAATTATGCACCCTAATGAACCCACGTACTATCCTCACAACACAACCCGCTCTCCAGATATATTGGATTTTTACCTGGGAAAAAATATCCAGTCATATTGCTTTACTCCAGTAGTGCTAAAAGAAATGCATTCAGACCATTTTCCAGTTCTGATTACTCTTTGTACCAGAGGACAGCAACAGCGCGCTCCAGGGCTTATCAATTACCCAATTGACTGGCAACTGTATACAAACATAGTAGAAGAAAAGGCTGAACTTCACGTCCCCCTCAAAACCCCAGCGGATATTGACGCAGCAGTCGCCTCTCTCACCAATCTGATCAAAGTGGCAGCGATTGAAGCATCATCCCCTATTAGAACTATCAAAACACGTGCATTTACTCCTTCACCTCACATACAGTCATTGTTATCTGCTAAACGATCAACCCGCAAGCAGTGGCTAAGAACAAAACACCCTTTTGACAAGAGGCAGTTTAACAAAGCAACCAAGGAGCTTACACTGGCACTGAATGATGAACATTCTGCAGCGGATCACAACTCCATCAGAGCACTAGATACCAAAGACTGCTCCCTGTGGAAAAAAAAACCAAAATGGTAACAAAAGAGCCTACATTGATCCCGCCCTTGAAAGTTGGCCCTGATTGGTATGCTACCTCCCAAGAAAAATCGAATCTGTTTGCTAATATTCTCACCCAACAGTTTTCACCTCACCCGGATGCAAACCCTAGTTTCTCTCTTCATGTCCAGGAACAGTTGCAGTCACCCCTTATCCTTCACCCATTCAAAGATTATTTCACACCAGGACAAGTTAGAAATGCTATTAAGCGCTCCCCAACAAAGAAGGCGCCGGGGTATGATCTCATCACTCAACCTCTCCTATCTGCCTTACCACGTAAAGGTATTGTCCTGTTAACCCAAATAATCAACGCTATTTTGAGAACCACACATTTCCCCAACAAGTGGAAACATGCCTGTGTGATAATGGTGAAGAAACCAGATAAGGACGCCAACAATCCTGCTAGCTACAGACCCATAAGTCTCCTTCCATTGTTCTCAAAAATCCTCGAACGATTATTGCTCCCCAAAATACTTCCGTTCCTCTCTTCGCTTCTTCCCGACACGCAACTGGGTTTCAGGCAACTCCACTCCTGTCCACAGCAACTTCACCGAGTTGTTGAAGATATTCTGACCACCTATGAGGAAAAAAAAGTCTGCCTCGGTATTTTTTTGGATACGGAAAAGGCCTTTGATAAAGTTTGGCACCCAGGATTACTCTACAAGGTGAAACCATATCTTCCTGACACCTACTATCGGCTGATCTTGTCTTACCTCTCGCAACGTACGTTTTCAGTGAGATGTGGCAGCGCAGTGTCTCCTTCAAAGGCAATAACGGCAGGGGTTCCTCAAGGCAGTGTCCTGGGGCCTTTTCTATACCTCCTATATGCAAGTGACTTTCCGGCGCCATTCTGTTATACAGATGTAGGACACAAAAGTGACTTGGGACGAATTCACCTGACCAAACATGGAAAACATGAAATCGCCGCCAAAATTGCCGCGGGAGTTCCCTTCAAATACATTGTAAAGAGTGTATGTCATTCTGTTCGGAATAACAGTTTCCATTTTGTCAATTTGTTGACCAGTAAGGACTTGTGGAACATTCTGCAGGCATTTAATCTCAATAATGAAGCAGTGGTCCACCAAACGACACTGTTAGTTTTTTGATGAGAACCGATAATTTAGTCCATTTTCCCCTCTCCAACTATACTTGGAGCGAAAACAATAATTTTATCAAAATCGGCATCGCATTTACCATCGACCGTCATACCCAACTCAATTTTTGAAGAAAACTGAAAATTTAAGTCCATTTCCCCCTCTCCTACAAAACATGGAGCGATAACAATAATTTTATCAAAATCGGCATCACATTTACCATTGACTGTAACTCCGCCATAGCCGGTCCCAAGCCCTGGTTGAGAAAGGAGGAGGGGCCCAATCCAAGGTGGAATAGTATATGCCGAGGGATGCGTGGCCAGGGGGGTGCCTGGTCGTTAATATGCAGACTCTGGTAACCGGGCGACACCCAGTTTTAGTATAGCCTTTCCCCGGCGCTACTCGTGGGATGCAAAATGGATCCAAATCAAATTAAAATCAAAACACAAAAACAAAAACAAAAAACAGGGGGCTCCGTGGGGGCGAATGGGGGGGAGGGGAGTGATCGCCACAGGCAGGCCTTTGTGCTCAGAAGGGGACCTCCAGGTGGGGGCACCCCTCTCGACCGCTGCTCCTCCAGAGTACCCGGCGGAGGTTTCCCCGCCGCATCCGCCAAGGCCTCTGAGCTCTGAGGGATGTGGCATGGAGACGGATGTTGAGGCTGGGAGCCATAGTGATCCCAGCGCTCCGGAGTAGCCAGGGTCTGGGAGCCTTTGTGATCCCATGAACCCGGTTGTTCCTGAGCAAGAAGACATTGCGGACCTGATCCAGAAGATCAAGGTCAAGGGCCAATCAGGAGCCCAACGCAGGAAGGAAAAAAGAAAAAAAACTCGAGGCTCAGGGGCTCCAATACAGGAGACCCGCCCGTAAGAACCGACCGACTGCACAGACGAGGCTGACGGTGGGAGGTGTCACTGGTCGGGTGAATGAGGGAGCGGGTCCCAGTGGGAACCAACCCCATCGCCCGCTAGAGCACCTTTCGAAAACCCCCAAAAGGGGTAGACCGGTGGAGTCAGCAGGGACTACCCCCGATAAACCTCCCCAAAAGAGGCAGCGGCAAGAGGGGGTCCCACGGGTACCCTTCAGTGCAGTGGCCTCAGGGGGAAGAAAAATGGCCCTGGCTCTCAGAGATGACCCAAAAGGGGAAATCTCTGAGGAGCAGGGTTTAAAAATTCAGCGGGAGCTCATTAGGAGATTCCCGGCTGAAGAACCTGTATGGTTCTCTGGGGTTTTCAGGGAACAAGGAGCTCTGGTGTTCCTGTGCCTGGACCGGAGGGCCATACAGTGGTTGGAGAAGACGGCGGAGGTCCGCCGCTCAGCGAGGATTTTGTTGGAGGTGCCTCGGGTAATCGACGATATGACACCGGGAGGAGGGGGGGGGGGGGTGCTGCAACAGGTAGCACAGCAAAACGCGGAGGTACGGACCAGAGAGTGGAGCGTTATAAGCTCCACCCCTTGTGAAAGAGGCAGACTCCTGGTCCTTAGCATCTTGGAGAGGGCGTATGAGGGGCTGAGGGGTCGGAACATGACCCTCTTCCTCGGCTTCTCACGCCTGACCTTGAGGGTGTTAAGGGCCCCAAGGGGACCCAACCCAAGCAGTGAGGGGCCAGGAGGAGAGATTGATGGAGGGAACCCTTCAGGTAAACCTCCATCATAGTAAGGCGGCATCAGCTGCCTTTGGGGTTACCATCTCTAGGGCGGGGGGAAAGGGGGTGGGAGTAGCCCTGCTACAAGAACCCTATGTTATTGGGGGCCGCGTCTCAGGACTCGGGGTATCACAGGGGGAGCTTGTATATGATAGGGCGGCAGGGACACCCAGAGCGGCAATTAACGTTGCCAGGGGACTCAGACACCTACCACTCCATGACCATTGTTCATGTACTTGGGGGTAACGTTGGACTCCAAGCTTACCTGGAACACCCACCTTAAGAAGACATGCGAGAAGGCAAAAAAGACGTTCGTACTTGTGCAAGGGGCATGCGGGAAAACGTGGGGGCTGACCCCCAAAACAGTTTCCTGGCTATACACGACAATAGTTCGCCCTGGGATCACACATGGCGCTGTTGTCTGGTGGAATAAAACGGAGCAGGTGACTGCAACCAAGGCCCTGGAAACCATCCAAAGGATGGCCTGTTTGGCAATCACTGGGGCCATTGGGACAGCACCTACAGCTGGGATGGAGACACTCCTCGATCTCCCCCCGCTGGACATATGGGTGACCTCGGTGGCAATTGGGACCGCATACCGCCTCCAATGTTACCGAGACTGGCGCCCCTCCAAGGGGAAGGGGTACGCGACGGTTCTGGACAGGGTAAGGGAGTGCCCTTTAGTGCACATGCCCTCTGACTCTGTCAAGAGGAAACCTCTAACTGGAAGGAGATTCAATGTGGTCATCCCAGGGAGAGGAAACTGGACCCAGGGACCCCCGGGGGTGCTGCCAGGGGATCTGGTATGGTACACGGATGGGTCCAAGATGGGAAACGGATCCGGCCTGGGGGTGTACGGCCCGGCGCCAGAATGGGAGCTCTCGCTCTCCCTTGGTAGCTGGGTCACAGTATACCAGGCTGAGCTGCTCGCAATAAAGGAATGTGCTGAGGAGAACATGAGGAGGGCCTATCGAGGTAGGCGGATCCACATCTTCTCTGACAGCCAAGCAGCACTCAAGGCCTTAATGGGATCGAGCTCTGACTCGAGGCTGGTGCTTGAGTGCTGGGAAGCCCTCCAACTGCTGAGTGGAACGAACAAGTTTGTCCTCGCATGGGCCCCAGGCCACTCAGGGGTTGAGGGTAACGACCGAGCTGACGCTCTGGCTAGGCGTGGTTCGGGGACTGCCTTTACGGGACCTGAACCATGCCTAGGAATCTCCCGCACCCTACTATCAGGATGGGTGGCAAACTGGGTTCGCTCCCAGCACCAGAAGCGCTGGGAGCGGACGCCGCGGCAAGAGCACGGTCATATTATGATGACTGGTCCTAACAAAGGTAGGGCCACGAGATGCCTAAACCTTAATAGAGCTTCCCTGAGACTCACCGTTGGCTCATTTACAGGACACGGAGACTTCAGGAGGCATCTCTGCAGAATTGGGGTGCGCAATGGTACCCCTGACTGCAGATTCAGTGGCGAGGACGAGGAGACAGCGTCTCACATCGTCTTCAATTGTCCTGCCCTGGAACACAGGCGTTCCAGAACCGTCGGGACTTTGGACCGAGGGGACTTCCTCAACCAGGAGAACCTGGTCAGAGCTCTGCTGAACCTAGTCGGGAACACGGAGCTTCGGCCAAGATGAGCTCCGGAGGCTAGCACAATGGGCCACTAGGTCTAGGTGCGGGGGGCGGGCACGATGATGGACGTCCCCTCTACCCCTGTGTAATTAATCCAATCTACCATCGACCGTCATACCCAACTCAATTTTTTGGAGAAAACCAAAAATTCAGTCCATTTCCCCCCACTCCAACTGTACTTGGAGCGAAAACTATAATTTCATCGAAATCGGCATTGCATTTACCATCGACCGTCATACCCAACTCAATTTTTTGATGAAAACTGAAAATTTGGTCCATTTCCCCTTCTCCAGCTATACATGGAGCAAAACCGATGATTTTATCGAAATCGGCATCGCATTTACCATCGACCATCATACCCAACTCAATTTTTCATGAAAATCTGATAATTCAGTCCATTTCCCACTCTCCAACTGTACTTGGAACGAAAACTATAATTTTATCAAAATCGGCATCGCATTTACCATCGACCGTCATACCCAACTCAATTTTTTGAAGAAAACTGAAAATTCAAGTCCATTTCCCCCACTCCAACATAACAAAGAGAGGAAACTATAATTTTATCAAAATCGGCATCGCATTTACATACCATTGACCATCATACCCAACTCAATTTTTTGAAGAAAACTGAAAACTCATGTCCATTTCCCCCACTCCAACATAAGAAAGAGCGGAAACTATAATATTATCAAAATCGGCATCGCATTTACATACCATCGACCGTCATACCCAACTCAATTTTCATGAAAATCTGATAATTCAGTCCATTCCCCCCTCTCCAACTGTACTTGGAGCAAAAACAATAATATTATCGAAATCGGCATCGCATTTACCATCGACCATCATACCCAACTTAATTTATTGAAGAAAACCGATAATTCAGACCATTTCCCCCCAATCCAACATAACATGGAGCGAAAACTATAATTTTATCAAAATTGGCATCGCATTTACCATCGACCGTCATACCCAACTCAATTTTTGAAGAAAACCGATAATTCACTCCATTTCCCCCCACTCCATTTATACTTGGAGCGAAAACTATAATTTACTCGAAATCGGCATCGCATTTACCGTCGACGTCATACCCAACTCAATTTATTGAAGAAAACTGAAAATTTAAGTCCATTACCCCCTCTCCTACAAAACATGGAGCGATAACAATAATTTTATCAAAATCGGCATCACATTCACCATCGACCGTCATACCCAACTCAATTTTTTGAAGAAAACCGATAATTCAGTCCATTTCCCCCACTCCAACATAACATGGATCGAAAACTATAATTTTATCGAAATCGGCATCGCATTTACCATCGATCGTCATACCCAACTCAATTTATTGACGGAAACCGATAAATCAGTCCATTTCCCCCCACTCCATTTATACCTGGAGCGAAAACTATAAATTACTCGAAATCGGCATCGCATTTTTACCATCGACTGTCATACCCAACTCAATTTATTGAAGAAAACTGAAAATTTGAGTCCATTTCCCCCTCTCCTACCATACCTGGAGCAAAAACAATAATATTATCGAAATCGGCATCGCATTTACCATCGACCATCATACCCAACTTAATTTATTGAAGAAAACCGATAATTCAGACCATTTCCCCCCAATCCAACATAACATGGAGCGAAAACTATAATTTTATCAAAATTGGCATCGCATTTACCATCGACCGTCATACCCAACTCAATTTTTTGAAGAAAACCGATAATTCACTCCATTTCCCCCCACTCCATTTATACTTGGAGCGAAAACTATAATTTACTCGAAATCGGCATCGCATTTACCGTCGACGTCATACCCAACTCAATTTATTGAAGAAAACTGAAAATTTAAGTCCATTACCCCCTCTCCTACAAAACATGGAGCGATAACAATAATTTTATCAAAATCGGCATCACATTCACCATCGACCGTCATACCCAACTCAATTTTTTGAAGAAAACCGATAATTCAGTCCATTTCCCCCACTCCAACATAACATGGATCGAAAACTATAATTTTATCGAAATCGGCATCGCATTTACCATCGATCGTCATACCCAACTCAATTTATTGACGGAAACCGATAAATCAGTCCATTTCCCCCCACTCCATTTATACCTGGAGCGAAAACTATAAATTACTCGAAATCGGCATCGCATTTTTACCATCGACTGTCATACCCAACTCAATTTATTGAAGAAAACTGAAAATTTGAGTCCATTTCCCCCTCTCCTACCATACCTGGAGCAAAAACAAAAATTTTCTCAAAATCGGTATCGCATTTACCATCGACAGTCATACCCAACTCAATTTATTGAAGAAAACCTAAAATTCAGTCCGTTTCCCCCTCTCCAACAAAAATATATTATACATTTTCCCCCTCTCCAACAAAACATGGAGCGAAAATAATAATTTTAACGAAATCGGCATCGCATTTACCATCGACCCTCATACCCAACTCCATTTTTTGAAGAAAACCGATAATTCGGTCCATTTCCCCCTCTCCAACAAAAGCATATTATTTATTTTCCCCCTCTCCATCAAAAGATGGAGCAATTACATTAATTTTATCGAAGATGGCATCGCATTTACCGTCGACCGTCATGCCCATTTCAATTTACTGAAGAAAACCGAATATTCGGTCCATTTCCCTCTCTCCAACAAAACTATATCATATATTTTCCCCTCTCCAACACAACATGGAGCAATAACATTAAATTTATCGAAAATGGCATCGCATTTACCGTCGACCGTCATACTCAACTCAATTTATTGAAGAAAACCAAATATTCAGTCCATTTCCCCCTCTCCTACCATACTTGGAGCGAAAATTATAATTTCATTGAAATCGGCATCGCATGATTGTACCATTGACCGTCATACCCAACTCAATTTTTTGAAGAAAACAGAAAATTTATGTCCATTTCCCCCTCTCCCACAAAACATGGAGCGATAACAATAATTTTATCAAAATCGGCATCACATTTACCATCGACCGTCATACCCAACTCAATTTATTGAAGAAAACTGAAAATTTGAGTCCATTTTCCCCTCTCCAACTACACTTGGAGCGAAAATAATATTTCTAATGAAATCGGCATCGCATTTACCATCGACCGACATACCCAACTCAATTTTCTGTCGAAAACTGAATATTTTGTCCATTTCCCCCACTCCAACTACACATGGAGCGAATATAATATTTTTAATGAAATCGGCATCGCATTTACCATTGACCGACATACCCAACTCAATTTTCTGATGAAAACTGAATATTTTGTCCATTTCCCCCACTCCAACTACACTTGGAGCGAAAATAATATTTTTAATGAAATCGGCATCGCATTTACCATCGACCGACATACCCAACTCAATTTTCTGATGAAAACTGAATATTTTGTCCATTTCCCCCACTCCAACTTCACATGGAGCGAATATAATATTTTTAATGAAATCGGCATTGCATTTACCATCGACCGTCATACCCAACTCAATTTTTTGAAGAAAACTGAAAATTTGAGTCCATTTCCCCCTCTCCTACCATACCTGGAGCAAAAACAAAAATTTTATCAAAATCGGTATCGCATTTACCATCGACAGTCATACCCAACTCAATTTATTGAAGAAAACCTAAAATTCAGTCCATTTCCCCAACAAAAATATATTATACATTTTCCCCCTCTCCAACAAAACATGGAGCGAAAATAATAATTTTAACGAAATCGGCATCGCATTTACCATCGACCCTCATACCCAACTCCATTTTTTGAAGAAAACTGATAATTCGGTCCATTTCCCCCTCTCCAACAAAAGCATATTATTTATTTTCCCCCTCTCCATCAAGAGATGGAGCAATTACATTAATTTTATCGAAGATGGCATCGCATTTTCCGTCGACCGTCATGCCCATTTCAATTTCCTGAAGAAAACCGAATATTCGGTCCATTTCCCTCTCTCCAACAAAACTATATCATATATTTTCCCCTCTCCAACACAACATGGAGCAATAACATTAAATTTATCGAAAATGGCATCGCATTTACCGTCGACCGTCATACTCAACTCAATTTATTGAAGAAAACCAAATATTCAGTCCATTTCCCCCTCTCCTACCATACTTGGAGCGAAATTTATAATTTCATTGAAATCGGCATCGCATTCACCATCGACCGTCATACCCAACTCAATTTATTGAAGAAAACTGAAAATTTGAGTCCATTTCCCCCTCTTCAACTATACCTGGAGCGAAAACAATAATTTTATCAAAATCGGCATCGCATTTACCATCGACCGTCAAACTCAACTCAATTTATTGAAGAAAACCGATAATTGAGTCCATTTCCCCCCACTCCAACATAATATGGAGCGAAAACAATAATTTTCTCAAAATCGGCATCGCATTTCCCATCGACCATCATACCCAACTCAATTTTCTGAAGAAAACAGAAAATTTAAGTCCATTTCTCCTTCTCCAACTATACTTGGAGCTAGAAAAGCCATCATTATAACCATCCCTATAACCATCCCAATACCCATCCCTATAACCATCCCCCTAACCACCCCCAACTGTCACCGCACATTCTATCGAAGCACAAGACTATCCTTGTCGCTAATTTTCCCAAACCACCTCGAATCGTGCCAAATCGTCCCAAATAGTCCCATATATAAATTTATATATATATTATATATATTGGTTTGATATTCCTTGAATAATCAACCTATGTTTTCATGATAAAAAAATCAAAAATTCTTTTCTCTGAAAAATTTTTTCGGCCGCCATATGCCGTCCTTTGTCCGCGCCGTTTTTGGTAGTAGAAAATTTTCCTAAAATCTGGAATTTAGGTCAGGTGGGTGTTCCCGACCTAGAACGGTCCTCGAAACTTTTCAGCCCGATCGGACCAAATTTGGGTGGGGTGGGGGTCAAAATGTGTTTTTTGAAAAATGGATTTTTCGAGATTTTGGGCGATCTAGGCGAGTAGGGTATTAATTTCCTCTAAATTTTGGACGCTGAATTCAATGAAGTGGGTCTCAGAACAATTGGCACCCACTGGAAGAAGTAATGGGTGAAATTGGGTATACATTACCCATTTTGTATATGTGTTTTTTAGATTTCCGGTACCTGGGCGTGTGGGGTATCATTTTCCACTAAATGTTGGATCCTGAATCGATTGGAATGGGTCCCAGAGCGATTGCCACCCACTGGAAGAAGTTATGGGTGAAATTGGGTATACATTACCCATTCTGTATATGTGTTTTTTAAATATCCGGTACCTGGGCGTGTGGGGTATTATTTTCCACTAAATGTTGGATCCTGAATCGATATGAATGGGTCCCAGACCCACCGCACCCACTGTTTTCCCCATTTTGCCCATGTTTGAATATATGTTTCCAACATTTCTGCTACCTATGCATGTATGTTCTCATGCAGAATGTCAACCTCTCCAGTTTAACTCGAAATTTGACATTTTCCTTTTTAAGGTGTCTAGATCAAAAAATCTGCAAATTCTTACACACGGGTTGGTTATTCCTCGAATGGCGGAAACAGTGGGCGTGGTGGGTCCCAGACCCATTCCAATCGATTCAGGGTCCAAAATTTAGTGGAATATGATACCCCACACGCCAAGGCACCAGAAATCCTGACACATACAAAAGGGGTGGATACATACCCATTTTGACCCATAACTTCTTCCGGTAGTTGCCAATCGTACAAAAAAACAATTTCCTAACATTTCAAAACATAATTTGTTTCTAATTTACGGCCTTTCTAGGGCCTTAAATTCGTCTCTAGAGTAATAACCCGCAATTAGTTTCATTTTGACTTCAGTTGAAAAAAATGTGTTAGAAATAATCATTGGAAACCTTGGATATTATTTTCTTATTATCCATATTTTTTCTGGAAATTCAACTGCAAATTAAAACTTACAGCGCATTTCATCGAAGTTGTAGTTATTCAATGATGCGAACAAGAGATGGTACAGAGGAAACGTCACCTGTAACGTAGTAAACTTGTGATATGACATCTTACCGACAATTTATTATAAGCTAACTCCAATGAGGGCTGGTCAGTGAGGTCAACCGTTGTGAAAAAGATAAAAATGTAAGGAAGCAAGTTGGTGATTATCTTTTCTCGCACTGTACACGTCAAAAGGACAATTTTATACTCAAAGGTATTTGCGCTAGGGTGGTACACATAGCCGCCGTATGTTTCATGTTCAAAACTGGGGGGGAATTGCAAGACTCGTAAATGCAAAACAGGTATTAAAATGTGAGTAAGGGCTATCTGCTTTGGCGACATAGAGGTGCCAAACGTTTTTGTCCAGAATATTTTTTCGGGAAAGCCCCAGGCGCAACTCAATTTATTGAAGAAAACTGAAAATTTGAGTCCATTTTCCCCTCTCCAACTATACCTGGAGCAAAAACAATAATTTTATCAAAATCGGCATTGCATTTACCATCGACCGTCATACCCAACTCAATTTTTTGAAGAAAACTGAAAATTTGAGTCCATTTCCCCCTCTCCTACCATACCTGGAGCAAAAACAAAAATTTTATCAAAATCGGTATCGCATTTACCATCGACAGTCATACCCAACTCAATTTATTGAAGAAAACCTAAAATTCAGTCCATTTCCCCAACAAAAATATATTATACATTTTCCCCCTCTCCAACAAAACATGGAGCGAAAATAATAATTTTAACGAAATCGGCATCGCATTTACCATCGACCCTCATACCCAACTCCATTTTTTGAAGAAAACTGATAATTCGGTCCATTTCCCCCTCTCCAACAAAAGCATATTATTTATTTTCCCCCTCTCCATCAAGAGATGGAGCAATTACATTAATTTTATCGAAGATGGCATCGCATTTTCCGTCGACCGTCATGCCCATTTCAATTTCCTGAAGAAAACCGAATATTCGGTCCATTTCCCTCTCTCCAACAAAACTATATCATATATTTTCCCCTCTCCAACACAACATGGAGCAATAACATTAAATTTATCGAAAATGGCATCGCATTTACCGTCGACCGTCATACTCAACTCAATTTATTGAAGAAAACCAAATATTCAGTCCATTTCCCCCTCTCCTACCATACTTGGAGCGAAATTTATAATTTCATTGAAATCGGCATCGCATTCACCATCGACCGTCATACCCAACTCAATTTATTGAAGAAAACTGAAAATTTGAGTCCATTTCCCCCTCTTCAACTATACCTGGAGCGAAAACAATAATTTTATCAAAATCGGCATCGCATTTACCATCGACCGTCAAACTCAACTCAATTTATTGAAGAAAACCGATAATTGAGTCCATTTCCCCCCACTCCAACATAATATGGAGCGAAAACAATAATTTTCTCAAAATCGGCATCGCATTTCCCATCGACCATCATACCCAACTCAATTTTCTGAAGAAAACAGAAAATTTAAGTCCATTTCTCCTTCTCCAACTATACTTGGAGCTAGAAAAGCCATCATTATAACCATCCCTATAACCATCCCAATACCCATCCCTATAACCATCCCCCTAACCACCCCCAACTGTCACCGCACATTCTATCGAAGCACAAGACTATCCTTGTCGCTAATTTTCCCAAACCACCTCGAATCGTGCCAAATCGTCCCAAATAGTCCCATATATAAATTTATATATATATTATATATATTGGTTTGATATTCCTTGAATAATCAACCTATGTTTTCATGATAAAAAAATCAAAAATTCTTTTCTCTGAAAAATTTTTTCGGCCGCCATATGCCGTCCTTTGTCCGCGCCGTTTTTGGTAGTAGAAAATTTTCCTAAAATCTGGAATTTAGGTCAGGTGGGTGTTCCCGACCTAGAACGGTCCTCGAAACTTTTCAGCCCGATCGGACCAAATTTGGGTGGGGTGGGGGTCAAAATGTGTTTTTTGAAAAATGGATTTTTCGAGATTTTGGGCGATCTAGGCGAGTAGGGTATTAATTTCCTCTAAATTTTGGACGCTGAATTCAATGAAGTGGGTCTCAGAACAATTGGCACCCACTGGAAGAAGTAATGGGTGAAATTGGGTATACATTACCCATTTTGTATATGTGTTTTTTAGATTTCCGGTACCTGGGCGTGTGGGGTATCATTTTCCACTAAATGTTGGATCCTGAATCGATTGGAATGGGTCCCAGAGCGATTGCCACCCACTGGAAGAAGTTATGGGTGAAATTGGGTATACATTACCCATTCTGTATATGTGTTTTTTAAATATCCGGTACCTGGGCGTGTGGGGTATTATTTTCCACTAAATGTTGGATCCTGAATCGATATGAATGGGTCCCAGACCCACCGCACCCACTGTTTTCCCCATTTTGCCCATGTTTGAATATATGTTTCCAACATTTCTGCTACCTATGCATGTATGTTCTCATGCAGAATGTCAACCTCTCCAGTTTAACTCGAAATTTGACATTTTCCTTTTTAAGGTGTCTAGATCAAAAAATCTGCAAATTCTTACACACGGGTTGGTTATTCCTCGAATGGCGGAAACAGTGGGCGTGGTGGGTCCCAGACCCATTCCAATCGATTCAGGGTCCAAAATTTAGTGGAATATGATACCCCACACGCCAAGGCACCAGAAATCCTGACACATACAAAAGGGGTGGATACATACCCATTTTGACCCATAACTTCTTCCGGTAGTTGCCAATCGTACAAAAAAACAATTTCCTAACATTTCAAAACATAATTTGTTTCTAATTTACGGCCTTTCTAGGGCCTTAAATTCGTCTCTAGAGTAATAACCCGCAATTAGTTTCATTTTGACTTCAGTTGAAAAAAATGTGTTAGAAATAATCATTGGAAACCTTGGATATTATTTTCTTATTATCCATATTTTTTCTGGAAATTCAACTGCAAATTAAAACTTACAGCGCATTTCATCGAAGTTGTAGTTATTCAATGATGCGAACAAGAGATGGTACAGAGGAAACGTCACCTGTAACGTAGTAAACTTGTGATATGACATCTTACCGACAATTTATTATAAGCTAACTCCAATGAGGGCTGGTCAGTGAGGTCAACCGTTGTGAAAAAGATAAAAATGTAAGGAAGCAAGTTGGTGATTATCTTTTCTCGCACTGTACACGTCAAAAGGACAATTTTATACTCAAAGGTATTTGCGCTAGGGTGGTACACATAGCCGCCGTATGTTTCATGTTCAAAACTGGGGGGGAATTGCAAGACTCGTAAATGCAAAACAGGTATTAAAATGTGAGTAAGGGCTATCTGCTTTGGCGACATAGAGGTGCCAAACGTTTTTGTCCAGAATATTTTTTCGGGAAAGCCCCAGGCGCAACTCAATTTATTGAAGAAAACTGAAAATTTGAGTCCATTTTCCCCTCTCCAACTATACCTGGAGCAAAAACAATAATTTTATCAAAATCGGCATTGCATTTACCATCGACCGTCATACCCAACTCAATTTTTTGAAGAAAACTGAAAATTTGAGTCCATTTCCCCCTCTCCTACCATACCTGGAGCAAAAACAAAAATTTTATCAAAATCGGTATCGCATTTACCATCGACAGTCATACCCAACTCAATTTATTGAAGAAAACCTAAAATTCAGTCCATTTCCCCAACAAAAATATATTATACATTTTCCCCCTCTCCAACAAAACATGGAGCGAAAATAATAATTTTAACGAAATCGGCATCGCATTTACCATCGACCCTCATACCCAACTCCATTTTTTGAAGAAAACTGATAATTCGGTCCATTTCCCCCTCTCCAACAAAAGCATATTATTTATTTTCCCCCTCTCCATCAAGAGATGGAGCAATTACATTAATTTTATCGAAGATGGCATCGCATTTTCCGTCGACCGTCATGCCCATTTCAATTTCCTGAAGAAAACCGAATATTCGGTCCATTTCCCTCTCTCCAACAAAACTATATCATATATTTTCCCCTCTCCAACACAACATGGAGCAATAACATTAAATTTATCGAAAATGGCATCGCATTTACCGTCGACCGTCATACTCAACTCAATTTATTGAAGAAAACCAAATATTCAGTCCATTTCCCCCTCTCCTACCATACTTGGAGCGAAATTTATAATTTCATTGAAATCGGCATCGCATTCACCATCGACCGTCATACCCAACTCAATTTATTGAAGAAAACTGAAAATTTGAGTCCATTTCCCCCTCTTCAACTATACCTGGAGCGAAAACAATAATTTTATCAAAATCGGCATCGCATTTACCATCGACCGTCAAACTCAACTCAATTTATTGAAGAAAACCGATAATTGAGTCCATTTCCCCCCACTCCAACATAATATGGAGCGAAAACAATAATTTTCTCAAAATCGGCATCGCATTTCCCATCGACCATCATACCCAACTCAATTTTCTGAAGAAAACAGAAAATTTAAGTCCATTTCTCCTTCTCCAACTATACTTGGAGCTAGAAAAGCCATCATTATAACCATCCCTATAACCATCCCAATACCCATCCCTATAACCATCCCCCTAACCACCCCCAACTGTCACCGCACATTCTATCGAAGCACAAGACTATCCTTGTCGCTAATTTTCCCAAACCACCTCGAATCGTGCCAAATCGTCCCAAATAGTCCCATATATAAATTTATATATATATTATATATATTGGTTTGATATTCCTTGAATAATCAACCTATGTTTTCATGATAAAAAAATCAAAAATTCTTTTCTCTGAAAAATTTTTTCGGCCGCCATATGCCGTCCTTTGTCCGCGCCGTTTTTGGTAGTAGAAAATTTTCCTAAAATCTGGAATTTAGGTCAGGTGGGTGTTCCCGACCTAGAACGGTCCTCGAAACTTTTCAGCCCGATCGGACCAAATTTGGGTGGGGTGGGGGTCAAAATGTGTTTTTTGAAAAATGGATTTTTCGAGATTTTGGGCGATCTAGGCGAGTAGGGTATTAATTTCCTCTAAATTTTGGACGCTGAATTCAATGAAGTGGGTCTCAGAACAATTGGCACCCACTGGAAGAAGTAATGGGTGAAATTGGGTATACATTACCCATTTTGTATATGTGTTTTTTAGATTTCCGGTACCTGGGCGTGTGGGGTATCATTTTCCACTAAATGTTGGATCCTGAATCGATTGGAATGGGTCCCAGAGCGATTGCCACCCACTGGAAGAAGTTATGGGTGAAATTGGGTATACATTACCCATTCTGTATATGTGTTTTTTAAATATCCGGTACCTGGGCGTGTGGGGTATTATTTTCCACTAAATGTTGGATCCTGAATCGATATGAATGGGTCCCAGACCCACCGCACCCACTGTTTTCCCCATTTTGCCCATGTTTGAATATATGTTTCCAACATTTCTGCTACCTATGCATGTATGTTCTCATGCAGAATGTCAACCTCTCCAGTTTAACTCGAAATTTGACATTTTCCTTTTTAAGGTGTCTAGATCAAAAAATCTGCAAATTCTTACACACGGGTTGGTTATTCCTCGAATGGCGGAAACAGTGGGCGTGGTGGGTCCCAGACCCATTCCAATCGATTCAGGGTCCAAAATTTAGTGGAATATGATACCCCACACGCCAAGGCACCAGAAATCCTGACACATACAAAAGGGGTGGATACATACCCATTTTGACCCATAACTTCTTCCGGTAGTTGCCAATCGTACAAAAAAACAATTTCCTAACATTTCAAAACATAATTTGTTTCTAATTTACGGCCTTTCTAGGGCCTTAAATTCGTCTCTAGAGTAATAACCCGCAATTAGTTTCATTTTGACTTCAGTTGAAAAAAATGTGTTAGAAATAATCATTGGAAACCTTGGATATTATTTTCTTATTATCCATATTTTTTCTGGAAATTCAACTGCAAATTAAAACTTACAGCGCATTTCATCGAAGTTGTAGTTATTCAATGATGCGAACAAGAGATGGTACAGAGGAAACGTCACCTGTAACGTAGTAAACTTGTGATATGACATCTTACCGACAATTTATTATAAGCTAACTCCAATGAGGGCTGGTCAGTGAGGTCAACCGTTGTGAAAAAGATAAAAATGTAAGGAAGCAAGTTGGTGATTATCTTTTCTCGCACTGTACACGTCAAAAGGACAATTTTATACTCAAAGGTATTTGCGCTAGGGTGGTACACATAGCCGCCGTATGTTTCATGTTCAAAACTGGGGGGGAATTGCAAGACTCGTAAATGCAAAACAGGTATTAAAATGTGAGTAAGGGCTATCTGCTTTGGCGACATAGAGGTGCCAAACGTTTTTTGTCCAGAATATTTTTTCGGGAAAGCCCCAGGCGCAACTCAATTTATTGAAGAAAACTGAAAATTTGAGTCCATTTTCCCCTCTCCAACTATACCTGGAGCAAAAACAATAATTTTATCAAAATCGCGCATTGCATTTACCATCGACCGTCATACCCACAACTCAATTTTTTGAAGAAAACTGAAAATTGAGTCCATTTCCCCCTCCTACCATACCTGGAGCAAAACAAAATTTTATCAAAATCGGTATCGCATTTACCATCGACCGTCATACCCAACTCAATTTATTGAAGAAAACCTAAAATTCAGTCCATTTCCCCAACAAAAATATATTATCATTTTCCCCCTCTCCAACAAAACATGGAGCGAAAATAATAATTTTAACGAAATCGGCATCGCATTTACCATCGACCCTCATACCCAACTCCATTTTTTGAAGAAAACTGATAATTCGGTCCATTTCCCCCTCTCCAACAAAAGCAATTATTTATTTTCCCCCTCTCCATCAAGAGATGGAGCAATTACATTAATTTTATCGAAGATGGCATCGCATTTTCCGTCGACCGTCATGCCCATTTCAATTTCCTGAAGAAAACCGAATATTCGGTCCATTTCCCTCTCTCCAACAAAACTATATCATATATTTTCCCCTCTCCAACACAACATGGAGCAATAACATTAAATTTATCGAAAATGGCATCGCATTACCGTCGACCGTCATACTCAACTCAATTTATTGAAGAAAACCAAATATTCAGTCCATTTCCCCCTCTCCTATACCATACTTGGAGCGAAAT
>CM033998.1:8760299-8813379 GCA_019603395.1 Cyrtorhinus lividipennis
TATTAACATCTTATGATCACTTTTCCCGACGAATTGTCGTTCCTTAAAGTTAATGAATTGTTGTCTGTAGAATTCCAACATCTTTTTCTCCTTCCATCATAAGCCTACTTTTTATTTTGTAACAATAATAATTATATACACCACAATGTGGACACATTGTGTACCCTTGAAGCAGTGAATCGATAGTCGAAGTGAGAGGTTTTTCGTGTTTATTTAAATGGGCCAAACGTGTTAAGCTCATAGGCAGCAGTACGGCCATTCTCACATCAAGTTTACGTAGTTTTTAAGTTGTGGTTGAAAACAGATTCTATGGGGTTAATATGCACTTGTAAAATGTTCTTTTTGACACGTTTACGAAGAGCTTCAACATTTTTCTCTCCCTTGTGCAAGAGAAAAGTAAAAGCGCGCTTATCGTTTGAAAATTGATTGAGCTCATTCAATCATTTAATTTGACTACTTAACCAAAAAACCGTGTGAGACGATGGTGACAAAATATTGTATTAAAAAAAAAATAGATCGTTATCGTGAATGTCATTAGCACGTTCCCGGAATATTTCGTCAAAACGGATCAAAATTGAATCATCAATGCCCGGAAGGGCTGACAAAGGACAATGGCATTCGATTCAAATATTGTACTCCGCTCAAGAACAATTTCAATTCGTTCGCGAGGCAGTGAAACACGATTGGCGAGAGGAAATTTGATGACTTTATTGCACACAATTAGTTTTCACTTTGAAAGCGATAGAATTTTTCTGATCCATTTTTAAGTTTATGCACATTAGTCATTTGGGGTACCGATAAGTTATGTGGATAGTGTTCAGCACCAACATCTCAGTACTCAAATTGTAAGATGAAAAATGATAGAAGGGGCGACTCTCTTATCGTTTCCAGGTAGTGATTTGCATCATAAAGATTCAATATCGCTTCGTGAAGCTTATTCAGACTTTAAAAGTGTGAAAAAGGAGAATATTTCAAGTCTCCCAAAATGTCGTTTACCTCAGGAGATAAATCCTCCTTGTTTCTCGTTTCTCATGTTGAGACAAATCCGTAATGAGCATTAGGTTGTACGGTATCGCTTTCATTGCCTTCAGATACACATTTGAGAGTAAACCGTGGGCCTTAACATCTAGAATTATTCGCTTCGTTCGAGCGCCACTGCCGTCCAGGGGCTCGAAAGGGATTATCGCATGATTAACCGTTGTGGGTGGTGGAACGGTACCTTTCCAATCCACAAAGCTATTGTCGGAATTTACTGCACCTTCAGCGTGTCCCCTTCATCCTCCTACCCAGCGGGTACCTTCTTCCGCAATTTCCGGAGGAGTCGGAGTTTGCAACCGACGTTATTCATACTCCACGCTGTACATTGACACTTCTGCCAGAAAATATGGAGGTATACCAAGCAGTTCTTTTCTTTCTCTCACGCAAGTGCCGACCCACGTTCTTGCTACTTCACCCCTGAGCCTTGTGCCTTCTTATTACTCACCTTCTCGCGTCACCTTATGAGGTTCCACTTTTCCTTTCTCAACCTCGCGTTCCCACCCACCTGTTTCCATCGAGTGTCAAGAAACTCTACCGCCTCCGCTCGGAGCTTTTAACCACTTTTAACCTGAAGGGACATTCTTCCCCCGTCAAAGCGCAATGCTCTTTAGAGCCCCTTTTCATTTCCCCTGAATTACAATCTTCTGAGTGCTTGACAAGGTCTCTGATCCCTCAATTCTAACTCGGTACATTTAGAGTTTCTAAAACGAATTTGGTTAAGAATGTAAGTTTTTTGTCGCAATCACTAGTAGAAAAGCTATTTCCGTGTAGTAGTAGAGGTATTATGAGCTCACTCCCACTCGTAGAGGCAGTATCACTCAATATGGTCCTGGAGAATTTATTTCTACTGATTTATTACGGAAACTCTTAGGTCACTTCAAGAACTTCTATTCGAAGGCAAACCTACAAATTAGAAATCACCCATATTCAGTAGATTTGTAGGTAGTTACTTCAAAATACATTCGGCCAATATCGAAATGTTCCTCTCTGATACTCAAGTAATTAACATCATCGAACGGAACAGGTGGCCTGCTCAGGGGAGTTGGTGGAAGTCCCCGTTTGATGTTTCAAAGCCAGCACCACTTAGTTGCTGTGATTCAACAGACGGCAAACTCACCAGAGTATGTTTTTACAACGAACCTCTTCCCCCTTTCTTTAAACAGCACAGAACACTAATATATAACATTCAATCGGATCGTAAAAAACTGTGGAAGGACGTACTCTAATAAATCTGATTGAAAAGTAGGTTGCGTGAACTGGAATCACGAATTCATTCTCAAGCTATTGTTATCGAAATAGATTGAAGATCACAGGCATGCGAGAATTCGCTTCATTTTGTTGGTCGAGAAGTAGGTGAGAATTCTTTTGGCCGAATACCAAATCAGCTCATAACAAGCGTGCGAATTTCAGTACTTTTGAGGTGCAAATCTGAGTGTCTGGAGATTTAAAATTTGATCGTAAATCTAGATTCTAATGGAAACAATGAATGTTATACTTAGGGGCAGGTGGTACCTATGAACTTTTGACCTCAGGGCTTTCTTGTTGATTCACTCGCCGTATCTAGAAAACTGTTGAAAGTTGTTGAAGCGTTCTTTGCATTGGGACACTATATTGCTGGCTTTTCAATTTCACTTATCACTACGGCACCATCACATCAACAGTTTTGTCAAACATGCAGGTTCATCAAGTAAAGTACTGCGTCTTTAAACCTGAATCTAATGTTTCTATTCAGTTTCATTTGATATTCAGGTCGTTTCACCGATAATTCAGAATTCTGAGTCACCGATATAAATCAATAAATTAATTTATCTAGCAATGTATTTCAGAAAAAGAGCCGATATTAATCAATGAATTATTTTATCTAGCAATGTATTTCGGAAAAAGATCAATAAATTCCAAACGTATCGGTCGCCCAACACTATCCTAATTCTAGCTCAACGAATATATACAACTAAAATTGAATGAGATTAAAAATTGTATAATGATAATCCTCTACCTTTTCCTAAGTGAACCCATAACCAACCAATAGATTGGTTCTTGTAAATATTTTCGCGCGTTAAATCCCGTTCACTCGTTCATTAATTATTCATTCAGTTTAATTAATTGCCACAATCCTGTTGTATTCTGCAGGAAAATCCTCCCTATTGAACCTCTGGTTCCCCAATCACGAGATTGGCTACTTAATAAACGCTCTAACTTGTCTGAACCACCGTGTGACGATGATGATTGCCTTTTAGAACGACAAGGTAAATAAATTGTGGATTTATTCGAAAATAATTCTAATCATAATGACCAACGCTTTTCTAATTGATAACAAAATTGTGACACCTTATTGCAGTGTATCTGACAAATCTGATCAACCTGGGCATTTTTTTGGCAATAACAATGGTGCTGGTAACGACAGTCATTCTCATCGCAGCATTTTTAAGGTGAATATTCAAAATGAGGCAACACTTATAGACAGATCACATACGTAGACGGATTACAAATCCTTAATTAACAGTGATTTAAATAATTACAGTTGTGTTAATTATTATCCTCTTTTCAGGAGAGTCTACAACCAGTCCCGTATAACGAAGGGCCCTTGCAAAGTTATCCTCACTCCCACCGATTTCGTTTTTCCACAACTTCCAGAAGTCAAAAGAGTGAGTATTATTATACCGATAAAAAATGGTAAGCCGTTCAACGGACAAGCTGTCACGCCATCGATTCTACTCCAGTATATCATGCGTGTGATCGATGAGTTGGTGGAATTTGTAAAGCGTTCTGATTCCAGGTGGAAGAAGGTATCGAAGCAATGCTTTGCTGCTGGCTTCAACAGCTCCAGGAATTAGGAGGACCAGAGGTGGATAAACCTGACTTATTAAAGGGATCAGTCGGATCGTTGCGGTCCAACATGAAGAAAAGCCCGAGCATCGGGAGCTTATCAAAAATTAGCACTGACCCGAGAGCCCGCTATAACGTAAGCTTAAGCTCGTCTTTATTGGAAACCATTATTTTGTAGTTCCTCCATACGGGAAAACGCTCACTTGAGAGAATACGATAGCCTAGTTCACATTTATTGTACTTTTTATAGCAAATAAAATTCAATTTTTATTACAGGGTGATATGGTACAGCTGAAACTATTGCCTGAAAATGGTTCCAACTTCGAGCTCAAAAACAAATCTACGGAGTTTCTTGTCATGGTAATGAGCTGGATATCTATTACAATTCAAAACATGTGTGGAGTTTGACCTTCCATGATTTCCCATCAACACTGAGTATTCAAAATAGCTATGTTGCGGTTAGGGTCAAACGCATCAACTACTCGGAGAGAGAACTCACCATAGAAGTACACAGAAGATAATCACGACATTCAGTTTAGCTTGTAAATCATTCGCACAATCGAAAACTCCACCCTTTTACCACCTGTGGTCAATAATAGTTAGTTCATGAAGCTTCTCAGTAATTACAATTTCTGTTCGGTTGATCAGCTGCACGGACTCAGGCACGAAAATTTAAATCCGATGATAGGATGTCTACCAGATCCATCAAGGCCTTATCTGGTGTGGGAATTTTGCTCCCGAGGGTCGTTGGAAGATGTTTTGATGGCAGATGAAATCAAGCTGGACTGGTCCTTCAGATTGTCTCTACTCACCGACCTCGTTCGGGTATGACTTTGCCCCTTGTTAGTGTAAAATCATGACAGTTAAACAATTGGATGACGTTGACACCATTCTCCCTTATTGCAGGGTATGAAGTATCTCCATTCCTCGCCAGCTAAAGTGCATGGAAATCTAACCTCGCGTAACTGTGTGATCGATGCTAGATGGGTTCTGAAAATTACAGATTATGCTCTACCTTCTTTCTACGACATACAAAACTGTCCTTCTCCCCAGAGAAAGGCCAAAGGTGACTAAAATATTGTGTAAAGTTCACAACTGAGAGTTAGTTTTAGATGATCAGTGATTGAAAAAATCATTGTTCTGATGCAGAGCTCCTATGGACGGCACCGGAAATACTCCGAAGTCCGGGTCTCCGAGCTCGAGCACCCCAAGCTGCTGATGTATACAGTTTTGGAATAGTTATGCAAGAAGTATTACTCAGAGGAGAACCCTACTGCATGCTATCATTACCGCCAGAAGGTAACTGAATTACTAATTTACTTGGTTAGGTGTGCATGTGTTAAACTGTTGCCGTTATTTTTTGTGTTGTCCGTATTTGATTCGTAAGAACGAAAACAACGGGTACATCTAGACGTCGCATGATTTGTGATCTCTGGACAACTGTACCTAATATTTTGGTTTATTATCCTTATTAAACCAATATTAAACAATACTATCATAATATATTGGAATCGACCGAAAAATCATTTTTTCCTCCACAAATAAATATACTTTTTACTTATCAAGCCGTAAAAATGTATTGTCCGTCAGAAAAAACCTGAAATGTTCACAGATTCCATTTGCAAGGATACACATTTGTTTGAAGATGGCCGTTCGAGATTCCTACGGTCTTAGGTGTCAGGGTTATGATTATCTCCAAATTTTAAACACTAAATCGATTGAGAAGGGTTTTAGAACAGTTTCCAGGTGGAAGGTATGGTGGTGAATGGGTTTCCGACCTTTTCTGAGATCTTGGCTTGTAGGGTATCATTTCCTATTGAATCGATAAAATTAGGGTTGTAACTTACCTAAATAATTATGTAGGGATTTACTCAAGAGACGGCAATGATACGCTTTCCGAATCAAGCAAAATAATAAAGATATGAAGGTGTTTATACAAAAAAAATGTAAACTCGCAGCGTTTTCCTTTCAAAATATTCATCTCAGATCAAAATTTATAATTATAAATTTATATACCTATTAGATATCCCCGATACTCGGGTTTGAATTTTCAGAGATTTTAGAGAAGATTAGAAAACCCCCACCTCTCATCCGGCCTTCCGTCAGCAAAGGTGCCGCTCCTCCGGAAGCCATCAACATAATGAGGCAATGTTGGGCGGAACAGCCTGACAAACGACCGGATTTCAATACGATCCACGATCTCTTCAAAACTCTCAATCACGGGAGGTGAGAATATTCAACCACTCTGAGCTAATATGCAATTATACACGTCTCGCCGATACGTCAATACATGAATAAACATTTCTGTAGGGTCGTCTAGCGCTCGCATACTCGACCCTATTGAAATATGGATCTCATAATACTGACACCTTGTATCAGGCGATATCCTTGTACAGTATATTCTCGAAATTCCTAACCCGTGAACTTTTTTACATGCTCTCTTAGTTCTATACTCGTTTTATTCAACCTTACTTTTATAAAACGCAACATGAGACCTAAGAACTACAAGTCGTCGAACACTATGCTGAAATTACGTCTGCTCCGTGATGTTTCAGGAAAGCAAATTTTGTCGACACGATGTTTCAAATGTTGGAGAAATATTCGAATAATTTGGAGGATTTGATTAGAGAAAGAACCGAGCAGTTGGACATGGAAAAAAAGAAGACGGAGCAACTTCTCAACCGAATGCTGCCTAGGTAAATTAGACACTTTGCTTAACTAAGTTTGACGTTGCGTATTGTTAAGGCGGGGAGTTGGTGAGGGAACTATCGGGATAGTATTGTAAGGCGGTAGTGAATATTGAATATCCCTCTTGATAAGTTGAATTGTTCCACTCATGAGCTAGCAAAAGGAAGAGGAGGGAGCTAGTGTAGTGCATCGTAAATGTTAAAGAATTGACCCTGAAATCTTTGAAAACAATGGCAGAATTGTAATTTCGTAACATAACGCCGAAAAATCTGGGATTTTACTTTTTCATAGTTCGGTGGCTGATAAATTGAAGGTGGGCCGTCACGTCGACCCTGAAGAGTTCGATGAAGTCACCATCTACTTTTCGGATATAGTTGGCTTTACCACGATTTCTGCTTATTCAACACCTTTTGAGGTCGTCGATTTGCTCAACGATTTGTACACATTGTTTTGACGCAACCATCAACGCGTACAACGTTTACAAGGTTAGCTCGATGTTCTTCGCGGTATTTTCCACCTACTCGCGATGCAACATAATTCTGTTTGTTTCGTTTACAGGTGGAAACGATCGGTGACGCTTACATGGTCGTTGGTGGGCTCCCACTGAGAGTTCCTGACCACGCGCAGCAGGTGGCCACAATGGCGTTAGATTTACTCCATCAAAGCGGGAAATTCAGGATAAGGCACCTACCATTCACTCCGCTTAGGCTGAGAATTGGGCTTCACACTGGTAAGCCCATAGGGGGATGGTCAAAATTTATAAAAATTAAGACTTGAAAGTGAGGACAACGAAGTTATAGAGATTAATGACGACCTAGACGGCTAGGGTATCGTTTTCTACGAATACAGGGTACTGAATCGATTCAGAAGGGCCCCAAACCGAATGCCGCACAACGGAAGTACCCACCTTGGTTAATAGGAATATTTTTTAAATGGGTGATTTTTCAGAACAGAAAATAGGAATTTGCCCATTTTGGTTGGTTATTCCTCGAATAATCAACCTATGTTTTCATGATAATGGTCAACCTCTCCGATTTGGCTCAAAATTTTTTTCTGGACGTTTCATGATGTCCTGATCAAAAAAGGTCAATGTCCGTCCATGTTCCGCGCCGTTTTTGGTAGTAGAAAATTTTCTAAAAATCTGAAATTTGGGTCAGGGGTCTGTTCCCAGCCGAGATGGGTCCTCAAAACTTTTCAGCCCGATCGGACCAAATTTGGGAGGGGGTAGGGGTCAAAATGTGTTTTTTGAAAAATGGATTTTCGAGATTTTGGGCGATCTAGGCGTAGGGTGTCATTTTCCACTAAATTTTGGACGCTGAATTCAATGAAACGGGTCCCAGAACGATTGGCAACCACTGGAGAAAGTTGATGGAATATCTTATACATTCCATGTAACATACGAACTACATATTGCTCTCCTTAGACTGTTAGTGGTCATGAGGGTTTGCAGCTCTGTTCATTTAAGTCTCAAGTCACTCCTTCTTCTAGAGTTGTAAGAAAGTGAGTACAAAAATATATTGTTCAAATTGTGATCCGCGAGTTATAATTCCCATTTCTCACCAAGAAAGTTGAAGAGAAGTAATGGGTCAAATTGGGTATTTGTTACCCATTTTGAATATGTTTTTTTCGGGATTTCTGCTACCTAGGCGTGTGGGTATAGTTTTCCACTAAATTTTGGACGCTGAATTCAATGATGTGTGTCCCAGAACGATTGGCAACCACCGGAAGAAGTTATGGGTCAAAATGGGTATGTATCCACCCATTTTGTATGTGTCAGGATTCTGGTGCCTAGGCGTGTGAAGTATCATATTCCACTAAATTTTGGACCCTGAATCGATTGGAATGGGTCTGGGATCCGCCACACCCATTGTTTCCCACGATGGTAGAAGGACGTGTGCGTAACCCCCTATAGATATTCCTCTCTCTCGTCGAGCAAGATCGATTCAGAAGAAAGACGATTGTGGAATAAAGTTCAGCGTTTATAATTTCAAGAATGATATCCTCGCAGTTCTTGAGCACTCACTATGTCTAAAAGCAACGTTTTTATTAGTTAAACATTTGTATAAAGCACCAAAAGATAAAGGAGAGTAATGGAAACGCCCTTCTGTTCCAGGATCCTGTTGTGCGGGTGTAGTCGGCCTCACAATGCCACGGTATTGCCTTTTTGGAGATACAGTGAACACCGCCTCAAGAATGGAATCGACAGGTAAAACCCAACCATAGACCCCTGATAATACCTCCTGGTACTCACTCAATGAACCGTAACAAAATGTTGGTATTAACAAAGAATTTCAATTATTTATGCAACGACGTGCCGTCAAAATCGTAATTTGAGTGAAGAGAGTCTGAATCTTTCCGCAGGTTCGCCCTGGAGAATTCACATGTCCGAGGCCACGAAGGTGAAACTAGAGGAGACCGGGGGATATCTCATTGAGCCGCGAGGTTTGACGGAATTGAAAGGGAAAGGCCTGGTCATGACATATTGGCTTCTCGGCAAAACAGGGTTCGACAAACAATTGCCAACTCCACCACCGATCAGGTTACATTCATTTGCATTATTTTTACATACTTCAGAGGCTCCGAAAATATCGTTTTCTCAGGCGGAAATACATTTAATTTTACCTTACTCTCTGATATTTCGATACTTACACATAAATTTGTTACGTTCACTAAGGGAACTGATATTTAAATTTAAGACCAAAATACTATAATTTATCGTTCAACTTTGCGCTCACTAAAAAATACATCATTTCCAATGCATCGTAGGGAGAACCACGGGTAAGTTTGTTGTAATGGTCATGATATATTCTTTGTTCTCAACAGTAATTAGTTACTTAGTGCACCATTCATTTGAGAAGAACGAAAGCTTGAAAGCTGCTACCTATAAAATTTTTAGAAAATCAGTCTTTTCAAACGCTCTTCTAACAATCACATTATTTTCTCAGATTGGATGAGCATCTGGTGATCTACGGCAGAACCGGCATCATGCCTACACAAATCACGATGGAAGACTACTCTGAAGAGGCAGCCGAGGTGTTGACGGATGAGCCCATAATTCCAAAGAAAATCAAGAAACCTATTTACCAGCTGTCTCTGGACGCCAGTCTCCTCGCCACGACTGACTCCGAAGGAAAGAGCGATGGCTTGCACAAATGGCGAGCGCAGCGCCAAATGACCTTTGACTCCTCGACCGATGACCAAAAAACAGAAACCAAAATACCAGAAAACCGAAGGAAAGAAAGTCTTTCTGTAGATACAGGGAGAATGGGTGCAGGGTTTTCTGCGTCTGAAATTAACGTCAATGCCCCGGCTGTTTCCTTTGTCAACCAAAGTCGAAGCACTCAGAACCTAAACGGAAAGTATAAACGTATCGTGGACGAAAATGATTTGAGCTCACAGTACAACCATTACAGGTAAATAAAAATCAATATGACATACTAACTTTGACTCTAGTAAGCTGGTAATAACTCATCTTACCTAGTTTGATATGCCAAAAGCTTAATATTACATACCACTCATTAGGTACTCCAAATGGCTGCAGAGCACATCACTTGCTAGAACACCCCTCGTAGACAAAAATTATCATTTTTATTTTTTATTTTATTGACGATAAATGATCATTTTACTAAATTTAGTACGAGGGTCTCATATAAGGGTTTCATATAGGTCACATCGCTTTATTAAACCGACGTTTCGAGGTATCGTCTAAACACCTGAAAATTAGGAAATAAGCGAACCTATTCAAAGTAACACGTCATAATTATTACACCTACCATAACCTATATATTAGTTCTAAATTAGTAATAAAATTAGCATATGATTTAGAAGATTGGCGTGGGTTTATCATTCATTTTTTCTACCTGATTGGATTTGGTCAGGTAGCAATTTTATAATAGGATACTCGTATCACTAACAAACTACTCATTTAGAACTAATTTGAAGCTTAAATTACTTAGTTGAGTGTATAATTGTGACAAGGGTACTTGGAGTAGGAAGCTTCTTATTAACCGATAGGGTGCGGCCTCGACACGTCGACGTGATAAAAGAGTTTGGAGGAATGTGATCCAAGAAACCCCCTATTCACTGAATAAAGTGCTGTTCCACTTACTGCGATCATATTCGCAATATATATTCCCAAAACGGTCATGTTTTTGATGAATTTTTGTTTTCATACCCATATTTATAATAATATCCATAACTATTTGATGTTTTGGTTGGTTATTCCTTGAATAATCAACCTATGTTTTCATGCAAGACAATCTCTCCGATTCAGCCCAAAAATTTTTCTGGACGTTTCAAGGTGTCTAGATCAATATTAGACATCTTAATAATAGATCAATTTCGAAAAATAGATTTTTGAGATTTTTTGCAATCTAGGTGTGCGGGGTATCGTTTTCCACTAAATTCTGGACGCTGAATCCAATGAGACGGGTCCCGGAACGATTGGCCCCCCCTGGATGAGGTATGGGTCGAAATGGGTCTCTATCTACCTATTTCGAATGTGTGTTTTCGAGATTTCTGTAACCTAGGCGTGTGGGGTATCATTTCCCCTCAATCGATTGGAATGGGTCCGGGACCCGCCACACTCACTGTTTTCATTTTCCCCGTGTTGAAGAAATGTATCTCCATGCGCCTGGTCCGAGGTTTAAGTTAGTCCCCATGCGCCTGGTTCGAGGAATAACCAACCCGTGTGTAAAATTCGCAGCGCTTTATGGAATGTGTAAATGTCCTTATTTACCGCGCTCCAGGTGTCTTTCTCCAAACGACGGAGCCAGCTCTCTAGGGCCGGTGCCTATTCAACGAGCCTCCAGCTCCAGATTCCTCCGACGTCAGTTTAGCATCGACAAAGAAGAGGCCAGTGGTGGCGGTGGCGAAAAAGGGCCTGCCGGGCCACGATTGTTCAAACAAAATTCTGCCGGCGCTGCGAACGACTTAGGCCGCATTGACGAAGTGCCACGCAGCACTGTGAGCACCACGTCGCCAAAATTTTCTCAGCCAACTGCAGGCTACCGACATCGCACTGTTCAGTCGACGACATCGTCCGAGTCTCTGAGTTAGGAGGTGGTAAATAGCTGTACTATCTTCGTCAATGGGCCAGCCAACTGGACGACTCTGATAGGACCGATTCGGTTTGTTTTTGAAATTTCTGTTGATATAACAGTCGAATAGATTGATTGGCATGGCGTAAGGAACACCAGTTATTCCACTGCATGTTTTGTAACCCCCCTCTCCCCCTACCTGTGGATTGCCATTTGCCTCTAAATGGTTTTGCCTCGAGCACTAAAAACGTATGTATGGAAATATTTTTAAAAATATATTACTAGGCTCAAACCTAAAGGGTATTCACTTGCAGGACTACAGTAGTAAGAACACATGAAGTAGGTAAGGACAACAAACTATTAAATTGATATCCTCCTGATAAATTGATAAGTGCGGTGTCCTATTTCTTTGGCAACTTCTCAAAGAATGACAGCATTTCTTTTAGTAAAAAAATAAAAAATAAATAAATATATTTCTCATGTACTCCGCACGACCTGGGAACAAAAATATTGGTTTTCTAAGCATTGAGCACGCGTGAGGACAATCAGATTCGTCTTTTTTGTCGCTGACCCATTGAAACATTTTGACATCGAATCGTTTTTTAAGGAAAAAGCGTCAGATCTCAAATTTGCTTAGTAGATTGACATTAGGCTTGAAATGAAACTAGTCGATATAATGGTTCAACCTTTTCTTAACATTCTGATATATAGTCGTATTATAAGTTCAATAAGCAGCCCAGTATACACTTATTTGTCTTCAACTCATTGTTCGCGAGGATGAAATTGACCAAACACGACAATACCCCATTAAGCAGAGACCAGCAGATATTAAAAATCATTGGAACCTTTCGTGACCCCACCACCTCCTCCCCACCATCAAAATGTTGAAAGCCCACGCGGAAGACCTCACTTGACTCTGTCTACTAGATTTATGTTTGTTGTGATGAGCCCAACAAACGTAACGATCCCAGAGTCAGGTTTGAAAAAATTAATAAAAGTCCCGCTTTACGCTGAGTAACCTGAAGAACGGGTTTTCATCTTTATATTTTATTATTATTATTTTTTTTTTTTTTTTTTTTGTGCACGCTAGAGATCACTAGTCAACCAATCCAAATTATACCAAGTGTTTGGAACTGAGTGTCCATCAAAATTTTGTCACCCCGAGTGGAACTCACATTTAGAAGGCATCTTAGTTACAATACCTCCCAAAATGATCGATAGGTACCCGGAATCATGTATCAAATTTTTCTGAGAAAATTCGACTACTCCAACCCGCACCCATTAACGCACAATTCATGAGTGAGTGAGACATAACTCTTTTTGTTTAGGTGGTGTAGCAAATCATAAAATCATAGAGTGCCAACTTACGTAGAAATTGAAAATGTTCCATCTAGTTACTTTGAAATGAAAAAAAAAATTGTAACGACATGATTGTGTGTGTAAGAGTAGGCCCAGAACACTGGTTCACAAAGAAATGTTTTTAGGTGTGTTGGCTACATTATTATTGTAAGAGCCCAGTTTCTGTGATCGAAGATGCAATAAAGTTCTTTCTTTTAGATGAGTAGTAGGATGTCCTACACTTTACCTAGAAGAGTGATGAGATCGTTTACCTAACAATCACGATAAAAATTATAGTAAGGACACATTCCTAATTATTTATTAGAACAACCGAACTCCAATTATAGGGCACATACCTAATTGTTGTCAAATTGTTAGTCATTCTTAAGAAAATTTTAGAAAAATGAGATCCGGTTAATACGATCGGTAATATTAATAATTGTGAGCAGTATTGAATATCTAGTTAGTGTGTCAATGTTTCCTACTCTATCCTGTGGTATTAGAAATATAATGAAACCTGTACAAGACTCCAAATATGTGTGTAGGTCCCAGTTACCTACTGTCTATTGTTGTATTATTTTTCTTAGACATCTCAGTGACATCAGAATAAATTGTTTATTTAGAAGTTCGTACTGTTTGTCAACCAATTCAATCCGCACCTATTCAATAAACATGGTGAAGGACCGGGTTTATCTATCTGGTGTTCTGCCCACGTGAACGTGAGTACCTACCAATCCACCTGGCAGGCATACACAATCGGTTGATAACTCCGACCCGCAACTCAACAGTTTCGAATAAGAAGTTGGCCCACGACTCTAAATCAATAGAGGTGGGTGGACCTCTTTTGTTCCTCAGACTATATATACCCATTTGGGAAGTCGCGGATTTTAAAATGTAAATAACAGACAGGATGGAATTAGCTGAAAGCAGACAAGATCTAATCTGAAGAGATAGGAATTCTGAAGATTTCTTTGAGGTTTTTTATCCAGCAGCTTCATGTGGCTGCCTCTATATCCTTAAAGCATTGAAAAAAGTAGCACTCGAATGCGGCACTTAACCTCTTTTTTATTGTAAGCTTTACTCTAATTTGTTTTGATATCGTCCCATATCAAGTTGACCATTGTTTCCCCTGTCAAGTTGACAAGTAGTCCGGTCGTCAAAATAAACCAACGGCGCATAGGACATACCTGCACTAATTATTTTAGTGAGAGTTACATCTTCGGTTTCAACATCATGAATTCCGGGATAAAAAAAAACGATTCTGTATAACTTGTGGTTATCATATTATATAAATATATAATTGTGGTTATACAACAACTAAATTGTAATACATGAGAAGGTAACGGAGAGGACAATAACAGTCCTTGTGCACATACAATTACAAGTTGTTGCGGATATGCCAGTGTTTTCAGCATGATCATAATTACAAATTCAGGCAGATTATAAAACCTTCATATTCCATTAAGTAACTTGAATAGTCTACGCAATACTGCAAAGTAGAAGCATGCGGTTGACTGGAAACGGCAGCCGGTAGTTAGTTACTGCGTTTGGCAATGCAAAAATGCAATGATTCCGTGCACGTCAAACGGGTCTTTTTAGCTTCAGCCTGAACAACGCGAAATATCATTGGATTATTTACTGCTAAGCTGAGACAACTTTCGCATTATTCCTTTGGCCATTTCCTCGTAAATGGATTCAAATGACCGCTGTACGTAGTCTTTTTTTCCTTTGTGTGTTATTCAGTTCAAATGGTCAAATGATGACATGTCTTCATCTTTTCAGGCTCGAATTTTTGTCCTTGCTGCCCGCATAAATTCAATTATCCTTGTGCTCACACGTCAACGGAAGATTTATTGAACAGGATATGCGCACTGGTGTCAGACGAAGTCGGATGCCTGTTGATTGATCGACATTTGACCCTCATTAATCATCTTATTGGAATATCTAATGGCCGAATCGTAAGCGACGAACAAACATAACTACTACTCATACATTTCAGGTTGTAATATTTGATTATTGCAGTGAATTTTGGCCCCAACAAAATTTTTCTGACCAGTATTCCCCCCTTCGATCTATAAAAAGTAATGAATCTGAATCAAAAATGTCCTTTCAGGCCAAAAGAGACCACAGAAATTTTACAGACCGATTAGGGGCCTGGTTGACTTGTGATGGTGTAGGTGATGGAGATTCAAATTGATTGTCTGTGTATCTACCACTTTCTTTCATTATTTTGTTTATTTACATTGTATCGAATATGAATTACTGATTGAATTTATTTATTTTGAATTGATAGAATTACTGCACGCTTTTGGTTTTCCAACCTGGGTGGCCTCGATTACAATACGCCCATTTCAATAGGTTCAATTATGTACATGCAGAGAATGAGGGATGTGAAATCCATGACCGTCTTATTGGAGTATCTGTGCGAGTCCCTTTCTGGTACTCCTCAATATAGGAACGCTCTCTGGTGCCTCATACGACTATGTCAAAAGCCGCCTTTACTGACGAAACGAAGCGAAATTCTGGAAGCTGAAGAGATCCTTAAGGACTATTTTACAGGATTAGGTAAGTCTCTTCAAATGTATTATATATTTTTCCTCATGCAACTTGAGGATTCAATGTCGACGCTCAACCCTCAATCATAGTTATACCTGAGATGGCTCAACTGTCGCTCCAGGGAATTGCTTGATCGTCGTAGAGGATCCAGATTTGAAAACTCTGATCATTGAAGTTCTTCACAACTTATTGGGAAAGCGAGACGAGGACGACGTTCCATATGACGTGTGCGTCCGATCACTCGTGAAGAGTGAAATCGGTGACAAACTTGCCAAGCTGATATACTTGACAAATGATGTCTTATATCCTCACATTCTCGACTTGACCCTGAAATATTCAATTATGTCCAAAGAATGCGGTAAGGGTACAACATCTTTAAAGCCTGAGAAAAACCAGACGACGGAAAGTTACGTTGACGTAAAAACACCGAAATTGTACTTCTAGACATTAGATATATTTTATGATGTTTTTACAGCAATGACACTTTTGGAAAGTGACGTGGTATTTTGGCTTCTAAGCCGCTTGGAATTGAAAGCGTCGCCTCACAGCACAGTGCCAGCCTTTGTCTGTGAGCTTACGAGTTCCATTATATGGAGGATACTAAGTTATTTGGGAAAAAATAAAATAAGTGAACCGATGCATTTACAAGATGAAATAATGAAGTGAGTAGAAGCGTTACACTAGTGCCTAGAAAAGCATCAGGCAATTCGATCCCTAGGCTGTTTGGCAAATACAGTTATGGCTTCCTTCAGGCCTCATCATGCTACGCTCCATCCTTTTCTAGTGTGTATGCGCGAGCTTGCGAAATTGATAGAACACCCGAGTTTCCTTTATTTAAACAGATTGTTAAGAAATTGGTTCAGGAAGGAAGTTTTGTATGGCCAACCGCAAATCAGGAACGACGTTGCAGCAATTATTTGCCGTATTCTTTACGTATTTCCCGGAGACAATTTATTGAAATCTGGGCTGCTTGAGGGTAAGTAGGTACCTGACATGGAGCATGGTCTTACCAGGGCTGTACTACCATCGCAAGTGTCTGAAAGGCCAATGATTCTTCCTCTTAAAAACGTCAGGTGTCTATCGTGTGAGTGCAAGCGTTTGTATCCCGGAGCAGTCAATGTTACTGAGCCGCCACTAGCAAAACTCACCTTGAGTAAAAAAGTTTAATAAATGTTAACACCTACCAATCCAAAAAGCATGTTTATAGATTTTCTTGCTTTTACCCTCGATTTAAACGAAGATTATGTGGGGCCTGGGTTTTGACTGCTTTCTGACATACAATCGTTCATGCACGTGCGCTGTTTGCCTGAAGACTGCGAGCAGTAAGAGCCCAGTGGCTGGAGATTTAGGGTTAAATATTACGCTTCTGGCCTCATATAGTTGGGTACGATATTTGAATCAGTAAATTTCTAATTCACAGATATTTTCCTTCTGGCTTTTGCCACTGAATTCGAAATCAAACACTCCTGGGCTAAATCGGTCAGATTCCCTCCGACTGTTGAAAGTCTTAACTTGAAGAAAATCCTAATACTATCAATTTGCACCGTGTTCAAGCATGCCGGAATAAGAACAGCAAGTTCTCCCTGTCCATTTTGTTCGCATACTTGCAACGTTTTCTAATAATCAAATACAATAATTAAATAATCCCAAGTACTTGGTGGGGGACGATTAATATCACTAAAAATTATTAATTCCCACAAAAGGCAGCGGATAGTTACGACGTTTTGCCGGGGTTAGCGCTCCTGCTGAACACGAAATCAGGTAAATCAGAAACAGCGACATGGCCCGAAGAATACAAATGTGTTCTTGTAACATACGCCCTTCAAGCTTTACCAGTACTGGCTGGATACTTCCCAGAAAAATACTTGGCGTGTGGGGCAACTGAGCGGTAAGTGGTAGACAGGTAGGTATATTGCGAAATGAGAGAACTCGCAAAACACGTATTATACCGGTGGCATGGCAACAACAACTGAGAATTTTTTTTACAGCATCCTACAGCTTCTCGAAAATGCGAGCAGTTCTGGGAATTCTCCGGAAATGATGAAGTGTACCCTTCACTGCTTGAGCAGCTTAGTTATCAAGGGAGTTTGTCCAGAACATTTCTCCGAGAGGAACACTGAACAAGTATTACTGAGTACGATACACGAGTAATGAGGACTATACTCAATTCCGACAAAAATCGTATGATTTTTCCAAAACCGTATTCGTTTTTTTGAGATGTGGCATACACCATACTCGAAAAACCACTCTCATTGGTGAATCAAATTCTCCTGAGCCACTGTTTCATCACGATTTCCGCCTTGAGCAAATGTTCGATCCCTCGGAGCACATGCTACGACCTCATATCATCGGTTGGGTTGGAAATTGTCAGAAGACTTTTTCAACCTGGAAAAATGGATTCAAAAACCAATGGCCGGTGAGTTGCTACATCTCAGTCTACTATTATCCAAAAATTACAAACGTTCACTTTGCCGTGATATCAGAAACTTGAACTTCGGTAACTTTTTTAAGCCTCACTGCGAGCGCAGTGGATTATGTATGGCACGCGATCGTACGCCATTCGTTGATAAGGAAGATATTTATGGACAGAGGCGGACTATATTTGCTCCTGGATCTCGCCAAAGTACGACAGCAGTGTCGAAACGGCTGATTACATAACACGTAAAGTCCGTATGGATTTATGCTTCGATGCACTAAGTACTTTCAGATATCGTCTCTTCCTGTACAAATGTTGCTCATGGGAGTGATTGCGGATCTGTCAGAAGACAAGAGCACCATCCCACAGTTGGTTACATGGCGAGGGAATAGCGATCAAGACACAGTACTGGCACTTCTTTGTACAATATGGAGGAAACAAGAGGCAGTAAAAGGAGTCAAAAGAGATAGCAAAGGGTGCATTAACGGTGAGCGAATAAATCTTAATATGCAAACATTTCCATTGAGCGAAAATTTAGCATTTCTTGGCTATTGTGAAATTCAGGATTTCTTTTCATTAGATTATATATTTTCGTTCCTTCGAATTAATTCAACAGCTCCTTACGTATTTCTGTTCTTCGTCCCTATTATTAAGCCTTTAATTGCCTTGATCTTGACAAAATCCTCAAAAAATATTCACAACGTTAACATACAGACTCAGACTTGACTCTACAAGGAAAGGTTGAAGCAAAATTGACACCATCGTGGAAATACTGTCCAGCTAAAAGTGAAACGATGGGCTGTGCACGTCCAAAAATCTACGCCGTTTTCCACAACATAATGAGGCGACACTACGAAGCGTCCATGTCTACCAAGGAAGTTATCGGAATCGACTTTCAAAATATTAGTCATCAAGACGAGGTAACTGACCATACATAAATCGATGGCCCCAATGGTTTATCATCATAGGAGGATCTCGCTCACATGTGGAAAAGAGTATCATTGAGATCTTTAGTCAGGTACAAATTAAAAGTAAGGAAACCAATGAATGAGAATAATAAACTAAAAGAGGGTGAAGGCATGTTTTAGAATACCATTCCAGTCCAATAATTGGCTCAGCTCCGGTCACGGACCCATCTCCATCAATTCAGCGTACAAATAGTTTAGTGGTAGATGATGCCCCACACGACAGTGTTACGAAAATCTCAAAAACAATTTTCATCCATATCCTGATCGAGTAGAAAATTAGTTGGGCTCAACTAAGACCGAAACAGGGTCAACGCCGAATTTCAGATTTTAAAGGAGCTGAGAAATTTTTCAAATTTAGAATCCACATGCCATGAAACTTGAAAAAACTTAAGTTTGGGGAGAGAAAAGTTGTTTATTCGACACAAAACAAGGGTTTATTAAGATAAGAATAAAAAACAAAAGGGGTAGCTAAAAATATCACATGCACCTGTCTACGTCAGGATTTCGGAGCTGTTTATTCAAATCGCTGGACTAAATCAGATATTCAGAGACGCGCATGAACTTGAACTCACACATACAGCCTCTGTATCATTTTGATTCTGGTGATTTCAGATAACCTTAATGATCATAAATAACTACGAATTTTTCAAAAAAGGTGAAGTTTGGAACAATTTATGGAATGGTTTTCTCAAGATGAAAATCACGCTCCTACCCCATATTGAAACAGCGCTTTTTCTCCTGTCGAAAACGTATTCATATGTGGCAGGAAATATCTCAGTTTCACAACAAGCGATAACTGCCAAAGAAATAAGGACGGTAATATAGGAAACAGATCATTGAAATTGAATCTAGAAAGTTGTAGGGACAAAAATGACGCAAAAGGACTGCTTGACTGCAGACATAATTCTGTAGGACATCACCGATTTCATAAGTTTCACCATATCGCGATGATATTTGCAGGAACTGGATAAAGAAAAAGCCCTGTGCGACAATTTTAGGTCGTTCATGTTAACTGAAGCCTTAGACAGTTTCATAGCTATAAGAACAGATCTTTACAATACCAGCAAAGATTACAATTTGAAGTCCAAACTTGAATTGGAAAAGCAGTTCGCGAACCAAAGAGCAAAGCTAGACATAGACGCTGCTGTGCCTGAATACCATCCTACTCGGCTTCTCGGGATCAATTTGTCGAAGGTAGGTTAAACCATACGTTTGAAGATACACACATACATCCCACAATTCCTGACGACCTGACAAGAATTTTGCTCGGGGTGTTTCAGACGCAACCGTTAACATCGGCCAGAATGAGGAAGAACAGTACTCTCCTCGCCGCCGGTGAATATTTGACCCAACAAGATTCGAAGTGTTCTGCAAACAAATCTTTAGATTAGAAATAAAAAATATTATGAACCAAACTTCAAAACTCTTCAGCTTTTGAAAAACTTCATGAATAGTCATCAGTCTACCTACCAGCTGAAGTGCACAAATAAGGTTTGTGCCCCTCTCATGACATCACATCAGCTGCAGCTTTCGTTCGAGCTATTAACTTAAATTTAATTGAGCAGTCAGAAATCATTAGATAAAGCCAATACGTGGATCACCAAATAGCTAAGCTGATTACGGGGGTTCCCGTCACTCTATTGTGGGTGTGAAACACTCGAGGCCGGGAAGTTGGGCTGGAATTGACCGGAAAATACGAATATGTAATTCTAGATTTATTCCCTACATATGCTTGATCATCTAGTAAATTCTTGAGTTAGTAAAACGAGAAGATTTACCACAACAACAAAAAATCTTGCATGCATATTCACGCACTACATTAGTCACTCTCGGGACAAGGTTGAGCGTAATGGTGAGCATGATGATTGCGAACAAGTTTGTTCCGGATCAACCTTATCTGAGAAAACGTGTTTCTAGGAGAAAGGAATTCAGTTCATATTGCGCCTCATCGGCGAACAGGTAAGTGATACCCATGTATGGGTTATACACATTTTTAAGCAGGATAATGAGGGGTCATTTCATTGCCTGAAAACTTATTAAAGAATCTTGCAAGACCTACTGGATAAGAATAACAGAACATCACCTAATTTCGGGGTACTTCTTGCAAGAGCGAAAAAGCTATCGTATCGGGCTGGATCATATTTGCCTCCTTTTAGAATAAGATCTTGAAAGGGTTTGCAAAGTAATCTTCTCACTTGCAGGATCAAGGAAATGTCCGAAGGAGGCTGGGCTGTCGGTCATCATGAACCAGATGAATCGGCCTTGTTGGACGATACTATACCGTTCTACCTCGAGAACAGGCAGGTAGGAAAATTTTATTTTCCTTCCAAGTACCGGTACCTTCTGAGTGCCTACTTCTGGGTAAAATGTTCCATTTATCGTAGGTACCTGTTCAGAACACCTGTTCCTTCAGGTATTAGTGGGTAGAAGTTTTAATCCAATTACAGTCAATCTTGATGTTTGATCTGAGTGATCCCCCTAATAGGGTCACCAAGAGTTTCACAGTGTAATTATTAGTGGAAACGTTCAAGAGACACGAGGTATTCTATATATATACGTCTAATTCACTTGAGTATGTCGAACGTCGGTTTCAGAATATTATTTTACACAGATATACTAAAGATCACGTTTTAATATTGAAAATAAAGGAACCTTAACTACCTATGCAATCCTTTTACAATAAAGAAACAAACTACTTAGAAAAAAAGTCAGTTATTGATTTTTGTTTAGCAGATGAAATTCTAGACTTAGCTGCAGTGTCCCTCCATTTTTTATCCATAAGACGTCCATCGGAGTTGAGCTTGGGTTCTGCTCGATGTATTGCAGAGCTATGTCAAAAGCATTCTTGGCATCGGTGTGTGAAATCCCGGTAGGGGGTTCGTCTTCTTCACAATCACAGTCATCATTCACATGTTCCTCACCATGGAAACAATCAGGTCATCATCGAGGCTCGACGATGGTCGGATTAACCGGAGTGACGGACCAGCCGAGGGCGGATTAGAGGGGTTCTACTGTATAACGTAGCAAAATTGCTTCAACCTTCGGGGTAATTTTTTTATTTTTATTTTACAAGGACAATTGGCCAATTAAAAGAAAATTGTAAATAACGGCAGTACAAATCCTGAACTAATGTGATAACCATAAAATAATATTTGAGAACACCTCTATCAAAAATGTAAATTAGAACTTACCAAATACAAACTTCGCTTAAAATTACTGAGTGAAGTAGAAAACAAATCAATGTCCTTTGCAACACAATGAATTTAACTATGATTGCGCTCGGAGAAGTGAACTATTTTGTAGATAATTTTGCGGGTGGAAGGGATGTAGAACGTATCTTTAGTGCGGGTTCGGTGGGGGCGCAGCAATTTAAAAACGTTATTAGGCCCGTAGTGGAGATAATACCTGTTTGTATTTTTTAATAGGAGCTCCTGCACTCTCACCCATTGTCACACGTTCAAAAGGTAAAGATGCAGGCACAGCCTCCTCCAATAACCACGAAAAAGCGAATGGGACGAAATCTCAAAATCACCCAGACGTGAGTGAGAACGCAGCCAGTAAGTCCACTCAAGTCTTGCCCAAAATGTTGGGCCGAAAACTCCCGAAACCGAAAGCCAATAAAGATGAGTGCAACAACCTCACACCACCATCCAAAGCCCCTAAGAAAAAGCGCAATCCAAAACGAAATCAGTTAGCAGCCGATGAAAGTACGTACCTTACAAAGCAATCACCTAACACTCATGATTAGCAATTACTAATATAATATAATAATGACAACTAATTACTTCCTTTCTTGGGAGTACTTCCTTTCATCTCAAAAAACTTTATGATTCAAATGTATAATTACGGATGTATAATTACGGGATATTTTTCTGCAGTAGGTGCTGCCAGTGACGCGACAATGCCAGACACGGAAAGCAATACGTCAGATTACCCGACTACAGTTAAAAGGTAGGCACGTACAGTTTTTAAACAGAATACGGAGCTAAAAATTCTGTTTTTTTTTTTTCTTTTCCAGAAGAATTTTTTAGATTAAGCTACCTACCTACCTACCTACTTCTCGATTTAATTTTATTCTCTCTTATTGCAGACGACCTAGCCCACGCTCAATACTCGCCCCGAATGGTTCGTCTAGGTAAGTGAGGGTAGGAGAACACTATGAAGGACCTCAAAATTCCCGTAACATAGATAAAAGGTCAAATAAGTCCAGTTAAACAATATTTTTAAATTCTCTGATTCAATTTTTTCTAGTGCCTCAACATTCAATGTTGGTAGAGTGAAATGAAACAATAGAAAGTGTTGAAGTAACTTTCACTCTTTATAGGATCAAAATTTAGAAATCAATCATTTCTCTCCCTTCAAGTAGATAGAGAGATGATCAAAATCTTAATAATTATGGTTGGTATTTGCGTATGATTCCCGCAAAAAGCCTGTCATCTCGTTTTTGCGAACATTAGACTTACGTTAATTCGCTTAGATGGACAGTGCGAATTTCATCTTCATAATTATTCAGGCGGCAGGATGTTGAATGATACTGCTACTTAAGATTAGTCAACAGAAGGCTCCAGGCCGTAATACAATTGAGGAAACGCGACCACCAGACTCCGAGAGGACAAGGGTCGAAGAACCTTCTCTCGAGCCTTATCGGCAAAGGCGAGTAGATTAGTTTATATATTACACAGATTAGTTGTCTTGAGGCTGGATGATGGAATGTCAAATCAATCTCACGTCCAAGAGCAGAGAGGGAAATTGGGGGATTATTATAAAAAATGACAGTTGGATTAAGCAACGTGAAATTCAGGATGAAACTAATTCATTCAGGTAAATACCTATTTCAATTCGCTCTATCAGGCTCCTGGGAAGGAAAACGTGCTCCCTACGGACTAAGGTCCTCCTGAAAATCCTTTTCGTGCTACTTCCCAGGGTTAATTTCCCCTATAGCCCAATGTCTATGTGTATATTAAAATCTTGCGTCTTAATAATGGATATATTGCAGTGTAGAGGCAACGACATTTCCATAGTGTTGACATTTAGGTTAAACTTTTTTTTTTTAACATTCCCTGAAACTTACCTTTGTAGGAACGTTTAAAAGAGGTTACCCATATTTCCGCAACAGAAATGAACGATTTAATGAATATCAATATTGAGTTTTTAGCCTGGGTTGATACAATATATGAACACAAACGTAGGGATGTGATTAATCACAAAAATATAATTCTCATCATACTGTCCTAGTGTCGACCGGAATGAAAGCCTCTCTGTAGACGGCATAAGCGATCTCTCGAACGACACCCAGCCCAATGTGCCGTCCGTGGCTGGCTCCAGCGTCAGGTAATTTGATCTATTCCACTTTGTAGAACTGAATAAATAATGCAAAGATGTTAGATCAGTTACCTCATTAGATCGAGTATGGTTTCCATAAAATTAGAGTTAGATGCTTGAATAGTCTGGTTTACGTAGTGTGTAGACCAAAAGCTGTCGTCGGCCAAATTCAGGGGCAACAACAGTAACCCACCCTGTTTCTTCAGCTTCCCTTAGGAAAACATATTTAGGGCAAGGGAAAGCTTTAAAATACCTTCTTCTTGTCTGTGAACTGTGAGCTACGTACCCAGAAAGTCAAACAAGGGATCGAGGTGGCAAGTGTCCAACTAGCGCCTACGCTGTTATTAGTTTACTTATTCATTTGCGCCCACATTCGACAGCAAAAGTTCATTCAATGTAAGTTTAGCCGTGTACACAATTGTTTGTATTTCACTTTATTTAGCGCCTCCCGCAATACTATCTGCCAGCCGAGTAGCAACATCAACGAAGGCTTTGGAGTTGTCTTTCCTTACAACATGGACTCACAAGTCACGATAGGCGTGAGCAAGGGTGTCCTCACTCTGCAAGCAGGGCTGCCACTCAGCATATCGACCTCCGAGCAGACAGTCAAAGAAAATATAAAGATAGAAGGAGGCCAGATGAATGAAGTTATGGAAAACAGAAACCTAGCAAGTGAGTTTCATGACATTGTTTCACATCAACAGAATAAAGACATCACCAAACGTCAAAAATCATTCACAAAAAACATATACAATTCACGGCCCGAAAGAATGAGGCAACGCTGCCGTCCTCCGTGGGGTGAAAGTGTGAATGATTTCTATCATTAAGTTAAGCCATTATGGCCCTGATACCCGTGTTAATTTGTTTTATACAATAAATTGATAAATGGAATAGAAACTGATGTTTGCATTGTTGAAGGGGGCGAGAAAACAAAGAACTTCCACGAAGGAAGTCAAGAAACCAACGTCGGCGTCGTTGCAAGCGGGAATGGATCGAAGAAAGCCAATGAAAATGACCCTCAAAACCCAAGAAAGTTTCAAGGTTAGTGTAAACATCCAACTACATTTCAGGCTAACAGGACCGTCTAGAGAAGAGTATTTATTGGGTGATTTTTGTTACACTTTGCCACGTGCAAGCCATTCCAAAATTAACAGAAAAAAACGCTGCAAATTCTTTCACACGGGTTGGTTATTCTTCGGACCAAGCGCATGGTGACTCACTCCAATTGATTCAGCTTCCAAAGTTTAGTGGAAAGTGATACCCCACACGCCTAGGTACCAGAAATCTCCAAAAGACAGATTCGAAATGGGTAGACAGATAACACCTTTGACTCTAGATACCCAACACGCCCAAGTCGCCGAAAATATCGAAAATCCATTTTTTAAAATCACATTTTTTGCACATCGGCGTGGACGGCGGACGGACATTTGCGAACTTTGATCTAGACGCCTTGAAACCCCCAGGAAAAAATGTTAGGCCGAATCGGAGTTATTGACTTTTTGCATGAAAACATAGGTTGATAATAGAGGAATAACCAAACCAAAAGGTAATGCTTTTCGGAAAGAGGGTATATCTTCGACCCTTCATTACAGCTTTGCAAAATAAACCGCCGTGTACAGACAAGTCTAAACACATTTTTTTTTTTAAAGTCTCTTGGACTGCGAGCCACACGGAACATTTTTGTATCGTCTAAATCAGGATTTCTAGAGTTATAATAGTCCATGATACGAGGCATTGGTACTCCGTTTCACCAAAATATTATCATTCAATGTAATACTGTTGTGAATCCTCAATGGGGGCTAGGCCAGCGATGCCAGACAGTTTGGGGTTCCGCATAATTTTTTTTCCCCGTTTCTTTTCGCAGGGGGCTTGAAAAATAAAACGTGGCTCTTGGCTCAACAAAGCTGGAGGCACTTGCCAAAAAACAGACAGTTCGGAAGACCCTAGCGAGGATTAGCAGTTCTGATTCAAGGAGTTGCAGCACATTTTCCACTTGCTCGTCCAACAGTTCAAGCGATGGCTCGACATTTCTATCAGAAACGTTTCGGAATCTGACTTTGACTCATCCAATTGGGACTCTTCTTTTGTTTCAAGCGTGTATTCCAGTTTAGGTTCGAAGGGTTGCAGCACATCCTCTGCCCTCACGTCTCACAGTTCAAATGATAGCTCGTCACTTGATTCTGACTCGTCTTCCGGAACGACTGATGTAGGGCGTCAAAGCTGGAAATTGCAACGGACCTAATCTCCTAAACAAAAGCCTGTCTCACCCGATTTACGTGCATACTACGAACCAATCGAGTTTCAATCAGTTGCTTGTTTTGGTATAACCACACGTTTTTCTATCCATATTAATGAAACAATTGTTCAGTCGGCCAGGCGCTGGCGTTGATGTACGACCTATCCTACTGCAGTTACAAAATTAATACAGGAGCCGGTAGGCATCAATAGGTTCGTGACAAGCGTTGAAAATGAACAGATGTATCACAATTTTAATAAATAAATTTTTCCGTTTTTATTCGTGTGTTATTTGTAAGGTAACAAGGTAGGCAATCTTAATTAAGTTCATTTTGTAGGCAGATTCTAGGAAGTTACATCCGGTGTGCCCGATACAATTAAGTAGCATGACATTTTGAGGACTAACGGGGGTCGCGAACGTGGATAGTTGTCAACTTGAGGTAGCGTCAGAACTCGTTCTGACCATTTTTTTAGTCACCAAGCCAAGAGATAATATATCTAACGGTTGAATCACCTTTGCGTGGAAGTAGGCTTGATTCATGACTCATTCGAATAATTCGAAAATATATTGAAAATCAAGCTAGAAAAAGCAATACAAATTTATATCTAAAAATCTTTTTACAATTTTTTTTTTTTTTTTATAAATCAATGATGGGTCTCCTGAAACAGAGAACTATAATGTTCTTCTGTGTGAAACAACACGACAAAAGGTATGATTAGTGGATAAATAATAACGTTCATTTTCAGTAATACACATTTATTCAATATTTCTCCTCAAATAACATAGGTAAACATTATTAAGATATATGATAGCACTAGTCAGTACGCAAAGGTTCGAGTAGGTGGGTGGATGGAGAAAGTAAATTGAGGATATGAAATGTATGTCGCATCGATATTAACACAAAACCAAGCATAGAGCAACTCATTCCTTCATCCTCGGTCATGAGCATGGGATATTCGGCTAGCGCAATTCTTTTCCGAACGGCTACAGCATTAGTATTCCTGTGCTCTTTACTAGTCGAATTACCGAACATCTGAGCGCTCGTATTGTTGGCGAGCATTCGGGAGAGCACGATCCTGCTTCATAAATTCGCAAAAGGGCTCGTCGCAACCCGTACTGGTATGCCGAGACGCTCGCAGTACGTTTTATACCGAGCAAAGCGACTGTTTGCTAAACAGTCGGCACTGAAGGAATACAGCTCATTGAATTATTGCTGGCGTATCGAATTCAGGGGTTTATGGTTGTATTGGTTCACGGCGCCTCAGTAATTTTCAAGTAAAACAAACAGCTCGGCTTCCATCATATAACCATCTACGCCAGGCCGGCAATAGTAAACATGCGGAATAGCAGTGACCGTCGCAATACATCGCTTTTGTGAAAAAAAAAACCTGAGGCTTCTAAACAAGTTGAACCTCCATCAACCGCGAATAAGGAGGAGGCTCGCGTTTCATTATTAAACGTATTTTATCAATACAAATATATGCAAGATAATCAGTACAGGATACACTGACCAGAACATAATCGTAAGATACCCCTTTACATATGATAACCCATTAGGTGAGTTTTACTTTACATTAGGTAAATATTATCGTTATTACAATACATGAACGTGAGTATATGAAGAGGGAGGGAGTCATCACATAGCTGTTTCAACTGCAACCTGATAAAAACAAAGCAACGACATCAAGGCTCAGTCTTTCCCGAGTTTGAAACATTACTTTAGAAACTCTGCTTTGGGCTGTCGGCCCATACAACTTTACCACCTAATAAAACTTCCCTGGGTGCTTATTGGTTTTCGCACAACCCAATAAAAGAAGAAGATAACACGGCTCAGTGAGTCCAACCCGCCAAAAGTCCAATACAACAGAACATTCCACGCTGGAAATTAAAACAATCGCGCTTCTTGAGTAACCCTCCAACGCTGTACAACGTATATTCTTTACACAAATTACATCATTACTACAAAAACTAGGAACGTCAATGTATTGTGAATTGAGCTATGTGAAAACGCCCCGTGAATAATATATTCTTTAGATTTAAATACGAAGGTAGGTACTTTTGAAAATAAAACTAAGCCCTTCACAATTGAACGATTTTTAACAATATGCAACAAATTCACGTTCAGACGTCGAATTCTGATTATATACCTCCGAGAAATGAAAATCGTGGGACGAAATACTGCACTACAACTTTTTCTCTTTTTTACAATCTCACGGAGTGTGATGGTCAAATCATCATCATTATTGAAGGTATGTGAGTAAAATCCAACAAATCGAAACACCAAAGCAGTAGAAGAAAATTTTCCGTGTTCGCAAGAATTCCGCAAACCAAAGACATTGGCATCGCAAGGCTTTTCTTACGGGGGGGCAGGCTATGCGATCAGTAGCCATAGGAAAATGGTGATAGCAACGTAGAGAAACATTTTTGATAGGATGTCATCTTCGGGATTAACGCCCCCTCGGTCTGAAATATAACAAGAACAAAACGATTCTGGTTACGAAAAAATCTAACCTATTAATTCTTACCCTAGAATTCATCACAACCAAGGTGATATCAGCTGTTCAACAAGGCGAGAGTTAACAACGTGATATATTCATCAAGACTATTAAAATAAGTACTGCAAAAAGATGGCAGACCACTCAAGGGACCAAAGGCTGAAAAACGCCCAAAAAATCTTTTCTTTTTTTTCCATGAGAAACGTCCAAATTATTGTTTCCCCTACTTTTTCGAAGATGATTTTACGTATCCGAGTCCAATACATGCCTTCGAGAAAAAAAAAATTGTTCAAATCAAGTAGCACTGCAAATTTAAAAATTCATACGTGGAAATTGATGAAAATTATCAACGAACCAAAGCTTTATTTTCATGAAAAATATAAAAGTCTCCATCGCATCCACAGGGTGGTTCTCTAACTATACTGCCAACGCCTTTACACGTATGTGGTTTTGGACAGAACGAATAAATTAGAAAAAATCATCATCGACAAAATACCGACAAAAAAAGAGGAATTTTTCAAAAATATTTCCGGCAAAAAAGTATTTTTACGTGTACGTTGCATACGATTCGCGATGAGTAATCAGGCAGCAGCTGTACGTAGGGTTTGATCGCACAAGGAAGAAGTGAATATTACATACCCTGAAACATGTGAGGCCTCTGCTCGTGTCCTCCGTTGAATGTAGACGTGATGAAGCCGAAAGGAAAAGTGCCGATTCCAAAGGACATGTGGAATCCACCGTCGCCGAAGCCAAAACCAGGAAATCCTTGCTGAAATGAGAAGGCTCATGTAAATAAGACAGTCGGGTAAGACAGTACGAACCTTTGAACCTTCCGGTAGAAAACTAGATCGATTCCATTTTAAATACAAAAATAATGAAGTTCATACAATCAATCAATTCATAGGTTGTGAGCTGCAAAACCGATACTGTTCATATCCATTCTGAAGCGGGACAACAACAATTCAAAACCTCAGCTTTTATAAATGGAAACATAGGTTCAATCTCCTGAACTCATACTGCGAGGGCTATCCAGAAAGTAGATTACGTTTTGGAATAAAAAAATTAACAAAGTATTGGAAACAAATTTTATTATATACAGATGAAAGCCACACTCAAATACTACTTTTCTGCATAGTCACCATTCAAATTAAGGCATTTATCGTAGCGATGTACGAGCTTGGAAATTCCTTCATCGAAAAATTCGGCCGCCTGCGCCTTCAACCACTTTGTTACTTCTTCTCGCAGCTATGCGTCGTCATCAAAACGCTGCATAGTCCTCTGCGCTTGTTTTTACTCTCTTCTGAGTTGTTGGAGAGTTTGGCAATACCTTTGAGAGTTTATTGTAGTGCCTCTTGCCATTTCTATCGCTTTACAGTTTTTTGCAGTCAGAAACCTTATTACTGCACGCACCTCGCGGGATTTTCAATTAACGCAGAAATTTCAAACCATCACAGTATCCGAACGGAGCACAGCACAAACCTATCACTAGCACAGCTAGATGCTGACTGAGCTGCGCAACACTCTGACCCCAAGATGGCCGCGCTAGCCCCGCCCCTAGCGGACACAGAAGAAAACGTAATCTACTTTCTGGATGGTCCTCGTATCAAGGAGGCAAATAACAATGACACTTTTGGGAAATAACTCAAACTACTAGGACTCAGCACAAATGGAACAAGTAGAACACTAGTTATACATACTAATCATCCTGTTCATTTTTCAAGCCTAATTCACAAAATCAGGGGTGCAATGTGAGAATACACACAGCATCATGAAGTGGTTTACAATATTTCATGTACAATAAAATGGATTACACAATTGAACCCATAATTTAATACATTTTCTAAAAACTTGGTAAGCAGTTAGAAATTGATGAGCTAGTCATTTTGCCATTCAACTCGTCTTAATGCAGCTAAATAACATGAAAAACATCCAGAAGAACACGGCGACTCACCGTATTTTCTGGTTCAGTCCTTTGCCCCGCGGGTCGAGGTGGAACCTTGTTCCTGAAATAAACGAATATGGAATTGAAAAATGAATTATCAGGTTTATTGGACGACAAGAAATTCGATGGTTGATGGAACGACAAGAACAGAACAGTCCGCTACAATGTATTCCACAATGGTTGATTTATCTATTCGATCTCCCTTCTGATAGAGCGTATCTTCGAGCCAGATCATGCAAAAATATCCGTTCTCTCAATATTTTTCCATTTTTTACACTGAAGTAAAACAAAATCTGCAAATTCTTACACACGGGTTGGTTATTCCTCGAATGGGGGAAACAGTGGGTGTGGCGGGTCCCAGACCCATTCCAATCGATTCAGAGTCCAAAATTTAAAGGAATATGATACCCCACACGCCTAGGACCAGAAATCCTGACACATACAAAATGGGTGGATACATACCCATTTTGACCCATAACTTCTTCGGTGGGTGCCAGTACAAACTTTAGTGGAAAACTATACCCCACACGCCTTGGTAGGAGAAATCCCGAAAACACATATTCAAAATGGGTAATATATACCCAATTTTAACCATAACTTCTTCCAGTGGGTGCCAATCGTTCTGGGACCCATTTCATTGGATTCAGCGTCCAAAATTTAGTGGAAAATAACACCCTACTCGCCTAGATCGCCCAAAAACTCGAAAATCCATTTTTCAAAAAACACATTTTGACCCCTACTCCCCCCAAATTTGGTCCGATCGAGCTGAAAAGTTTCGAGGACCCGTCTCGGCCGGGAACAGACCCCTGACCCAAATTTCAGATTTTCAGAAAATTTTCTACTACCAAAAACGGCGCGGACGATGGACGGCGTACGGCGGACGGAAATCGACCTTTTTTGATCAGGACATCATGAAACGTCCAGAAAAAAATTTTGAGCCGAACCGGAGAGGTTGGCCATTATCATGAAAACATAGTTTGATTATTCGAGGAATAACCAACCAAAAACGCACCTAACGTGAAAGTGAAAAAAAAATCTAAACCTAAATTAAGTTCTAAGACATTGTAGGAATAATTTATCGTTTCTTCCTTTCGAGTTTAAAAACTTGAGTTTGGGGGATGACAGTACACAATACCATTGTACTCAGCCATTTTAAAGGCTCAGTCATTTTACCAATCAATATGTCACCATAAATAACTTCCACCCCATCATATTAGCCCCGCTGTGCGGCGGATAACCGACAACGGACACACATTTTGGATTTTTATTAACTGTATGTACATATTTTTTCTCAACGAGGGATTTTTAAATGAAATTATAAGGTGTATTATTCCAACAAAAGTAATAAACCAATCATAAATGAGCTAAGAAAGTCTCAATGCAGCAAATTATTGGTTTCCAAGTGTATTTTGATTATTATCTGTCTAGAGCGAACAAGAAATTTGATGTTGAAATCAAGTCGAGATGTTGAGGCGACCCATTGAAAACGTTCTAATGCGAAATGATTCATTCGAAAAGTTGAGTTTCTGCCGTCCTTCATGACACACGTAATGAAAGATAAGCAGAAATATTTTTGAGAAGGCAGCTCGAAATTAACAATGCTAATGGACTGTCCTTGAGAATCGAGCACTGTTGACATTTACGAGCGAAAAGACACACAGAAAAATGCCGCACGGAAAAATATAGCATAATCAGGAATAATATAATAAGATGTAACGTACAACTACTCACCTAGGATCTTCTTGTTGTTTACTTCCTCGTCCATACAAAGGAATCACCTTATCTCGGCTGATAGCGGCTTTACACACCGGACACAATTGTTTCAAGGGTCTCGTTTCCAACCACTGATGTAAGCATGGCCAGCTGGAACATCATTTCTTAAGCATAAGTCTATATTTAATGGACTGATTGCATGCTGTCCCTGTTTGCGCGGTTGAAGTAACCGTAACATCTGAGAGAAGTTACATCACCTCCTAATAACATATTCATGGGTTGCTTAACTAATATACTCTATGCGATCACTCTCAGACAACAAAGCAGACTCAATAAATACTTTCGTAGTTGCTGAATTTCCACAACATAAATGTGGAAGAATACTTCCCCAAGAAAATTTTAGAGACAAAAATGTGACCAACAGATTTGTTCGTGCGGAGGCAACTTAGATGTATGTATGTAGTAAGAACCACAGGGTAGTTAACTGCAAGATATTTGCAGCGAGAAGGGACTTGTGTAGATAGGTCTCAGAATCCAAATGAAGCGAACCCTATTTTTTCTACATTCAATCTCTAGGTCAAACTTGTAATAGATTGGCCTCGAATTTATCACGCATCAAGTTTGGATGTGGTAATCAAACAAATCAGGCATCTAGCATAACGTGGAACTGGAACAATTAACACGCTACACGCTATCTAATTGACCCTGTGACACTCAGCGGCCTCAATTTGGACCGAAATCTACCCAAACATGAAATCCCCGAATAAGTTGCCCCGTTCTTTCCAAAATGCATCATTGAGTCATTCAATCAAAAGGAAACTCACCAGAATAGATGTCCGCACATACTGACGACAGCATCTTTGGCAGTGTCAAGGCATATGTTGCATTCGAACATCGGGTTTTCTTCTTTATCTTCATTGTCAGTAGGACTTTTCGAAGGTCCTGGCGCATTCTTAGTTTCCATGTTAAAAACGCTCAAGTTTCACTGGAAACTGTAACAGTTGAATAATTGATCACCAAAGAAGAATATTCGACGTAAATGAAAGCCAAGGCTGAACTAAGGAGTGATTGCCGCAAGTAGAGACGTCAAACCTGACCACTACGACATAGAAAACACGATGCGTTATCTGAATTGGTACATTAGGAAACTGTCTAGGAAATGTCGAAGAAAAGGAAACAGTCAGCAATTAAATACCTCGCTAAATTTAATGATGATGAATTTCAATAAGGACACTGTGGGGGATCACTGATGAAATGATTCGACGGGTTATCAGAAACGTCACTACTGCTCATGCTCATAACTGAACCAATCGTGTCGTACGGTGGCAGAATAAGGAAACTATATTAGATCTAATGCGAATCCATTGACAACGTAATGGAAATCCGTAAAGGCTTACCGAAGCTTCAAATCCAAGTCAAGTAAACACAAACAAAATTCAACAATTCCAATCAACACACCCTTCACAAAAACTGTGTTGACTATTAAGATTGAGGCAACCTCTTCCTTTTGATGCCCTTGATGCGCCATGCGCCGAAGGGATGCGCACAGGGCCATTTTAGTAGTTGACAAATTTAATTTATAATCGAGTTTTCATTTCAGAAGCAACAAAAATCAAAATTAGTTTGTCGATGAAAATTTCCATCGTCTATTTCTACGATTAAGGAAAATGAACACAATTTGGGGATGGTCGTGACTGCGGTCTACGGATCACCGAACGGAGGGTTCGAACTTACTGCCTACGGATATTTGCGGATTTTACACTGATGATCTAGAGCAAGGATGACAAAAATGTGGGCTTACAGATTCAAATTTAATAAAATTATGTACTTGATACAAATATTCGAGAACTCAGAATAGCGAAAAGTACGGTAAGTGAATAAGTTTACGGCAAGAGAATCGGCCATGTCTATTCTTTCTGAAACCCGCCAATTACCGTCGAAAAACTCGTCATATACCACAGTCGAGAAGGCTGTCGATGGCCTGTCGATCCGTGTAGCCCGAGGACATATTTGTATGGGTTTTCTCCGGTGTAGCCCTTCACCATAATTGAAAATTTCGAAGGCAGACATTTTGGGTCTGGCTCATCGGTCGGCCCTTTTTTCCGTGAGGTCGCTCACTGGAGAAGCGAGAATATGCAAGTTTGTGTTCGTCATTCCAAACATGCCAAGCCCAATAAATGGAGAAAATGAGATGGAGCACCAGGGGGGCCGCTCTCTCTTTATACAATTTTGAAAAATTATGAAAGAGCTAAACAGGAGCTTAAGCCGAACAAAAATGTTTGACTTCATAAAAAATAAGCTTAGCCAGGAACGGATAACTGATAATGTAACGCATGCATCGAGGCAGAGCCCACGCCCAATTAGTTCTCATCGTTCCCCCTCACCCTAGTCATGAAAGTTCCCTTATTTTATGTGTAGTTTCTAGGATTTTTCTTACAAATAAAGTGTCACGGTCATATCCCCATATCAAAATAAGCTTTTTCTTTTAATTTGAAGAATCTGGTATTGCGTGGTACCATTTTATAATTAGCTGAGGTTATGTTGGTTCACACGTTTTCTACTTTTAAAAAAATGCGGGATACCTGCGCATGCGCGCAATATGTGGACAGCGTTTGGGCTTTGGGCACAGCACAGCGTCGCCGCAAGGTCTTCCCATGTTTTGTGTAGTTATTTTTCTGTATGAAATAACATTGTGATTGGCCTGATATCAGACTGAGTACTGTGCTTATTCCTCGATTTCGACAACCGCGTTTTTCGGTATCAAATTGAAGGATGTCTTTAAACTGTGCAAGTAAGCGATAGACTCGGCTGAATGACATGCTACACCGCCAGCAGCCTCTTTTTAATTTACCTATGAAAATCACGCCTGATGGCACGCTGTACTATAATACCGTTACCAATGTATACCCTTCCTGAATATTCTCTATTCAATTGAGTATAATATGCGTCTCTAAATTATGATCGTTTGTTTCAAGTTTCCAATGAAGTGCCAGAGCACCCGGTGGTTTCGCCTGTTTCCGGGTCGATATTCGAGAGACGTTTAATCGAAAAGTTCATCTCGGAAAATGGAACGGACCCCGTGAATGGAAAGGAGTTGACTGTGGAACAGTTGATCGACATCAAGAGTGAGTTTTACTTAGCTAGTTGTTATGTCAGTTTCGTCTATTGGTATGTACCTACTTGAGTTGTGGTCGTGTATGTAACGTTTGTCAACTCAATCATCCTTCGGGCCAGCCTATAGGTAACACTGAGCGACTTTATTTACAAATTGCCTTGAGAAAACTTCTCGTTCACAAATTAATAAGTCACTGAGGTAATACCTACCAGGTGCTATCGATATTATCTGGACATTCCGGCAAGAGCTGAGGCGTCCAAGTGTGCCTAGAAGACCTTTTAGAAGAGCATCCGGGAAGTGGAGCTAGAGCATACGAAGCGGTAGTGCCCAGAATGGAGAAGGTTCGATTATCTAGAGCTCTTTCTGAAACCCTGGGGACTTGTTCGACCTCCTTGACTAACCCCCTGAAATTTGCGCTACATTCTAATGCTCCGTCCTGTGTCTAGATAACTTTTCCCGGAACATCCCGATTTGAAACAACTCATTTTGTTTTCGTCCTTCGCAACTTAATCGTTCGGAGAGCGTAGATCATGATCACCCTTCTTTCATTCTGTACATTCAATACCTTATGTGTGTAAGCCTGACATGTGCTTTCAGCCCCCTCTGTCGTCAAACCAAAACCTCCCACGGCCACATCTATCCCCGCTATACTGAAAAATCTTCAAGACGAGTGGGACGCGGTGATGCTGCAAAGTTTTACCCAAAGGCAACAACTACAAACTGCTCGCCAAGAATTAAGTCATGCGCTATACCAGCACGATGCAGCTTGCCGAGTTATTTGTCGATTGACGAAAGAGGTTACGGCAGCCCGAGAGGCTCTGGCTACGCTGAAACCCCAAGCAGGCATCGCCCAACCTGCCGCTATCCCTCAACCTGTAAGTTCTCACTAGATATCCTTAATGACGAAGTTGTATTCGCTCGTAATTCATCAAATAATGATCCTCCGTTGCCCAAAATTTTCAGGCGATCGCCGCCGAAGCTGTAGGAGTTGCTTTGCAACCAGCAGAACAAGCTGGAATGTCTACTGAGGTCATTCAGAAGTTGCAAGACAAAGCTACCGTTCTTACTCAAGAGCGAAAGAAGCGAGGTCGTACTGTACCAGAGGATCTTGTTACCCAGGAATCAATCAGAAACTTCAAAACTATTGCTTCTCACCCGGTAACTTTCCGATATCTAATGACATTTTATTGATGACCGATGATTCCTTCAAGCACGAAATTATCCCCGTCTCTGATGTTTTCTGCAGGGCTTGCACAGCGCTTCGGTTCCCGGTATCCTCTCTCTAGATATCCATCAAGCGGACACGAGCAAAATCTTGACGGGAGGCAACGACAGAAACGCAACGATTTTCAACAAAGACACCGAGCAAGTCGTTGCTATATTGAAAGGACACACGAAGAAAGTCACTCGCGTAATCTACCACCCAGATGAAGTAAGTTAACCCGTTTCAGTCGCATTTTTCAGGTTAATTTTGGATTTTGCTGTCAGTTATTATTGTCATGGATACTGATGTGTTCTATGATTTCCATGGAAAATTGAGGATGGTTCTGGAAGTCCTTCATTAAATCTTTCTTGCTACAGTTAGTTGAACACATACTGTTTCTTCTCGACTTGGTAATTGAATAATATGTTTATTCCATAAACAATTTTACCCACCTCAAGCTCTGTTCGTTATCTAAGAAAATACATTAACGAGATAAAGTAACAAAATGCGTATAATACTTGATTTATCTTGAATCTTGAAGGAATACTCATTTCGTGTCACTTCTATTCCAAAAACACCCGTTTTATTAGACATAAAATTGTATATTTTATTTCTGGTAATACACATACGATTTTTGGAGCTTTTAAATAACCCTTTTCAGCCCGTACGGCGGAAGTACAGACCTAAAAATAATTTTGTTTTTAATTATAATATAATATAAACCTAAAAATTACCAAATTTGTGATTTTTGCTTTCTTCATATCATATCCATTTTCTTCGTATTCATATTTATGTGTAGATAGCCCACCTTTTCCTGATGTTCAATCTTGTTCTCGGGTCAATCTACTACTAACTAAGAACATCAATATATCATTATTTGAACACCTTGTTTGGCGTCTGATTGCCGTTAACGCCCACTTTGTTGTCTTGTTCTGGTGTCTTCAAGTACAGTTTGAGTGATTTAGACCTACTGCCAGAACCGTACCCTCGCTAGACATATTATGCGCTGGATCTTCTGTAGATAATCTCTAGAATTCGGTTTGGTAACGATCCTGCATACTTCATTTCAGGACATTGTCATCACAGCTTCGCCAGATACGACAATCCGAGTGTGGAATGTACCAAGCTCTCAGCAGCTCCAACTGTTGAGGGCTCACGATGCTCCCGTCACTGGCCTGTCTCTTCATCCAACTGGGGACTACGTTTTGTCGACCTCCACCGACCAGCATTGGGCTTTCTCCGACATACGAACTGGACGCTTATTGACTAAGGTGACGTCAGAGCACAACCGTTGGGCTGATACTCTTTTGCGTTGCGATGTAAGAACGCGTTCAAAAATTATATTTTTCAGGTGGCTGAAGCTGGAAACTCCGCTGCTTTGACGACTGCGCAGTTCCATCCTGACGGTCTTATCTTCGGAACTGGAACTTCTGACTCACAAGTGAAAATTTGGGATTTGAAGGAACAATCCAACGTTGCCAACTTCCCAGGTAATCCTTGCTACGAACCCACCATTCTCCTTCCAACTTCAATACCATCTGATTGAGATGTCTCGAAGTACTCAACTTCCTGAATTTTCAAAACATGCATTAGTTACTTTTCTCAATTATAAATGTTCGTTTTGAATAGATATTTATCCTCGTCTTCCTTTCCCCCTGACAGGTCATTCCGGACCTATCACGGCTATATCCTTTTCTGAAAACGGTTACTACCTGGCAACCGCTGCTGACGACGCCTGTATCAAGTTATGGGATTTGAGAAAATTAAAGAACTTCAAAACTCTCCAACTAGACGACGGTTACGAGATCAAGGACCTGTCTTTCGACCAGAGTGGAACTTACCTCGCTGTGGCCGGCACAGACATTCGGTATGTTTTTGTCTATGATTTCCATACTCCCTCAAATATTTTGTACGATCCTGCTTACTAATCAATCTTACTCATGTCCCGTTACAGTGTCTACGTTTGCAAGCAGTGGCAAGAGTTGAAAGTGTTCAACGACCATACTGCTATGGCCACGGGCGTTCGATTTGGGAGAAACGCTCAGTTCATCGCCTCCGCGTCAATGGACCGAACACTCAAATTGTACAGCGTGTAACTTTCCCTTTCCCATCATTTTTCGCTATAGGTATTTTATATACATTGGTTCGCCCAAATATTTCGAGCGTATCGGCCATCCTCATGTATTTCAAGTTCAAGTTGTTCTTGAATCATACCTACATCAATCTGTCCTGGCTACTCAAATTTGGCTATGCGGATTATTTTGTACATTTTTATAAGAAAGCGTTCCACTCCCTTTTAGCTTCATTCCTCTTCAAATGAACATATCCGTGCTGCAACATTTTTTGTCATGTTGTCGTTTAATCTCATATGTAAATGTCTGTCATGTATTTGATATAAACTTGCTTTCTTCCAACCTGTACTTATGTGGCAGCTCCGAAGAGAACCACCTCTATAAAGTATTCATTATTGACCTGAGAGAACGCATATTCGAACATAAATTATTCCCATCTGGGGGTTAAATCGTCGTAGCAAAATTATAAATTCATAGACAAATGAAAAACCAATTTTTTTTTGTTTTAATCACCGAGAGCCCTAATGAACTTCTTCTAAGTTTTCGTTAATGTTATGTACTCTGTCGATGAGAAAAAATAGAAATGGGAAAGCAGCACATAACTTCCAAAGCGAGCGAATAAATGTAAAGTTAGAAGAAAATTGAATTGACTTATAGCTTCCCTGCATCCTGTTGTAGTTAGCAAACAAAAGCCGAAGTAATAAAACTACTTCCCCCTTCATGTACAGGAATTATTTATAAAGCGGTCCAAAATTGCTCCCCATAAATTGGGAAATTTATGGTGAGTAGAAATAAGTCTGTATGACACGTTGGCACTTGTTTGAGCAGTTTCATCAACTGCATGCTTAATCGCGATGTGTTGGACGTGGCCAACGTTTGCAAATGCTTGAGGCTATTCAGAAATTCTTCAGATGCTTGACCCGGAACATATATTTTCATTTAGGAATAGCTCTCACCTTGTTATCGCACATTAGCGACACATGGCATCAATAAAACTAGAGATGTGTCCAAGGTCCGTTTGCTGCAAGTGGCTAGCAATAGGACACCTCGTCCAGTAGCTAAAATTCGCCTCAGAGAAGATTGAAATGTCGGACGGACATGTGTCTGCCTGATAAAGGCGAATGCCGAGAGAAAGGAATCCTTGAAATGGCAACTGAACCTCGTTCACCTAGAATCTCTCTGGGGCAAGTAAGGGAGTTGCAGTTCACGACCAAGCATTGAGACGCTTCGTAGTGGAACCGGGGTACCGTCAATAAATAATCATTAATTTAACCAGTTAGTTTGCACCTTGTGGAGGACCAAGTGGAAGGATGAGGAATTTTCAATAAAATAAGACATCTTAAAAGAGTACGTCGTGAAATTTACACATTAACAGTTGAGAATGAGAAAATTCACAAAGCTATCAATGACCCAACGGAGTTTTAAAACTAACAAGATTGAAAAGTGGTTTCATGGCTGATTTTGTTGAGACTATCAGGCTATAAATTTGTGATTCAAAGGTATACAAAAGTGACTGCACCATTATGAACTCGTCTAATAGAACAATAAAGAGAGAATTCTCAATTTAGCAATTCACTGCTCTTGCGATTGCCACCCAAAAAAGGTGATGTAACGAGCTGATTTGTAATTAGTTTTTAGTAAAAGTCCTCCTCATTAATTTTAACATCAGACTCTTGATTCTTTATCTGGTCTTGGTTGCTGTACATTTCCGCAATCTGCAAAAGTTGAAAAACAATAAACCGTGAGGACTGAGAGTGCAAAGTTATGTACGTTTTTATTCATAAATAAGATTGTGAGTTAACACCTATCATGTTTGTTACATGTAAACTGCACTACAGTTCAAATATTTAAAAATTCAAAGAGAACCTGCGATAAATGGAATTCACATAAAAATTCAGTTAGTTCAGTTGCAAATATAAATGAATTCATATATTTTTTGTGACTACCAACATTTCATTTTTATTTAAATGTATGAATCAAGATGAAACGACTTTGTGGGAAACACTGTATGAAGTATGAATTACGTCTCAATTGTAAACCAAGCATGACGCAAATGGACTCACAATCTTACGTTATAAATTTGTAACAAACTCTGTGATATTATACAGCATACCTGCTGTGCAGACGTGGCTTCTTCAACGCTCTTGTCGTCCCGAATGCGAAGAAATCTAGGGAACCTCAGAGAAATTCCTCTTTCCGGATCCACCTATTAGAAAGAAATGGTTGGATTTTGGTAATATCTCATCGTGCAAGTACATTTATCAAAGCTAGGATTTTTTGAAAATCAGTCAATATTTTACGACGCTACTCGGGGGCATATTCTAATTTATAGGCGTATGATTTAGTTGCTCACTTTATGTGGGCCAATTTCACATTTTTGATGAGCTGTAATTCAATCTCTTATAAATAGATCTACAGAGCTATAGATACGCACAGTACACAGCAAAAGTTCCGCCTAGGCCCAGAGCTCTTGTCTACATCAGGCAGCGAATGACTAATACTAATAATAATAAGTTGCTACCAGAAGCACAAGCCGAGGATGAGGATGAGCTATCATGCAGGAGAGGCGGCGAAATGGCTCCACACTTTCTGTGTGTGTGGCACAAGTTCATCATGCAGAATATGATAATGACTGTCTCCGCAACACACAAACTAGTTGTCAAACAGTAGGGCCCTGAGGCTTTCGAATCGGTCGCAGATCGCCGTATTCAGCTAAATGCCCCCAATCAAGCAAGTGCACGGTATCCACCTTTCATCGATCGTCATCCCCTATATACCATATCTACAGCATCAATGGATCTCAACTTGCGCGTCCGTCACTCATCCATGATCTTGGGGTATATCTGGATCCGCAGCTCACTTTCAATGAGCACGTGTTGCAGGTGAACTCTCGAGCTATGCGGTCTCTGGGTTTCCTCATGCGGAATACTAGGGAATCCACTCATATCCCAGCCCTCATCACATTGTATTGTGCCATTGTTCAGCCATGCCTCGAGTACGCCTCAGTCGTCTGGAGCCCGTTTTATGGCTGCCACATTGACCTAATTGATCGTGTGCATAGGGCGTTCCTCCGCTACCTTGCCTTCAAGTTAGGCATAACCCGAGACGGCATTGACTCCGTGCGCACTATCGCCTCCCCAGCCCTGCTGACCGACGCACTATCGCGGATATGGCTTTCCTCAGCGGTCTGTTCTCTGGGCGTATTGACGCGCCGTCTCTCCTGGACCAGATTGGTCTCCGGGTCCCAAGACCAGGCTCCCGCACACGTGACCTCTTCTGGGTCCCCTTCACGTCGACCAACTACATGCTGCACCGCCCCCTCAGCCGTCTGTCCCGCACTGCCAACCATCTGCTTGCGGATATGGATCTGTTCACCCTCCCCCCCGTCATCCTCAAGAGACGCCTGCTGGATGCCTTGCTCCTCGCTGACACCGCAGCTCTCAATAATTTTTGAACTCCCAATGGTTACCCCATTTATAACTACTCATTTCTTATTTTTTATTCTTTTCATAATCCACCGATGTTTGATTCGACCAATATACAACTGTAACTGGGCTCCTCCCGTGTCTAGTAAATAAATAAACAAATAAATCTCTAATACGACTATCTACGAGTTCGTGCTCAAAAATGTTCCTGCATTAACTTTTCAACACATAAACTAGAAAAGATAACTCACGATTCCAATAGCGGCTCTGTGAACTGGAGATAGGGAGAGATCGGCGCATTTGATTTCCCACACTTGAACAGCGTTGAACCAATGATCGGGCACGTGCGACTTGTCAAAACGGTAAAACGAAAGGGGTGTTTCAATAACGTGCTCTTTGAAGAACTCCGTGTGTTTCTGGAAATCTTCATCACTAAACCCGGTTCCAATCTGAAATTCAGAAGGAAAAACTAGGAAAATTGTAAATCCCGAATCTGTGAAAGTACAATCGATTGAAGGTGAGTAGCTATATGAATAAGCATATTCGAAGTTTCAGGCCAAACGGCGGCATTCGGATATAGTTCTTTCCAATGTCTTAGTAAGTTCTAACGAAGGTTCAAGGAGCAACCAGCTACTTTTTCATAATTCCAAGGTAATTTCTGATACCAATTGGTAACAAAACCATATAAATTAGAGTTCAGATTTTTTTTTTTTTTTTTCTTCCAGGCTTTTTACGGCCGAGACAGTAAAGTTGGATCTGTACTCTGCACACTGGAAGATGATTCGGTGACTATCGCTTCTTTTATTCTTTGGATAATAAACCGTTTTCATTCCTGAAGTTGTGCCGAGATTTCAGATTAGGTATTTCGTGTCTATTACCCTCAAAATTCAACAAGCACAAATTATTGAACTCAGATTTTTACTTTTGAAGAAGAAACGAAATGTATTTTAAAAATCTCCCTTTGAACCACATAGGACCCTTATTATGTTCCGACGGCTCCATTTTGGCTACTACGCTGCCGCTTTTGGCAGGTTGGTCTGGGGAAACAGACTAAGGATGGTGTGGGCTCTGGCTCTGTTCCCATTAGCCCGATATCCGCTTACCTAGGAAGGGTGAATGACCAGCCTTGTGTCTTGCACTCCTGGTGTCACCGATTCCCCTATAAAGAATAAGATTAGGGAACACCTAACGCACTGAGAACTCACTTTGCAGAGAGACTGGTACTCTTCATTCTCCGGATCGTAGCAGGCGAGCAGGAAGCCTCCGTAAAGTCCAGTTCGTTTCCCTTTTCCAAGATAGCCTCCCATCACAACTACGTCAATACTGTCACCCACACCGTCCATGTAATCTTTCTTAAGCTTCAGCCAATTTCGGGATCTTTTGGCGATTTCATAGGTGGCCTCTTCCTCCAAAGTCTTCACCATGAGGCCTTCGCAATTGCCTGGGAACATTCGAGAAGATGATGAAATGAAAGACGCTCGCTCGTGGGATACAACATTCTGAGAGATGACTAGCACTTTGTGCATGACAATTCGTCCGCTCAGAGCCGAAAATCAGCTCACCTGAGGCTTTCGAGGAGATAAAGACAATACAGGTCTGTCTTAATTTTACTATGTCACCGTTGAAAATTCCCCAAAGTGGTGAAAATTGATATTCGGTAATTTGAGGACCTAAGCGTTAAAACTGTGTAATTCTGGACTCTGAACCAATTAAGTTGAATCACGGTGTCACTGAAGAATGACAATGTTCTAGTTGATAGTACTCTCAATTTAGTTTCCAACTCACCAACAAATTTTGGCAGACATGACGAACCCCAAGTGCGTTGTTCCACATTGGCACTTGACATTCTCTCCCCAAAAGTCGTATCAGCACATTCGCTCTGATTTGCTAAGCCGTAACAGTTGCTACCCGATTTCTAGCTTACTTCTACGCCCAATATAAATTTCAGCGTTCGCAAGGAAGCGCTCTTATAGTGAGTACTAGTTAGACAAATATAACAAAAACTTCAAAGTGCTGTCAGTCTCTATTCCCTCGATGTAAGGGTGTCTACCTAACAATGAAGAACCTTTAGGAAGAAGTTACCAATTTATTCATACGTTCAACTTATTTACCTGCACCAATTTTTTAAAAATGATTATTCTTTATCATTATGTCATGATTTACCTTTGACCGACTCTTCCAAAAATTCTTGGACTTCTTCCATTTTGTTTGTGTCCAAGCTGTGAGCAAATATCCATTGCCCCGGAACTTCCTTAAAATGTTCTTTCAGTAAAGCTCTCCTCTTGACGAGTGGTTCTTTGACCAGAGGTTCTCCGTTGAGATATAAAAGGTCGAACATGAAGACACACACTTGAACTTTGATGTCGGCTTCGTTTGCATCCTGAAAAAAATACTTTCGATTTGTTACTCCAGCTGAAGGTGTGATAAGAAAGAAAGCCTTGAGAACTTGACTAGCAAGTTCGTGTAAGAGACACGTGGATACTTCAAATGAGTAGCACTGGGATTATTTCACTATAATACACTTCAATGACGTTTCCAGCTGATTACGAAAAATTACTTGGTTTAAAGAGAATCAAAATGTTACATCCAAGCGACACATTACCTTTCTCTTCCGAGTGCTCAGAACTTGGAATGGCTTAATTTTCTGAGTCTCCAAGTCCCAGGCGACGCATTCAGAATCCAGAATGAAAGAAGTGACTGTATCATTCATGCAGGCGTTCAAACGGGAGATGACGTCAGGATACTTAGAAGTGTTGTTTTCTTGGTTCCGGCTGTAAATTGACACTTGTCCATCGTCGGATAGGTGAATCTAAAAATTGAGGAATTGCGTGATTTTACTAGAGATGGAACAGGGAAAATTATTTATCGTATGCCTGAATACGCATTGAGTGGTACAACGGAAAGGGAAAGACGGCAAAACTATTGTTGAATAAGTTGGTGAATTTCAATCTAAAACGTCCTCGTTTCATTATACATATATTATCACTATTTCACACCAATGCACTTTGCTGATCATGGTTCAGGCTCAGGCCAGTTGCATCTAACGAGGAGGGACATGATTGTATATTTGAGTGTGTCCCCTGATTTACCCACTTTTAAAGACCAGACCGCTCTCCCTCCACCACCACGATCAATCAAACACCATCACTGTAGTAACGGCCTCTCATTTTGTATAATTTTGGTCGTTTAACCCAACTCACTTGAGCTCGTTCGCCATCGTACTTCCACTCACAAGTGAATCTAATACCGTCGAAGCGGTTGAGCACTTCTTGGACGCCTTTCGTCGGCTGAGCTAACATGGGTTTCAACGGGAGGCCGGGCGTGAGTTGACAGTGGTCCGGCAACGAAGAAATGCCGTGTTCAATAATCACTGGGATGATTCTGTCGTAGTTCGGACATTCGCTGAAATTAATTATTACAGTCGATAAACAAAGCGTCGTAGTACAGCTCACTCAGTGTCTCATGCACATGAATACAAGAACAAAGAGGTGTTTTCATTCAGAAACCCCTGGTTTTGGTAACGCCCAATTCAAGTCTGCTCACCAGTATGTGGTTTTTAGTGTGAGGGCGTTCGGTTCCACCTGTGCTTTGAACTTTTCGGTCGAAAAGCCCTTAGTTCTGTTGATGATCTCCGGAGGGAAATCTTGACCAGGAGGAGTCTGAGTACATGCTTGAGCGAGGGCCTAGGATTAAAGAGACGATGGTAGAAAAAAGCTGCAAAACCCAAGAAAAGCCTTTGCCCTCTAATGACCATTAATATTGACCCCGTGTTCAATGGAACGAAATGATTTCGATGATAAGATCATTGCAAACGCTTTATCAATTCATTTCAACTGAACGTTCAATTTCTTACCTGCAAAACGGATTGTTCCGCCAGTCCTATTCTCAGCTTTCCAGCGAGTGATCTGATGAGATACCTCGCCTCTGGACCTTTACAAGCCACGAACATCGATTGTATTTTGTCCACCTTTTTCGCAACAGCCTATAAAATGATAGTGTGGTGGAGATGATTTCATCAAACTCATAATTTGTCGAACAAAATTTAAATACCCCGTCCCAAAAATACCAACTAATAGGAGGTCACTGGAATATGAGCTAGTATAACATGTCTTTGTTACTGCAGTTTCGTCCCTAGTAGAGTACACAATATACCTCGAAATAGATCCCCCTGATAAAAGTGATATTGCGACTGACAGGCACTCCTACTTGGTAAAATATTATTCACAATCCTTCCAAAGTTGATATGTTTTTATTGATACAAAGAAATGTACTGAAAGACGCACAAATCAATAATCTTGAGAACTGTGGGGATAAGGCGGACAGTCGGACAGAGTTAACTATGAAAAACGCTGCAAATTCTTACACAGGGGTTAGTTATTCGTCAGACCAGGCGCAAGTAGACTCATTTCTTCAACATGGGGGAAATGGGGTTAACGGTGGGTGCGGCGGGTCCCAGACCCATTCCAATCGATTCAGTGTCCATTATTTAGTGGAAAACGATACCCTACACGCCCAGGAACCAGAAATCTCATAAACACATATTTAAAAAATTTAGTGGAAAATGACACCCCACTCGCCTAAATCACCCAAAATCTCGAAAATCCATTTTTCAAAAAACACATTTTGACCCCTACCCCCTCCAAATTTGGTCCGATCGGGCTGAAAAGTTTCGAGGACCCATCTTGGCTGGAAACAGGCCGCTGACCCAAATTTCAGATTTTTAGAACATTTTCTACTACCCAAAACGGCGCGGACAATGGACGGCGTACGGCGGACGGACATTGACCTTTTTTGATCAGGACATCATGAAACGTCCAGAAAACAATTTTGAGCCAAATCGGAGAGGTTGACCATTATCATGAATGGGTAATAATATACCCAATTTGACCCATAACTTCTTCCAGTGGGTGCCAATCGATCTGAGACCCACTTCATTGGATTCACCTTCTAAGATTTAGCGGAAAATGATACCCCACACGCCTAGGTTCCAGAAATCTCAAAAACACATATTCAAAACGCTGCAAATTCTTACTCAGGGGTTGGTTATTCGTCAGATCAGGCGCAAGTAGACTCATTTCTTCAACATGGGGGAAATGGGGATAACGGTGGGTGCGGCGGGCCCCAGACCCATTCCAATCGATTCAGTGTCCATGATTTAGTGGAAAATGATACCCCACACCCCCAGGTACCAGAAATCTCATAAACACATATTCAAAATGGGTAATATATACCCAATTTGACCCATAACTTCTTCCAGTGGGTGCCAATCGACCTGAGACCCACTTCATTGGATTCAGCTTCCAAGATTTAGCGGAAAATTATACCCCACACGCCTAGGTTCCAGAAATCTCGAAAACACATATTCAAAATGGGTAATATATACCCAATTTGACCCATAACTTCTTCCAGTGGGTGCCGATCGTTCTGGGACCCATTTCATTTGATTCAGCGTCCATAATTTAGTGAAAAATGATACCCCACTCGCCTAGATCGACCAAAATCTCGAAAATCCATTTTTCAAAAAACACATTTTGACCCCTACCCCGCCCAAATTTGGTCCGATGGGGCTGAAAAGCTTGAAGGACCGTCCTAGGCCGGAAACAGACCCCTGACCCAAATTTCAGATTTTTAGAAAATTTTCTACTACCAAAAACGGCGTGGACGGCGGACGGACATAGACCTTTTGGTTGGTTATTCCTTGAATAATCAACCTATGTTTTCATGATAATGGTCAACCTCTCCGATTCGGCTCAAAATTTTTTTCTGGACGTTTCATGATGTCCTGATCAAAAAAGGTCAATGTCCGTCCGCCGTACGCCGTCCATTGTCCACGCCGTTTTTGGTAGTAGAAAATTTTCTAAAAATCTGAAATTTGGGTCAGGGGTCTGTTCCCAGCCGAGATGGGTCCTCGAAACTTTTCAGCCCGATCGGACCAAATTTGGAGGAGGTAGGGGTTTTTTTAAAAAATGGATTTTCGAGATTTCGGGTGATTTAGGCGAGTGGGGACCCACTGGAAGAAGTAATGGGTCAAATTGGGTATTTATTACCCATTTTGAATATGTGTTTTCGGGATTTCTGCTACCTAGGCGTGTGGGGTATAGTTTTTCACTAAAGTTTGGACGCTGAATTTAATAAAATGGGTCCCAGAACGATTGGCAACCACCGGAAGAAGTTATGGGTCAAAATGGGTATGTATCCACCCATTTTGTATGTGTCAGGATTTCTGGTGCCTAGGCGTGTGGGGTATCATATTCCACATAATTTTGGACCCTGAATCGATTGGAATGGCTCTGGGACCCGCCACACCCACTGTTTCCCCCATTCGAGGAATAACCAACCCGTGTGAAAGGATTATTCAAGGAATAACCAACCAAAAAGCCTTTAGCTTAAATGATTGATAAATGGACATGCATCAGCCATCTGGCTGAACGCTGGTTCGCTCAACCCTGATACTCAGAAAAATGGTTTCTAAATTCTTGCTTCTTCTGAATGCCGATTTCCACAATTCTGTTTTCTGATTGCTGTTTTCTAACAGCTGATCTTCTCGTTAATCAACCTTAAGGAACGTTTGAGTATCACCCTCGTTCATTCTTCGCATTTCATTTTTGTGTTACAAATGACGAGCATTCAACAATTCTTTCAGCTGCTTCTTGCCAGTACAAAATGCTAAAATGGAAGATGCTACAATGAACTATTTAAATTAAAAGGAAATTCTATATCAAAGTAATTAAACAAAGGATTCAAATAAGTTTATCGCACCGAAACTGCAGATTTTTTAACCAATTAAAATAAGTAGTGTGCGAATGTGGGTCATAATGAAAGAAGAAATTCAAATAATTAAAATGTTTACTTTCATTTTGGTTTTACAAAATCGTTTGAAGTAATGGAAAGGTTTGGGGTTTATATTGCTATTTATGGATACTGACATTATATGAACTAGTTTGTTTTCCTAGGACAAGTGTCGGTGATTATCTCGGAGTTGAGTGTGTATTATCAGATTACAATTATCGAAAATACACTATCGTCACATAGATATTAAAGAGCAAACCTATTCGATAGCACTGAAACATCATTTTGGTTTTACAAAATCGTTTGAAGTAATGGAAAGGTTTGGGGTTTATATTGCTATTTATGGATACTGACATTATATGAACTAGTTTGTTTTCCTAGGACAAGTGTCGGTGATTATCTTGGAGTTGAGTGTGTATTATCAGATTACAATTATCGAAAATACACTATCGTCACATAGATATCAAAGAGCAAACCTATTCGATAGCACTGAAACAAGGGTGGACTCGAAATAGATGTAATATGCTACCGGTCTTGCAAATGGGGGACTTCTACAAAATTGGAGAGAAATGGAATTATTCCAGTTGCAATTTCTCACGAAAGGAATTTTTTATTTGCAAAATACCCGTTAATCATTTATGTCGTAACGGACGTAACTGAAATTAGCTCCTATAACAGCGATTTAGCCTGAATTGCATGTTATGAGCAAAGTTGCAGTAGGGACGTTGCAATATTATCGATATTTTAGTTCCGTTTACTGACATTTTTATTTAAATACTAGCTGACCCGGCAAACGTTGTTTTGCCATATAAATAATTTTCTGGGTCAGAAGTGACACCTGTAGACATCTCCTAAAACTATGATTTTCCCATAATATCTGTGCTCGGGCTGGGAAACATGTAGTCAACACTATAGCGAATAGTAGACGAATTTGTATTGCTGTACAGTCCAATGCAGCTTCAGCAAGTAGCATTCCCACTGGTTGTCGTCTTCCAGCAAGCCGAGTGCAAGGCATGCATCTTACGTTGGATATTGTTGCCCATTCACTTTACGTATATTTTGAAATGATAATGAGCCAGTAACATTAAACAACAACAGTCGAAGATAAAAGCAATCCGTGTGTCTTGGATTGACTGTAATTAATCGCCCCAAGGCGTTTGATTTAAATAAATTGAGACATGCAGCAACTGGTGATCCTTGCTTGTTTCTGTTTGAGTCCATGTGAAATAGCGTGGCACTTGTGAATAGAGTGATGTTCGTGCAAAGGCACCAAAATCATCCGCACGATAACACAATTCAAAACGCTGCAAATTCTTACAGAGGGGTATGGAAACTTATTTAAAAACATGGGGGAAATGGGGAAAACGGTGGGTGCGGCGGATCCCAGACCCATTCCAATCGATTCAGTGTCCATGATTTAGTGGAAAATGATACCCCACACGCCTAGATCGCCCAAAATCTCGAAAATTCATTTTTCAAAAAACACATTTTGACCCCTACCCCGCCCAAATTTGGTCCGATCGGGCTGAACAGTTTGGAGGATTGTCCTAGGCCGGAAACAGACCCCTGACCCAAATTTCAGATTTTTAGAAAATTTTCTACTACCTAAAACGGCGCGGACGGCGTACGGCGGACGGACATTGACATTTTTTGATCTAGACACCTTGAAACGTCCAGAAAAAAATTTTGAGCCGAATCGGAGAGGTTGACCTTTTGCATGAAAACATAGGTTGATTATTCGAGGAATAACCAACCAAAAGGTCAATGTCCGCCGTACGCCGTCCGCGCTGTTTTTGGTAGTAGAAAATTTTCTAAAAATCTGAAATTTGGATCAGGGGTCTGTTCCCGGCCTAGGACGGTCCTCCAAGCTTTTCAGCCCGATCGGACCAAATTTGGGCGGGGTAGGGGTCAAAATGTGTTTTTTGAAAAATGGATTTTCGAGATTTTTGGCGATCTAGGCGAGTGGGGTATCATTTTCCACTAAATTGTAGACGCTGAATCCAATGAAATGGGTCGCAGAACGATTGGCACCCACTAGAAGTAGTTATGGGTCAAAGTGGATATATATTACCCATTTTGAATATGCGTTTTCGAGATTTCCGGTACCTGGGCGTGTGGGGTGTCATTTTCCACTAAATTTTGGATTCTGAATCGATTGGAATGGGTCTGGGACCCGCCGCACCCACTGTTTCCCCATTTCCCCCAAGTTGAAGAAATGAGTCTTCATGCGCCTGGTCTGAGGAATAACCAACCCCTGTGTAAGAATTAGCAGCGTTTTTGATCTAGACATCATGAAACGTCCAGAAAAAAATTTTGAGCCGAATCGGAGAGGTTGACCATTTGCATGAAAACATAGGTTGATTATTCAAGGAATAACCAACCAAAATGAAACTTTAATTAAACGATCCCTCTAGATCGCAGTATTATCAATCTATTGATACTTACGGCGTGCCCAGTCATTTTGGCGATTTCCTTCAGCTTGTTGTAAACGGCAGACACAGTGTGGGGAGCCGGGGTGAACATCATACGCTGAGAGCACTTGCTCTGTTCAGCCACGAGCCCCAAATCTCCCAGCTCCTTCGCATCAGTTTTGATTTGATTTTGGCTTCGACCTGTCGTTTGAGCAATCGCCTGCACACAATAAATCAATCATCAACTAATAACTAGAAGTGAATTATAGAGCTGTCAAGAAGATTAGGTGCTGCATTGTGAGAGGAACACAAAAATCACAGACATCTTGCCTTCATCAAAATACCCTCGGCGATGCCCAGTTCCAGACCCTCGTAAGCGGGAGGCCAGCTGATTGAGGCACAGATAGACCGAAGGTAACAGATCCGTGGGACTGAGGACGATAACTGATCTGAAGTAATTGCTAAGAATTTCCACGATACGCAGTCGAGAACTGATTTCCTCAATCTTGGACAGCGTGACGGCAAGCGCCATGTATGGAACCCTGGATTGGACATTTTGAATTATCAAAACCTTCAAATTTGCAGCGCACGAAGAACCGAAACAAAAATACAATTTACTTTTCGTCTTTCTTCCAGCAGGCGTCGTCAATGGGGTGGTAGTCACTTTTGGCAGGATTATACACCAATCCTGCGCTCTTCTCAGATTTGTCATCTTTTCCTTTTGGATCTGAAACCGAATATTACATGCGCAGGATGGTAGGTTACTCCTTAACTTTATGGATTGCCAGAAGACCAACAAAGTAACCAACTTACTGAAAAAACTATGCACCGCTTTTCTCTTTACACCAGTATTTTCCGTTTTGTCTTCGACAATACTCTTATTTACGCCATCATTCTCTTCGGATTTCTGGCAAACTACTTCGTTTTTTTCGTCATCATCAACTTCTGCAGCACTGGATTTCAAGGGAGTTTTATTGAATGCATCACTGGACGATTTGAGGCTTTTCTTTGATGCCCTAGTTCCTCCAGATGATCTACGTTTCTTAGAGGGATCAACAGCTCCAAGCTTCACATTAGGGGTTTTGGGCTGCGCATTTTTGTCCAACTCTGTTGATGGAGATGTTGTCTCGGTCGATTTTCTCCCTGGAGAAGATTGTGCATGGGGTTTCTCCTCAGGTATTGCCACTTCTGCCGATCTCTTTTCGGGAGACAAAGTTTCCGATTTCTTCACTACAGCTTGTAAATCGCCTTTTTCTTCTTGTTTAATGACGTTACCTGGTGGAAGATCAATACTGACATTTAGCGGATAATCGACCATTTTCACAGATTAGTATCTAAAAATCGGAAATCGTTTACCATTCGTTTCTCGTGATACACAGTCCCGCTCCGATACCTCAATCAAATGCAATTCACACCGTTCTTTTTTGCTAAAATACAGAACAGAAAATTGAAACTTATCTTAACGGTAGTTTCATTATAGCACAAAT
>CM033998.1:8813835-8834445 GCA_019603395.1 Cyrtorhinus lividipennis
GCGTTTGCCTTTTTCCTTATATTGTTGCGTCATAATGATATCAAAGTACAGCAATCCAATATTTTCATTCTTGCTTCAATATTTTGCCAGTGAACAGGGAAGAGTCGTTGCTCCACTATTACCTTCACAGTCAGTTTACAATTCAGTTTCAGTCACATTCTATATGACCTCCGTGATTTTATGACCTCTTTTTCCCTTTGCCTTTGCCTTTTCCTTTGCCTTTTTTTCGTCCATGAGCCACCATGAACGCTAAATAGCCTCTGTAAAATCGTTGAATTTTCCGCGCGGCGATTTTTCTTTGAATATCCTTCAATTTCGCTTCCCACACGGATCGTTCGTATTTTTCTTTTTCGTTCATTAAAAGAGTGTACACTTTATCTTGAGCATCGAACCTTTCCTGTGAAATAGATAGATAATAAGGGGATAGAAATATAAACGAATTATCAAGGAAGCTAACAGCTACCTACTAGCTACCGATTACTGAGAGGTTATTTGCAGCCTGTGAACGTAGACCAGAAACAACAACATCAATGTTACTTGCTTAATTTTCAATTTAGTCCACATTATTCCATAAATTGGATACAATATCACTGCCTCCCAAATACAATTAAGGGGTTTCTTACAAGAATCAAAATCAAAATTTTGGACTTATCTGATTCTTCTAGGAAACCAGTCAATTGGTTCGTATTGAACGGCATTTATTTGAAATATATACCTCCCCAAATATCTTGTTTTGGAACTATTCAGTAAAATTGGTTTGTATTCTTATAAAATTCTCCTGTTATGAATACGACATTAATTTGACGGAATTCGCCTAACAGCTTTGACAACATGAAATTCTAATGGAAATGAACTATAATCGTAAAATTACCTGCATATTTTTGAATTGTTCCATTTCCTGGTCGTACATACTGTTCAGATGTGCCAATTTTTTCTGTCTGTCGCTCATATCTTCTTCGTATTTGTTGATAATCCCTTGAAGCACTTGTTCTATCTTGTACCTGTGGGAAAGAAACTTTTAGAGAAATCGAATGATTTTTTGCCAAAATACTTGAACAAGATTAAATTTAGAGGTTACTTTTTGACCCGCAACGCTTTTTCTTCAGCCAGATCTTCTTTCACCAAATTTTGATGTTTATTGATGAGTTCTTTTCTCGGTCCCATTTTCTCTTTAGTTGTTTTCATCGCATCTAAATTGTACATCATAGTGTTCTTTTCCAAGTTATTTCTGTAATGGAGAAATTTTCCGGTTATTTTAACGTCCGAAACTACTGAAACAAATTTTCCTAAATGCAATGGTTATCAAGTCAACTAGGAGTCCCAATCAAGAAATAACCCTCTTTACACTATTTTTCTGTGTGAAATAAATCATCAAATAATAAACACCTGATTCGTTGATGGGAATGGACGAGAAATTCTTTAAGTCTTTTCCTCTGGTCCCGTAAACTCTGCACTTCCTTGCTCACGTTCATAATTTTGAGCAAGTTGGCTTCAATGGCTGGTCGAAGCTCACTATGGAGGTGAAGCATTTCATTGCCAAGTTGTTCGAAGGCTAAAAACATTTTGGACAAATTGATCTGTTCCTCTTCCACCACTTTCGGGCTTTTACCCATTTCTCGGAGAACGTGGTTGAAAAGCTTAGCAAAGGTTTCCAACATTTCTTTGATGTGGTCCGGTAACTGTAAATGGATTATTGATGTTGAATTCCTCCTCAAGATGATATCGAAGTATTCATTCATCACGTCGCTTACTTTAGCTTTCATCTCTTCCACGAATATTTGCGGATGTTCTTTAGAGAGTTCGTAGAGAAGATTTACTGCTGTCCATGCATCCTCTGTTTCCTTTTTATAAGCGACGTCTCCAAATTTGTCTTTGTAAGCGGAGTAAAATTCTTCCACACTGCTTGCAGACGACTCAGTGAAAAAATTGGCTTTTCGGAATTCGTATTCTCCAGCAGAGAACAGAGAGCAAGTTTTGAAATTTATCGGCTCGACCAGAGCTTTTACAGCTTCCAAGTCAGCTTCAGGCAGGTGTTTGGAGAGGACGGCGTAGACGTTGTCGACCATTTGTGGAACGCACATCTGTAAATGATAGATCCGGCTTGAGATTTGAGTGTTATGAGCAAGATTGGAAATTATTCCTAAGATGAATCAACCAGATCCTGTACAAAATCGGTTGATCAGTATCAACGGTACTGTTGTAAGCCCCCAGGCTTACTGCCTCCAGAAAACCAGAAAGGAGGGAGCATGCGCCAGGATGCGCGCGCAGCTCCTGCCTGGACATCGCATTTGGAGAGAGCTCCAGCGCGCACTCATTGCCAAGGCGCCCAACCGGGCAGTTGTAACCCCAACCTGTTGGAGTCATATATATTTTTGTAACCCTGTGCTCGCTCTGAAGTGAACTCTGCTACCATGCTGAAGTCGACCAAAACTGTAATATTGTGTTTTCCCATGAGAAAAAGGACTCAAGTTAATTAAGCCTCGCTGTGTACCTTCGGGACAGTGTGCCCCCTCCAGTTTTCCCTTCAACATCGACTCTGTTTTTGTCATCCAGTATCGTTGCGCTTGTTCATTAATTGTATTTCATGTATATCATCTTTTCATGTATCATGTATTAATTGTATTTTATGCTCCACATGTTGTCTAATTTACTTTGTCGAATTACTTTGTCTTATATCAATTCTAGCCTAGGTTGAGGCATATCCTCCTTTGCAACGTGTCCTTGTTTTCGATTATAATTCATTTTGTATCAATGTATTTTATGCTCATCCTTGGTATCCCTAATTAACGCTCAGTCGTAAGTCTTGGACTTACATTGTGTAACCTCTCGCTAGGTCCATTCAAAACCTCCGAAGAAACCCGAATTAAATTATAACAGATTTTAATTCGAGAGAGGCTTACACTGTCTATTTGGCTGGCTTGCCTCCCAAGAAGATGACGATTTTTAAACATCAATCATTTTAAGCAAATAATACATAAGTCGATTTCGATCACTTTAATTTTAGAATGATTTACCGCAAATGACAAAATGTTGAGCGTCTCCGTGACTAATTTTCCAAGTTTTCCCAGTTCAATTTGGATGTTGACTCGTTCGAATGGAACACGATCCAACGCCTTCGTCACAAGATCCTGGTGTATCTTCTTCGCCAAACTCTTTGAACATTCAAATTCTCTGAAGCTGGCAGCACGTTCTGTTTTGTTCCTGAAAATGCAATACCGCTGTAATTTCAGAAGTAGCTTCAACTACTTATGGTGAAAACACATAGTTTGATAGGCGCTTAGCTTTCAGAACCCAACAAACAAACTAAAGATAGTATTGAAAACTACACGTTATATTTTGTTTAACACAGGTCACAGTTTCACCATTCTTATGACATCAACGGAAGCCATTCAAAATAGTTGGTGAAGAAGACTACTAACATATTGGCACGAATTTCTGCAGACGGATTTCTATCTAATGAAATTTGGGGGAGTTGGTGGCTACATGGAGATTCCTACGCTCCATTGATCAAACGACTGTTGCTTTCAGTAGCAACCATGTAACCAATGTATCAAAATGGGTAGAATTCAGGCGCTGACAGTTTTGTTGCCTTAGCCCCAACTACGGTATTTTCCTGTAAGTCCACCATGAATTTATTTGGATGGCTTGTGGGATTGCGCCCAGGCGGAAAATGAAATTCGCTCTTACCAGGGAACTTTTTCAAGAAGCTTCATTGCCCACACCCTGTTGTCGATCAAGTCAGCAATTGTTCCCACACTCATCTTGGTCGTTTGTACTCGCACCATCGACAAAAATATAGAGATGAAACAATTTTGGGATCTAGCACCAAAATAAATACAATAGAAATTCTAGGGGCTTGTCAACTTGAGAGATTTCACTAATTATAAATAAAAAGCTTTCAATCTAAATAATCCATTCTGATATTATGAGTTTAACTCCTAACTTCTAGCCTAAAATGAGAAAAATGTCATTGAAGGGTCATGTTTCCTTGGATGTCAATCTAGATTGGGCCTTGTAATCATCTAATTCAGGAAACTAAATCGTTATAATTGTCTCAGAAATCAACTCTACCAGGGGTTACTAGGAGAAAGTACAAAGGAAGGGAGTTGGCTTCATGCTTCCCTCTTGTTACTTCTGCCTAAAGATGAATACCAACCTTGTTCAATTTTGTGTCTTAGTAGGATGTGATAGCGCAGCCAAAATTTGAGGTCCGAAATTCGCGATATCATCCACAAAACTTGAACAAAGCAGTTTTTGACTTGCAAGGACTTGTTTTGCCCGAACACGTTGGCTGACCAAACGTATGTTGCTATAGCTGATAATCGGCACTTCCTTTCGAATACCCTAGCAGCTATTTACTTTCTACAAACTTATTTTAAATCTAATCAGAAAAGCACAGCCCACGATGTTGCTTTTTTTCAAAATCCCAAAATTTCTTCAAGATACTGCACATAATACAGTTTTCTGGCTTGAGATATATTTATACCATCGGCTTCCAGGATTAGCAAGAAAATTTCACACATAGGACTTGACTACTGGAATTATTGCTGGACACAAAGGCCCGATGCCCAAGCAGATTCCACAAAAATGATTCACAGGAATTTAGCAAATACATATACAAACTTGTGAAATCCATCGGTTACTTCATTTCAGGTTACCTCGAGGCCTCTTCCGCATGTTCGTCCAAGCATGAACATGTGCACAATTTCGCGCTTTTTTGATCCCAAGCGCTCTCACTGGTGCCTGTGTCCTCAAATGTCAACTGACGGATTTCTTTAAAACTTTGCGGTCTCATTCGTGTAGTTTGTGCTGAGCTTAAATCTGACTCGGGAACACCTTTCGATGATGAGATTGAACGGCAAATATTAATGAAAGTTGACTAAAGACTCATCCCAGGTACACTTTATTACTTTCCAGCCATATGGCAATATGAAGCGATTAGAAAAACAAACGACACTGAATACTCGGCTGTCAGAGGTACAAACCAATTCCTAAAAACAGGTTCTATAACCAAGATTCAAGAATATTGGCTCTAATAACGTTTCCACTCGTAAAACGTACTTTGTTTTTGTTTATCTGGAGTATGTATCTACCAATCAATTGCTATAGGAAACATCGCGAGGTATGGGCGAATAATTTGCAAGCAGTCGTGACAAAAACATGTAGACTAATTCCCATAAGACAACAAAAAATAAAAAGAATCTTTTGCCAAAAGAAGAAGAATTCTATACCATTTTCAGAGCCTATTATCTACAAGTAATTTGAACAAGCTCGAGCTCTAGCTAGAATAATGAACAAATAATGCGCGATTTTAAAACAAATTTGACTAACCAATGCTTATTCAAGTACCTGCTCAACATTTTTCATTTGTGGCTTGCTCTAATAAATTTTAACTAATGACAAAAGATACTGTAATTTTGAAGCTGAATCTGTGATATCAGGAAAATCTGTTGCTCAAGGGAATTTTAGGCTCGAATTCACCCTTGATGTTTGGCCACATCATTGGCCCATAGTGTATAACGTACTAGCTGCAGTTAATTTCGTAGAAAAGTCGCATATATTACGTAACAGTCCAATACCCGTAGAGTCGACAGTCCGTAGAAGTACATAGGTGCACTTCATTGTTTAATTTCGATCTTAAAAGTAATTTCATTTTGGGCAGTTGTCTTTATGAGGGTGGAGGGGATAAGGCTTCAGAAGTCTGAAATTATGTCTCTCTGTGGGCTACTTATGGCTTCTGTACCTCATTTATGCTGTGGTCTCACACTGTACCTACCACATCACATGCTCCGTTCCTTTGAATGTCTTCAATGATTGACAATTAAATGAATTGACCTTATGAATACGCATTCGAACAGAAATTAAGTTTGGTCCACATCATATATGATCTCATACAACAGCTTCTACGTTCCAAGTGAATGGTTGTACAACTATCAGGTGAGAGATCATTAAATTTTGTATGACTTATCATCTACGAAAGCACCTTGTGGAACGTCAGAGGGATAGTAGAAGTAACTTGGGTTCCCAAGCAGGATTAAATAGATTTCAGACTCGTTCAAGGCATTTTAGGCGTAACAAACTAGAAATACCCTAATTTTCGAGAGGGAGAAAACCAAAAAACATACAAATCTTGACGTTAAAATAGGGAGAACACGAGAGGCGTGAGGTTATCGGAGGATCGGACCTTCAATTGAATATTATGATGGTCAAGACGATAAGTAGGTAGAGATCAGGCTTCTCAGAGAGGGGGACTCTTGTGAAAGGTGATCCACGGTTCGGGGTCACAATATTACTCGCGACGTCCAACCGTGATGAGTCCTACCAGTTGGCTTTTGGCTGTCGACATGGAAGCCGCAGCGTGCCTCGTCCTGATCGCCTTGGCCAACGTCTTTACGGCCGAAGTTCTCGCAATTCCCTCTCAAAAACAATTGTACAAGGTAATTACCGTGAGAACCGACCCCGATTTGCAGGTTACTGAGGGAGTTTACGGTTTCGACGTCACGTAAACTCGAGTAAAATACACTTTGTACAACAAGGATACATAAAAAATAAATTTAGAAAAATATGGCTCTCATCACTTCAAATATCATACCGAAAATGTATCATTTCAGAAAGGGGACCTTCCTTTGATGTTGGCTCCCGCTTTCACGCCATTCGACGAAAAGTAGGTACTCGCACATCCTTTTAACTCACATATATGAGCCATTTCGTAGTAAATAATACCTATTGGGGGTAGTTGGAGCTCGAGAGTCTCTCTAAAAATTGGAAAACTAGATATTTGAAGATCATTGTATCAAGCTCAAAGCGAAAAGATTCGACCATTCAATTCAATGCGTAAGCGTTGAAACTTGAATTTTGGTCCTGATATGGGTTATATGGGTCAACAGCGACAAATCTAAATATTCAACCAAACCAACAGCTCTCTGCACAAGGAAATCAATTGTAACATTTGATAATCTCACAAGAATTAACAACTTCATGCGCACAAAAGGCGAATCCTGAACCGGAAAATAATTACACAATCGAAAAGTGCCTAAGAACAGTGATTTATAAACAGAGCCACTATAACAAATGCTCTGATCTAGGGTGAAAAAGGAGCGCCTGGACCAACGGGAATACCCCTTTTGATTCCATGAGGGTGGGAAAACTCCAGCAACAACAGCCAGGTTATTCTCCCAAGCCTGTTAGATCCTGCTTAGGCGTCACAATGCTGCCACATATTTCATTAGACCAGGCATGGCACATATTTATTGTACATGATGATGAAACAATGATTCTCTAGCTTTCAGTTGAAACTTGATGTAGTCCCAGAATATGCAGACTACCTGAAGAAAATGGGCATCAACGGTGTCCTAGGTAAGTTCCATTTTCTTGACAAATCCTACCTTAGTTACTCCAAAAAAGGCACTTAAATCATTAAGAGCTTTGGCTCTAGTACTTACCATAAGAGACAAAACTGCTAATTTGTCTTAAATATTTACCAGGCCACTGTTCCAATCACCCATATCTTGAATTTCATTATTGTTCTAGTTGGAGGCACAACTGGTGAAGGCATGTCAATGAGTGTCTCTGAACGGAAGAAGCTAACCCAATCCTGGGTTGACGCTACAAAAGGAACCAATCAGTCGTTGATGGTTCAAGTTGGTGGCGCTCCATTGGTTGATGTCAAAGCCATGGTAATCCTTGAAGAAAATCAAAACTTTTTGAAAACATCGATGGCTGCAAATATTGGATAGGAACATAATTGCATAGAATACAAACATAGGTGGTTTCAGGCTAATCACGCTGAAAGTCTGGGAGTTGCGGCTATCCTCAGCTTGCCAGAGTTATACTACAAGCCTACTACAATCAATCAAGTTGTTGATTACTTAAAGATTATTGGAGAGGCTGCACCCAAAACTCCTCTATTTTACTACCACAACCCCAAACACACTGGAGTCTACTGTGAGTGTTCTGCATGCCAAGAGATTTAACACTAAAAACAATAAAAGTTTGATACAATACTTGTTCATTTTCTTTACTTCAACAGTGGACATGGCTGAGCTGATCAACGAAGGAAGGAAGAGCATTCCAACTTTTGCTGGAATAAAATTCACGCATTCAGACTTGGACGCAGGATCTAAGGCTATTAGAGCAGCTGGTGAAGATATGACTGTTTTCTTGGGATCGAACACGGTATTTTGAACTACTTTGCGTGCATAAAAACGCGTTTTGAAATAAATTATGAGAAAATGAGTACTGCCGCCAAACTGAGTATATAGATTATAATCTTTTATCTGCTCTGTTGGATTTATCAGATTTTCACTGGAGCTGCAGTACTTGGATTCAAATCAAGTATTGCGAATTCACTCAATATGTGGCCACGTATACTCCCAGACATATTAACATTGGTCTCTGAGAACAGAATCACAGAAGCAAAAGCACTCCAGGACAATTTAGCACTCAAAGTTGCAAGCATATCAAAGCATGGTAAGCCAATTTTAACCGATGGATTCACGCCCAGTATTGAATCATTTAATATTCGATAGGCGGCGTAGGTAAGTGGTTGTTATGAGCACCCAACTTACTCAAAAACTAGAGGTTTACTTTTTTTTAGTAGCATAAGCTCCTCTCCCCATTGTCACTTAAATAACGTTTCGAATTTACAAAACTGTGTGCATTAATATAAATTTCCTACGTCTCAGGGAGTTGGGTCTCAACGATGAAACCAATGATGAAAATTGTGACGGGCCTCGACATGGGACCACCGAGACAACCACTGAAACCCCTCACAGAAGAGCAGATTAGTCAGATAAAACGTGAAACTGATCTCACGTATTCGTCGAAGATTTAAAGAATGTGGATTCCTTGAACATTTTGGAGAATGAAGGAGACCATTAATCAATATCTTCAATTCAGGCATCTATGACCTGTGCATTGTGATGAATTCTCACTAATGTGAACAGTTTTTAAAATGAAGTCAGGCATTATGAAACGGCAAACAGTTCATTTTTATTCCCCATTTTGCAAATACCTATTCGCTCTTTGCAATACATATTGATTTTTTGCATGAAAACATAGGTTGATTACTCATGGAACGACCAACCAAAAGGAGACAGCCAATCTTCTAAGACCTTAGTAGCACATTTTGGTTAATGTATTTCAGTTCACTACCACAGAATGTTGATGGTAAAACAGCCACAATCTCGGGAAGAATGGCCCCAAAATGAAAAATAAGAGAAAACTGTTACTAGAACAATTTGAAGGGGTGAATCATGGGGGTGAATAAGCAACCAGGAACCACCAGTTGATAGCTTTCAGACATAGGAATGTCACCTCTGCCCAAAGAACCAAAGATTCCCGGGAATTTTCTTAGATAATGGTCATTGAGCAGACATTTGCTTTTCTCTAATTGGCTGATCTCTTCTGGAGTTTTTGCAACTCACAGATGACTCTGAACAGTGAGAACCCCGTGAGTAAGCCAAGGGCGAGCAAGGACTGATGCTGACGAGGAGGTAAATTACCTGCACTCAAAGAGAGGAACTTCAGCTCTCTGATCAAAGGTGATGCCAAAAAGCATGAATGACGCTGGACAAGTGTGCCGCCGTACGCAACAGGTTCTTTGAATTCGCCCTTTTTCATGGAGACTGCTGAAGACTTCATGGCACGAGGCTGGTGCTGTTGCCGAGTGGGAGGAAGTCGAGAGATCCTATGAGGCATATTGGACATAAATTATTACGCATTATTAGGCATAAATTAACATTAGACAACAGAAAAACACAGAGAAGAAGGCAACGACAAGATTGTCCTACAGTTCCGGGTCCGGAGAGAACATCTTCCTCTGTTGACATGGTGCCTTCAGGTTGATACAATGTTTATTCAACATGATGTTGAAAGTGCCTGCCCGCTTCACATTACATTGTAGATTCCGTTATACATTCCACATTCTTCTCCATGTAGTTGCATGAATGCATGACCAAAGGGAACATAGACCAATACAGTTTATTTTGTCCGCCCGATTAATCGAGTCTGCAATAATCGATTTTTTAAACTGAAAGGTACGAAACACATCGATTATTCAGCCCTATCTTGTGATGGGCAGAACAAATCATTTTTGGGATTAAGCATAAGGGATTGGTTCTACTGATCATGCCATGACTGTAGATGTTGGTCAAATAAACCGTTGTTCCCACTAATTGGAATATTTAGTCAGTCTCATTGTTCCTAGCGACCTTAGAGCGCTAAAATATAGGTCGCTAGTTGATTTGGCGCCAAAATTTGACTTTATAACCACCAAGAAAAGCAAAACACGAGATCATGTTGTTACCAATACACCCTCGGAGGTATTCAAGCAAGTTTATTATAGTAGGGGTGGATTTTACCACCTTGCGGCTTACCGGTAACCCGAGGAATAAGGAAATTGATTTGTCTTTGAAACAACTTCACGCGAACCAAAGAGAATAAACAAGCAGTGTTGCATATAACATGGCTGCCGGCCTAAAAAAGTGTTGTGATCTTAATCTCACATTTCAAAAAGTGTGTTCTCGTAATCAAAATAAAAATTATCAAAATAATTCACTGAGTCTTGAATTGTACATTTTTTCGTAATAAAGGCAAGATTTAAAACAAATTTAGTTGTCAGATATGGGTTAGTTTTGTTGGTAAACGTGAATACACAACAACCAGACTCGTGCGCGAGAGCGCTCTCCCGGCCATTTGGTGAATGTAAGCTCCTTTCGTGTGTGCGAGCCGGAGTTTTTTCTACGTTTTTCTCTAGATTTTAGTAAGTTTTTCGTATTTTTCAGATAAATTGAACGATTAATTTCCAAAATTTGAGTTGTAAATGATCCGTTGCCGAAATCCGTGTTCCCCTGAAAGTGATTAGTGACGTGATGTTGTTGGATGAAAAAGTTCATCTGTCTTCGGTCGAATCGTCCAAAATTTGGTGCTAGTAAACATGACCGGGGCATACTGTGTTCGTGAATAACGGAGCGTTCAATTTATGGAATATTTCGCTCAACACAATTTTTGCATTGAATTGTTGAGAAGTAAATAGGTGTTTTTCGAGCCAAGTATGTGTTGGTACCAAGTCAATCCATGTGAGGACTCATGTTGAGGTTATGACTCGGTAACCTACCTATCTGTATGTTTGACGTGCGTGGTGAATAGTAAAACAGCACGGTTTCCAATAAATTCACGGCCAATTATTGATCATCGAGTTACTTAATTTCAAAATGTCTGCGACAGGAAGCGCAGACAACGCAATACAAGGTTGTTCGCTCGTTGTAATTATTAGGTGTCTGTATCTTTTGAGGCTAATCCGTTTTGGATTATAATCGTTTCTACTGATCGCACGAATGCCTGGTAAAGTCTTACGAGTGATTGGCACCCGGAGTGTTTGGGGAAGCTATTCTTGCCTCTAATCGTCGAAAGGCAAGTGCAGATTCCTGTTGCAGTCGCCACAAACTGCTGTCCTTCCCACCTTGGATAGCTTTGGGAGCATTATTTTTCTCCCCGAAGCTTCACATGAAGCTTTTATTCTTCTGAGAGGCTATCGACTCATAGATTTCTTCAACCTGTCACTGGTCAAGTAGAAAGCCAATTTCTGAGGCTTTTCAGACCAAATCTATCCGGATTCCGATTGTCAGCTCTTTTTGACACCACAGACAAGTTATCGTACAAGTCTTTGTAGTTATTTTGACCTGTTGTAATAATTATGTTGGTTCCTGTCAACTTTTCGGAGCTGTAATCAAAAGTTTTTCCTGGTCAATCACTGCGCGTCTGGGTCATGTTTGGAGATTGCCTCAACAGACTGATGAAACTTGATTTTCTTTCAGGGTAAAAAATGGCTGACAAAGCGGCCGCTCCCAAGGCCTCTCCCGCCTCTAAGGCTGCCAAAGCCCCCAAAGCCGAGAAGAAACCCAAAGAGAAGCCCGCCGTCAAATCCGAAAAAGTCGCTCCTGCCGTTGAGAAGAAACCCAAGAAGCCGACTCGGATGATTCGCAAAAGACACGGACGTCTCTACGCCAAAGCCGTGTTCACTGGATTCCGTCGAGGACTCAGGAACCAACAGGAAAACACCGCTCTCCTCGACGTCGAAGGCTGCAAAAGCAAACAAGACGCCTGGTTCTACGTTGGCAAACGGGCTGTATTCGTCTACAAGGTAAGCATTTGTTCCAATGTAATTTGTAGTTCATTCAACACAGGAAAAGTAGGCAGTTGTAAACTAAAATCTGGATCCTTGAGTGAATATTGTTCGGTCTCCCGATTGCAGGCAAAGAACAGGACTCGCGTTCCCGGTGTGACCAAGAGGAAAACCAAGATCCGCGCCATCTGGGGGAAAGTCACCAGACCTCACGGAAGCACCGGAGCCGTACGAGCTAAATTTAAGGTCAACCTTCCCCCGACCGCAATGGGACGAAGAATCAGGATAGTGAGTATAGTTCATCCTGGCGATTATTTTGTTGTTCCATGGTTGGTGCCAAAATTACGGTGATTGGTGAATCTTTTTATCCGCTCAGTTCACAAATATCTCCCCCTCCCATCTTGGAAGTCCGTTGAGGTTGTTGAGCGTCGTTCTTGACGAATCGTGAGACTTGATTATCTGTCTCCGTATATGGGATATACGTACTAACATACCTGCGCCTGCAACCACTTGTAGGACAGACCGGACTGTCACATAAAACCTTAGGTGCCCGCTGATCTTGAAAACCCAATTTCGAAATAGGTAGCTTGGTACCACTTTCAATTCGTACCCACCTCCGGTTAGCACCAATTGGTGAGGACATACCCATAGATTCAGCGTCCAAAATTTAGTGGTAAAGGACACACCGCATGCCTATTTTCCAAAAACTCCTGAATATAGATTGTTCAAAAGACACATTTTGACCCATTCCATTCCATCCCCAAATTTGGGCCGATCGGGCTGAACAGTTAGGACCAATTAGAGCCGGAAAAGCTGGCCCCTGAGCTAAATTTCAGATTATTTGTGAATTTTCTACTGCCAATTTGTTTTTAGAAAAAGGAATTTTTGAGATTTTGACGATCTAGGCGTGTCGGGTATTATTTTCTACTAAATTTTGGACGCTGAATCCAATGGGACGGGTCCTAGAAAGACTGTCGCCACCGGAAGTGGGTATGGGTCAAAATGGGAATCTATCTATCTACTTCAAAAGTGGGTTTTCGGTACCTAGGCGTGTGGGGTATCATATTTTCAACTAAATGTTGGGCGTTGAATCGATTAAAATGGGTCCAATACACTCCACACCCGTTGTTTTTACCCATGCTCCTGGTCCGAAGAATAACTAACCCCTGTGATTGAATTTTCAGAGTTTTTGAATCTAGACATCTTGAAACGCTAACTGGTAAATTTTGGGGCAACTCAAGGTGATTTGGCATACTAATGGCATTCAAGGAATACTAATCCAAATTTAGATGCGTATCCTACTCATTTGAAACGAATTTTTATACCTAGATACCCACGCGGCTAAGTATCCACCACAATCCTCCCACAAATCGTACGGCATTTTCTCTAAAAGGATGCAACTTAAGAGACTTCTCTTAATCAAATATTCCCCCCAACCCTTTTTTTTCTCTTCTCCACAGCCCTTGCATTGTAAATTCCCTCTTCCACCAACTCCATTAGTTGACTTGACACGATACCTATCATGTTGGGTTTTAGTACAACTAACTTCTCCTCTAATGTATTCAGATTAACCAATCCCATCAGAACTAATCTCTTACGCAATAAATCATACGGCAATCTCATAAGACTGGAAAACCTAATGGGGAATTATTAATAAATTCGGCATGAAAGGTTCACCTTTTATCGGCAAATTTATCTATCAACTGACGAATTTGGTTTCATAGGGAAGTATCATGGAATTGGGCTCTCAAAAGAAGCTATTTCTTTATATTTCTTCTAAGTTGCGCTTACAGGCTTTAGTACCGTCAGCGTATAACGTTTACTCATAGAAATAATTTTGGTTCAGGAAAATTCATGGAATTTCATTTATTTAACTCAGCTGAATTCCGTTGGGCGGGAGTGCACTACTTGATACGACGGCGTATAATTTTCAGTATAAAGGCGACATATCCGCCACAAATTTATTTTTCCAAATAATCCCTGTTCTTGCCCTTGTGAGCCAATTCTACTCGGTTTCTTCTTTTGCCCAATTCGCTTCTCATCCTTGTAAAATGTGTTTTTTCTCACGTTCCTCGTATATTAAATGAAAATTTCTTCTTGTTTCAGATGATGTATCCATCCAACATCTAATTTCTGTGAATACATTTTATTATTTACTTACAACGTGTTCAGTTTTTCACCCTTTCCTTACACTCATTCTGTGAGGGTTGAATAAAGTCACTACCGTTCGTCATGATATACATACTTTTATAATTTTGTTTTTAATTCGTTTAGAACCGAAAAGAAACCAGTACAATATAATACTCAGCACGTCCAACAATCGTAAATAAATATGTAAAATAGACTATAGGTTTCACAACAAAGAACTATCACATCAAATTATTCTGATTTGGTCAATTGAAACCAAACCGTTGGTTAAAAACCACAAATAAATTAAATTAGCTTCAATTACATTTTGAAAATAGGAATAATCGACATAAATTGTTCAATTGAGAAAAATTGACCTGAGCGCATTTATTTGTATATTTTTTTTCTTGGTGCTGGGGTCACATTTTCGTTGTTAGGTACAAATGAAATGGACAAACAAAACAGAAAAAGGGGGCAAAGCGTTGCACCTAGGAGAGAGGAAAGGTAACTCAACGAGGATGAACAATGAATGCGAGAAACACTAATGAAAAGAAAGGTCAACGAAATTTACAATTGGCATATCTATTCTTGTTCAATACAGGAGATGACTAGTGAAATGGTCGTGATTTAATTTTGTCTAATTTGGTCCATTTTGACGTGTATTTCTTCAGATAAGATACAGGTTACCTACTAGGTAGATAGCAAATGTAATCAAAATTGGCAAAAGTTGAACTTCAGTCCCTAATGGATACAATAGAAAGAATCCACAGCGTAGTCTAAATATGTTGTTATCCCCAAAAAATCAACCCCTTCGTGAATTGAGACTACACATTAACCCTTAGAACTCCGCGCGCCGCGATCGCCCCATTCGTCCCGCGTGCGGACCTCAGGTCCGCCCTCACGTTTTCCACGTTCCAAAATTTATAATTGCTGTTATGCACTAGGCAACCTTAAAGTTGCATTTTCCCGTGTTTAGGATGAATGAACAAGCCACTTAAAATTAATGCCAAATTTTTACTTGTCAAATTTCCTACACCATAGCCCCTATTTTATAAATACAGTCAGTCTTTTTGACTACAAAATGACTATTTTTTCAAAACATCACAGTAAATGTTATCTTCGAATTACCAAAAAAAGGGAGACTAGTCCTTAAGGAGGAACTCAAAATCAATAATCATACAAAAATATCAAAATCAATCAAATATCATAAAATCGATCTTTAAATTGTTCATTCTTCTTGTTCTTGTTCTTCAATTGTTCATTGCGCAAGTTTTGCATGTCGTTACGATTGTGCAATGTTCTTAGCACACAAATTTCATGCATTCTGAACACTTCACGGTTGTTTTATTTATTTATTTCTTTATTTTTTTTGCGATGCACATGTGGCAACGGCCTTGTGCAAACGAATTTCCATTGCTGGAAGGGTTTTCCGCACCAGTTGACGTCCGGTCATTGCGCTTGGAAAGGAACACAGCTTGATCCCTTAGTAGGTTTTTCATTTTGGCTCGATCATTCATATGATTTTCCATGAGGGCATAGTCCCGCGTGCGGTCCTGGGTTCCGCAACCTTCCCGCGTGGAGACCGGAGGTCCGCCAACTTAACACTTGTCACTTTGAATGGTCGTATCAAACTGACCTTGACAGGCAGGCACGGCGGGATGTCGGCAATCGGTCGCCACTAGATGGGGGGAGGGATAGCTGGAGCCACAACCCCCAAATCTGAGCCGTTCTAAGAATATCTCAAAAAAAGTGAAAAGGCGGACCTCAGGTCCGCCGCGCGGAGTCCTAAGGGTTAAGCTAAGAACCCCCATCGCAACTAATGGAGTTGTCAGGTGACTTCAGGGGTCACACAGATGACATTTCACTATTGAGGACGTTCAGCCGCACGAGGAGGTGGATAAGAGAGACTCAGCAGGTAGGTGCCTGTGAACATGAGCCATCATTCAAAAAACACTGATTCCAGGAATGAGAAGTACTCTAGTACAAAGGGATGCAGCTGTTGCATTGCAACATGCAATACACCTAGAGGCTCAGCAACTGAGCCAAAGTCTTGAGCGAGTAAAAGCCAAAGTAAGAACTGTTCAAAGCAATTCATTTACAAGACTTGTCGTTTTAAGTGTCAGTCGTCATTATATTTTTCGTAAATTCGAAAAGAAAGAAGAATGATCTCATCGGCGTTGGTACGTGCTCAAATTCGTAAAAATAATGATGTAAACAAGGAAAAAGTTGAAAAAGCTTTCATATGAACGTAAATGAAGCTATTGAACTCTCTATGAATGAATACAGGATAACAATTTGTTGAGTTTGATCTCAATAGAGTGCAGCTATAACGGTTTTATAGTTATCACCGAAATTCCTTTGACTAACTCTCACAGTTCATTTCTAACCAGTTTGACCCTACAACTCCCTACAAACCCCATCGATGTAAGTCATCAATGACCTCGGCAGGGCGAAGGTCACACAGTTTTGTCCGAGTGACCTGATCCAGGATGGGAACAGGGGCAGGCGCTGGGGTGTATGGGATCAAACTCAGATCCCTGATGAGCTCAAAAAAACCCTTCGTGGGCCCTGAGCTGGCTGTAGGTTTGCTCAAAAGTTCCTTCAAAGCTGCCATCAAGAAGTGGATTCACAAGAAAGACGCCGACAGATAGCGGAATATTGAAGGAAATGTCCACAGTAAGCGTGGAGTGACAAAACCCCACTATCACTTACCAAGGACCTATTCAGACTTGAGCACACAGTTAGTTGGCCTTGTAACCGGCTGCCTTCCTCTGCTTTTTCATTTGAACCGCGTAGGGGTGAATCAATCGATCACCCTATGCAGACTTTGTGAGGAAGCAGACGAAACTGCGACCCAAATCATGTCCGAGTGCCCAGCATTCACCCCTGGCAGGCATACTCTCTTCTGGGCACAAACCCCAATGAGGACCATTCATGCGAAAAGTTAGATCACAACCTAATAACCCTCATTAAGGGACTGGGGCTCTTAATTGACCAACAAATAGGACACCCATGAGAAGCACAATAAGCCGAAGACTTCCGCGCTTGGGGCTCACTCAATCCCCTCCTCTGGGTGTCTTCTACCATCTAGTAGGACAGAGTGAAATGTTTGTTTCCCTTGGTTTTCACCATAGGGGTTTAAATGATCCAACTCCCGTTAACCCCCTTGGAGGCCAAGGATAAGCCCAGGATCCCGCTCACCCTGCGCTACCTCCTCCAGAGCACGATGATCGCCCATAAGCCAGTAAATCATTCTGAATTCAGTGTCAGGTTCTGCCCTCTGTTCATTTATGTACTCTTTTCACCTGAGTCAAGCAAATAGAGTCGTATTTGCCTTCAGTGGTGTGGAGAATAGTTGATTGTTTACATGAAAGGGAGTGTATTCAATTTTTGTGGTTCTCCTGGTGGTGACGTCAACGTGGTCCGAGTTCAGCCTATTCATCTGCATTCTCCATTTAGTTCTCTCCAGTACGAAAAGCAACTGTGGGGTTGAGGTACGGGCACCCACAAAAGAGGACTGGCCCTCAAATTTCAAACAAGAACGAATTATGCACCTGAATAAATAACCACCAAGGGTAAGTAACCTACCAATGACCGTTTAATCGGACGGTGGCTGCATAGCGCAGATCAAAGACTTTGTGACTGCAGCGGCCGCCAATGCCGCAAACGGTTGCCAAGGACCTTTCCGTTGTCCATCTTTGTAGTCCGCAATCCCCCGGACGAGAGCCCAGGAGTCTCTACAGTTGCCGACGATACTCTCGACGACAGAGTCCGACTCGAAGTCGAAAGCAAGAGCCTTGGACGTGCGGGAAAACGCTTCTCGGAGCCGCGCGTCTCTGCTGACTCCTTGGCCGCAAGCGATGGGCCCCAAATGGAGCCGCGGACAACCTTCTAGCCTGTGAACAATAATTTACTTTAGGCTAGCTATATGTTTATTATCGGAATTAACAAGTATTTTTTTTTACAACATACCATGGATAAACGCCTGCTTATGAGCTGGAGATTCACTAAATTATTCTTTGAGAGGGGGTGGGGGGCAGTAACATACCTTGTAGCATCAGTGTCGTCAGGAGCGTTTGGATGGTTGACTTCTATCACGTCCTTCTCACCAATGGACATGTACAACTTGTCCGTGTCGGCTGGTGGGCGACCGAAATCATGTTCGTTCTGTTCTTCGAGAATCGCCCGTCCTTCGATCATGTACTCGTACCAAGGGCAGTCTCCCGAGTCTTTATACTATTCAATGAGGAGAACACAGTATCGTAAAATCTGTTCTTCATAAAATGTGGTAATAAAATGACGCTGACAGTGAGACTCACGCTTTCCAGTAGCAGGGAGGCCACGTCTTGGATGTAGGGCACAGACGGGTTGTGGCTTTTGTATTCAAACACGTATTCGTTGTCACCACTGTCCTTCACGTGCTCGCAGTAGGTGTAGGAGCCGCTGAAAAGGTATGAAGTAAACCAAATTCAATACTTGAGGATTGAAAAACCCTTTTTTTAAAACGATCAATTCGGAAAAGTTGAACTTCTTACGTGTCGGCTTCGGTAGCGGAAGATACGATCACATCTCCAAGACGAACGTGTTTTGTGTAGTCCGTATAGTGAGGAACGCCACCTCCAACCCCTACGAGGAAAACGTAGTCGACTTTCGAGAACGTTCCTGCAACAGGGTTAGGGAAGAGGGCTGTTTGGTTTTATAACTCAAAATACGTTTATAACTTTTTATTACTCAAATGAGTATGAGTAAGGACAAAATTGTATAAGAAAAACGCTCCAAACTCTTTCACCAGGAGCATGGAGACTCATTCAATCGGTCCAGCGTCCAAAATTTAGTGAAAATGATACCCCACTTGCCTATATTTTCGCGATACGCTTAACTCGAGTAGTCAAAGTGTGGCATGAGTACTGTTAGTAAAAGTTGCTTCTTCACATTCCTGGTTGGAGCAGTACTTAATCTACGCAGTTGATATAAGATACCATAGATCTTCCCGATTGTGAGGAGACTTGGTCAGACCATGACAACGTCCTGTCTATTTTTATGCCCAAAATTACTACCATGTCAGTATACGGTATGGAATGCCCTCTAATTTTAGATGATTTTACACCGCTAAACTCTAATGACAAATTAGAATACCAATATTGCATTCGGATGTGTAAAACAGTCAACATTTGAGACCCGAAGTTGCTTTAGATTCGACCAGAACGGTTATATTGATCAATTTGATCAGTATACCTTAGACTTCGCTACCAATTAAGATCTATATAATATTTACCGAGTAATCTCGTGGTGGTGTTGCCGGCTGAGGTCATTGCCTCTCGTGTGTAACCAATAGTCGGTAGCTTTGTGCAAACCACTCGATGAGAGCCGATATTTCCAAGGGTGTATACGTTACTTTCGCCTGTAAAAGAAAGAAAAAAACTCAATTAAAACGTGAATATTTCGTTTATTATACTCTACTCAGGAATGTCACTGGACGCTACGCCGAAAAACAGGCACATTTCCCAAGCCAAACGTGGTAGTCGTGATCTGACACACACTGGTGCTGTTATGATGTACTATGATCGAGTTACACGACGATCATACAGTATGAATCAACCCAGATGAGATCAGGCCGTACGGGTACGGTTTCCTAGTGAAAATACGATGATAGCTGACGACACATGTTGAACACAACCCAGGACCAAGTCATGAACATTCAATGAAGCTTTTTGGTGAAAATTTCTGGAGTGATGAATGAAATGCATCCTAAAGCACAGGAGCTGTCCCACTTCAGATGCACGACACTTACTCGTATTCTGCAGTCATGATGATGGAACTATGGTACTTAGGCGGGAAAGGACAGGTTGCGAGGGAATTGTGAGGAGATTGAGAAGCTGTTAAGAGGAGGGTGAAGTGTTAGCAGACCCAACGAAGCCAAGATGTACCCCAGAAATGGCGATGAACTTATTTTTTTTCCCCAATGACAAATGAAACGAACGACAACCCCAACAACGTTAAAAAAAAAAAAAAAAAAAAAAACGATGAGTTGACAAACTCAAAATCTAACGACAAGAAATCAAAAAGCGAAACGACACGAGCGAAACCAAAAACAACGAAAAAAGCGTGACTTTGTTTTGTGGGGCAGCACGTTTTTCCAGGGAGGACGCCGCTTACCGAACCGTGTCGTTCTAACTAAAGTGGCCGCTCCAGGATACGGAGATTCCCCCGGTGAATTCACCCCTGGAAAACACTTCAAACACTTACTAACGCCTTCGAGCTCCAAAATGGCCATCTAGAAAACAGTCAAGATCTCCTTCGACGAAGAAAAATGTCCCTCAACCAATGGTAATACATTTAGTGATAACTGATAACCCAGG
>CM033998.1:8834545-8850431 GCA_019603395.1 Cyrtorhinus lividipennis
TCCTCACAATTCGCCGACACACCTTGTGTGAGTTATATGGACATTTTCTCACCTGTAGTACTGAAACGGAATCCACGGACTGTCTGTTTTCATTCTTTTGTAGATCGCAAAACTTTCTGGTCGCGGAGTATGGAACAGGATTCGAATGTACGTGATGTCAAACGCCTTTTCTGCAACATATGAATACACCAATATTAACCGTAAGTTTGTGATAGAACCAACTTTCCTTTAATTGTAACTTGATTAATAATTAACACTAAATGGACTTGGAATTACACCGAAAACACGCTGCGCTATATATGTATAGAAATGAGGATGAAAATATCTTGTCCGTCATGGGAGAAAGTTTGGCCCAGCTTTTCTGCACATAGCAGACATGTCTAAACAGGAGACAGCTCTCAAAACTGGTGGCGCGACCTGGCGGCCATTCCAGTAACTACTCTATATTACTTATCTCGTTTGTCGTCCACCTAGTTTTTCCTGCAGTTTCTTTAAGTGATTACGTAATACCCCGACTTACGCTATCCCGACTTACGTGGGGGCCGTCCCTATTCAAGGTCTCCAGAAAACTGGGGCGGGAAATTCTCTCCCTTTCACTAGCTCTCCCCTCCCTCCTTCCCTTCTTCAAGGCCACAAAACCACATATATATTTGCGATTTTGTATTGTACATGTGAAGATTTCAAATAAACGTTTTAATCACATATTCCTTTTTTTATTGGAAAGTACATATATTTACCCACTGAAAATGATTTAAAAACCATACCCCGATTGACATAATTTTCGACTTACAGTATAGGATGCAGTCCCACCTATCGTAAGTCCTGGGTATTACTGTATATTGTGATAAAGAGTTGTGGTAATTCTGAATCTGCCCTTTTATTTTGCTGCGCTCAATGGCATCATTACCGACCACAAAGGAAATTTGCGCACCCATAGTCCAATAAAATTATTAAAAAGAATGGTGACTACCAGAAATCTGTTAGCTTTATTATGTGTGAATATAGGTCTTCTTAGCGACCTCAAATGAAGGAACATTTCGTTGACATCCATCACTTCTGAATTCAAGAACTTTCACAGTTTTGATAAATGGGAAACTGAACTTGAATCAAAATATTGTCTCGTTATGTGCGGAAACCTCGCCATAATAAGAACACCACGCCTCATGCATATTGTAATGTGAATAAATATTGTTAATCAAAACACCACATTTAGTAATATTTTCTCAGGAAAGTCAAAACACGATTTCATTGGTACCTAATTACAACAAATGAATATGAAAGAACAAAGAATAATGTTGGGTATACATAACGTAGGTAAGTACAATAAACTTTCTTAATTCCTTCTAATAGGACTAACAACCACGAATAATATAATGAATTCAAATTTATTTCAAAGCAATTGAACAAAAAGCGAATACAAAACAACAATTATTATCGTGAAACGTCGACAAAACAAAAGATGCGAATAGTCCAAGTAGGTAGGTATTTTGACTAGAATTTTCCCCACTTGAATGAATCAGCTTCAATAAATCTTCCTTTTCGGGAGCGCGTGAACCCCACTTCTACAAAATGTCCTGAAGAAAAAGCCCCTAGGAAGGTCTTAACAGGTCATGAAACATTCAGGGAAAACTACACGGACGCAGAAGGAAAAGTGATTTGAAGTTGTTACTGAAATTGCCACCGTGGAGCCACCAGTGTTTCGAGAGCTGTCAGCTTGACCCCAGTCCCCTTACAATACGGAATAAAACAAGGGACAATGAACAAAAAACTATGTCATTCATTGACACTGCAATAAAACGCGAAGAGAACAAACTGGGTAGATATGTAATGAAAATCATCATAAAAGACAATATTGTGTGCACAGATGAGTGGGTAGGATGATGAAGATTGAGAAAGAAATGATCGGTCAAGGACAATTCTTCTCTGAACTTGTGATTGTGACGTTATGAAGTGCTCAAAGGTGGAACAAATTAGGATAGTGTCAAACACAGGAACAATTGATGTTTTTAGTGTGTTATTTACTAGCTTACCTCATCAACAACTCCGCATTCCTCTGAAGTTCAAAGTATCAGCAAAAGAGTCATGGTTTTCAATTGATTGCAGACCTAATTTTGTTTTAGTCGGCCTCATAAGGGCCTGTGAAGTCCTGAAATGATCAAGATCAGCCCTTTAGATTATGTAAGGTAATTAACACCACATTTACACACTTACTGATATACTCACAAAATAAATAGCATCGCTGAAGTATTTTACTCGGTTGTGCCTCTGTTGCTGCCGAAGATCAGTTTTCATTTCATTCAAACCCAGTGTAGGAGACCGTCAATGCTGACGTGCGTTGTAAAATGGTATTGAATCAACCGAAGGCGCTTCCACTACGTTCTACCTTCTGGACCGGCTGTCCTGTTGATCCATTGGTTTATTATTCCTTTGAACAAGAGTATGAAATTGAGTTCGAAATTCTATGGGGGCGAAAGTGCAATGAGCCTAAGTTTTGTTGGGTTATTCCTTGAATAATCAACGTATGTTACCATGTCCAAGCTCATAGAGGGTTGACCGTCACCGATCAGCCCCAAAAATTAGATCACCAAAAACCTCGAAAATCCATTTTTCTAAGAACACATTTTACTGGGGTGTATGGGGAAAACAGTGAGTGTGGGGTGTCTTGGGCTCATTCCGATAGGTTCAGCGTCCAAATTTTTGTGGAAAATGATACCCCACACGCCTAGGTACCAGAAATCTCTAAAACACATTTCAAATAGATAGAGAGATACCCATTGAGACCCGTTGTAACGGGGCGGCAAATTTCAAGCGCCCCGCCAAGAAACCTCGGCGGCGGGGGACGGAACGACCCCTCTCCCCTCCAAACGCCTAACTCCAGCTGGGCGGAAGGCGTGCCCTCTTTGGATTGGGTAGGCGATGGGCGGCGCAAGACACCCAGGGAGGCGTAGAAGGGGAAGGCGACGTGACGAGCGGACGGAGAGAACGAGCAATCCCCAGTCGTATCCGAACTCACGAGAAGGAAGGTAGAAATCTCTGTTCGCGGAACGGAGTGAAGTGAACCGGGACATCGAAGTAAAGTGAACCGGGACATCGAAGTGACCCGGAACATCGAAGCGAAGTGAACCGGGACATCGAAGCGAAGTGAACCGGAACATCCAAGTGAACCGGGACATCGAAGTGAACCGGAACATCCAAGTGAACCGGGACATCGAAGTGAACCGGGACATCCAAGTGAACCGGAACATCGAAGCGAAGTGAACCGGAACATCGAGGCGAAGTGAACCGGGACATCGAAGTGAAGTGAAAGTGACCTGAAGGAACGATCGTATCGTGGTTCCTTCAGGGTGAGAACTCGGGAATTGGGAGATCAGCCAATTCCTATCCCGTAACAGTGGACCCCTATTACGAACTGAAAATCCCCCGTCGGACCCGAGTGTTGATTCGTTCGCGCCCGACCGACGGCCAATAGTCTGGGTTTTCCACGCACCGCCAGTCGTCGGACCTCCGTTGGAAAGAGCCTCGCCTCCTCCGACCTGGACGGCGTTCCCCTGACCGAAGCCGAGCAGCGAAGAACACATCACCCTGTTGTCTCCATCCAAAGGCGTTGGTGCACGTAAGTGGCGAAATAATTCTGTCTCGTACCCTAGCAACGCGAAAGTCGACTCCTTAAATCTGGCCCAAGCCCTGACGCGTAGTCATTAGAAAGCTGATCAGAGAAATTGTAACTTGTAACCGTAGTATTGAGTATTTTGTCTGTTGTAGAAAAGCAAAGGGAGTTAGGGGAGAACATTAGCAAAACAACTGTATTTTTCCGTTATTCTAAATCAAACACTCCTGAGCCTTCAGCTACCACGTAAATTCATTGGCCTTCAGCCCTTCACAGTCTACCTACTCACTAATTAAATTAAGCCATAGTCAGTATCCTTCTCGGCCGAGACATTCCATATTTTATATTTCGAACAATTGCGTATTATAAACCAATATTGAACTCTTGCCTTTCACTTACGAAACCCCATTCCTCAGAGCTTAGTCAATTCAGGTGTACTTGGAGTCTATGACCGACCGTCTCCGACATTCCGAACGGTAAGTGAAAGTCTTTAGTCTCCCACTAATTTATTCGCCTAGGTCTATTTCTGGATCCCTAGCCCGTTAGGTGAAACGGCGGGTTACATCTTTTGGTGGCAGCGGTGGGATATTTCAGAAATCTCGATTTCTGTCGTATCCACAACAAGTGATCTTGACCAGGCGAATATTGGTGAGAAAAAGCTCTGAAGGAATTGGGTCGCGTTTTATAATCTCGAAATTTAAATTGTGCTAGTTATAGATTCTGAAATTTAAACTTGTAAGAAACAAACAAATCGGCCCGAGTGTGAGGAAGCGAGTGAGGAGTCAATTAACTTCAAATCCGTATCATTTTTCTTTCTTTCCATAAATCAAAATTTAACTACTGGCTCATTTATCTAGTAGCATCACTCTCGTGTAGCCTCTGTTCCGAGACTGTCCCGGGTCTGTGCCGGGACTGTTCCGAGGCCCTCTGTTCCGAGACTGTCCCGGGTCTGTGCCGGGACTGTTCCGAGGCCCTCTGTGCCGAGACTGTCCCGGGTCTGTGCCGGGACTGTTCCGAGGCCCTCTGTTCCGAGACTGTCCCGGGTCTGTGCCGGGACTGTTCCGAGGCCATCTGTTCCGAGACTGTCCCGGGTCTGTGCCGGGACTGTTCCGAGGCCATCTGTTCCGAGACTGTCCCGGGTCTGTGCCGGGACTGTTCCGACGAGCCTTCAGCTCCAATTGACATCCCGATTCCAGACCCGTCATAGCTCTTACCAACTGGGAAGTCCTTTCTCGATTCGTGGGGAAATTATCGGTCCTTGGTGCGCAAGAAAGTGATCTATCAGTTCTGTAATTTTTTTTATTTAGTTCTTTTGTGCAACAAGTGAGTTCGCGACCATGCAACGAAACAGCAGCCCATCAGTCGAGGGCGAAGCCATGATGAACGCCGTGACGGAAGCGATGAACAAACTGGGCGCCTTCTTCCGCGAGCCTGCGGCCTCTGGCATTCCGCGGTCGTTGTTTATGGAAGTCGACCCATGGAACCCTGATGAGCCGGATGCTATCACGGCATCCGTGTTCTTCCAGGAAGTGGAGCAAGCAACCCAAGAGCTTGACGAGCACAAGAAACTGCGATTCCTTCGCACCCGCCTAAAAGGTGGAGCCAAGCGATTCCTCCAGGATGGTCTTGGCGAAACCCCGTACACGACCGTGAAGAAGGCCATACTGGCATGGTATGGCGAGGAAAGTCCCGAGAAGGCGACCATACGACTCTGGACAGCCCAGAGAGACCCCGACGAGTCCATCCGACGGTTTGCAGAACGACTTCTGACCACGGCACGATCGGCTGTCCGAACCGAACCCAACCTGAACGAGGCCCAACGTCGGGAGTGGACAAGACGAAAGGCACTCAGCGCTTTTGTCCGCGGGCAACCGAAAGAACTCCATCTCTACTTGCAGGGTAACCCTCCGGACACCTTGGAGGATGCAGTGGAGCGGGCTGAGGGATGGGAGGACGTAATGAGAGCAAAGCAGGACTACGATGCTCGATGGGACATAGCCGCTGTCAGCGGATCAAGACCTTCGGAGCCCAAGAAATGCTACTCTTGCGGAGAACCAGGGCATTTTGCAGCAAACTGCCTGCAAAAACCCAGAAGCCCGCTCCGTTACCAAAACAAACCGGCCACGTTCGGCGATCACCAGTTGATACCGGTGCCGACGAAGTTACCACCGACCGTCCCAGTGCTGCCCTGTATGTACTGTGGTGATATGTCCCACTTTCCAGTGAGTTGCCCCCACGGACTCTACGCGGCCTTGTTCTGCAATTTCTGTGGATCCCGTGACCATCTGGAGGCGGATTGCCTGAAGAAGAAGAAGACCCTGCCCATCTCGAATCCGCGAATGCACCAGGTCAGAAACATCAGTACGACCCATGAAACCCAAGCCAGTCTCACAACAACTAACGAGGACGAACCAATCGTCGACGTCCGCGGAGACGAGCTGGTGACCTACCAGACCGCGGTGAATGGTGTCATGATGCCCATGATACTGATCACCGCCGGCTTGGGGAAGGAGTCCCGGCGAATGGTCGTGGATACTGGTGCTGCAGTGTCTGTCCTATCAAGACCTGTGCCTGGCATTGACATCCGCCCAACAGCAATAGAGCTATGGGGTGCCGACGGACAACCACTGCCCGTGATGGGGATCCAGGATGTACGTATCACCATCGGTCCGGTTACGATCACGCACGCGTTCTGTGTCTTCCAACGACCTGACTCCGGCTTGGATCTGATCGGACTGGACCTCCTGAGGAAGTTACCCCTTGGCATACGCCCGGATATCGGCGTAGTGGAGATGAAAGAACCCGCCACGGGGAAGATGATCTCCATTGGCGTGGTCGCCCCTGACCCGGACCTCCTCAGGCGCGCCCGTCAACTAAAGGACGACAGGAGGGCGCAAAAAGCCCAGGAAACCGCCCGAGCCACGAAACCCGACACCGACAACAATCGCCAGGGCGGGTCCACAGCCGCTCCAACATCTGCCGAGGCCCCCGAACCTAGCGTCGACGACAACCACCAAGGCCAATTGACCACCGAGACAGCACCATCCAGAAAGCAGCCGGTGGTACACCCTCCGATGTCCGAGGTAGCAGAATTCCCAACCGAGATCTGGGACAATCCACCTTCAGCCTCTGAATTGGAGTGCCAGGTGCATCAGCATCTGACTCATCTGGCGGGACCCGACTACCATTTGGTCAAGGACTGCCTGACGCAGAAGCTGCATCTCTTCGAGAAGCCCGGGAAGGAGGGTTGTTCCCTGCAGGTGGCTCACGAAATTGACACCGGAAGCGCGAGCCCCACGGCCAGAAAACCCTATCCAGTAGCGCATGCCCTGAGGGGCTTCGTGGAAGACCAAGTCTACTCCTTGCTGGCCGACGGTGTTATTGTGCCATCCAAAAGCCCCTGGAACGCTCCAGTAGTCATCGCCAAGAAGAAGACCCCTCCCGGTGAGCCACAGCAGTACCGATTCTGCATTGACTATCGGGAAATAAACGCCAAAACCAAGGGTAACAAGTACCCTATCCCTCGGTTGCAGGAAACCCTGGCCATGATGGGGCGTAGTAAGATCTTCACAACCCTGGACCTGACTATGGGATATCACCAGATACCCGTCAGTCCCGAATCGAGGGAAAAGACCGCGTTCACGGCACTAAATCGCCATTTCGAGTATGTGCGCATGCCCTTCGGGCTTAAAAATGCCCCGGCAACCTTCCAAGCCGCCATGAATGACGTACTCGACGGACTGCTGGGTGACGGTTGTCTAATATACCTCGACGACGTCATCATCTTCACTGAGGATCTGCAGTCGCATGTTAACATATTGCGAGCCGTTCTGGAGAGATTTGAAGCGACTGGATTCCGCCTTAATCTCAAGAAGTGCTCGTTCCTGAAGTCTCGCGTCAACTTCCTAGGCCATGTGATCACGTCAGAAGGAATCGAGATGGAGTCGGAAAAGGTCAAAGCCATAGGAGAATACCCTCCGCCGACAAGCGTTCGTGAGCTCCGATCCTTCTTGGGACTGGCCGGTTTTTACCGCCGTTTCATCGAGCACTACTCGGCAATGAGCGCCCCTCTCACCAAACTCTTGAGGAAAAACCGGGAGTACAGCTGGGGTGAAGAGCAGCAGAGCGCGTTCGACCAACTCAAGCAAGCGCTCATGACCCAACCCGTGCTCGCCTATCCGGACTTTGACAAGCCATTCATCCTGTCCACGGACGCCTCAGGAACCGCTATGGGAGCAGTACTAGCCCAGGAACATCAAGGGCAGGAGCGACCGGTCGCTTACGCGAGTCGCGCCCTCAACGATGCTGAGACACGTTACTCCACCACCGAGCGTGAGCTCCTTGCTGTAGTCTGGGGCGTGACGCATTTCCAGCAATTCCTGCTCGGGAAGAAGTTCGTCCTGAGAACCGACCACGCAGCACTCACGGCAGCCATGAATCTACGTGATCCAACTTCGCGCATTGGACGATGGATCCTCCGGCTGACGGAGTACGAGTATGAAGCGCAGTACCGCCCCGGATCGCAGATGGCTCATGTCGACGGCCTGAGTCGTGTTCCCGTTGGCGCCATCACACTAAGCATGCCGAAGGAACTTCTGATGGCGGCCCAATCCTTGGACACCTGGATCTCCACCCTGACGGCTGATCCAGAGGAAGTATCAACTAAAGGAAGGAGGAAGGAGTCTGGAAGAAGGAGGTCGAGGTGGATGGCCAGCGGATCACGGTGCCACTGATCCCATCCACCATGCGGCGCTGGTTCCTGACCAATTGTCATCAACATCAGTGGGCCGGGCACCCTGGCATAGAAACAACTACCCGTGTCGCCAGGCGGTACGGGTACTGGAAGAAGATGGTACGTGACATCCGAGAGTTCGTCCAGAAATGCCAGGAGTGCCAGGAGAGGAACACTCCCCCAAATTTGACACCACCAATCCAGAAACCCGAGATACCGACCCGAATTGGTCAAATCGTCGGTATTGACTTTGTTGGGCCTCTACCTGGTCGAGGGGGTACCAAATACATCCTGACGGTAATCGATCAGTTCTCTAAGTACGCAGAGGCTTATGTCACCACAGATTGCACAGCAGTAACAACCGCTCGCGTATTGACCACGAAGTACCTACCAACCCATGGTGCACCTGAGAGGCTCGTCTCCGACCGAGGCGCCGCCTTCATCTCGGGGGTCGTCAAGGAGCTCTGCGATACCTGGGAGATACGCCACGTCCACACCTCCGCTTACCACCCACAGGCCAACGGGGTATGTGAGCGATTCCATCGCACTCTGGCAAACCTGGTAGCGAAACTGAAACGAAACACCCGGGACTGGGAAGCCGCCTTGCCTTTGGCACTAGCTGCCTACCGCAGCCTTCCCCACTGTAGTACAGGCTATTCGCCAAATCACCTGGTTTTCGGACGAGAGCTGAGAATGCCGCACCTAGCCGAAATCAGCATGAAACGGGAAGCAACATCGCCCTTGAAAGATCAACACCAGGAAATGGTGCGGGTCCGTTTGGAAGCCGAGCGACAGTTGAGGCGCGCTTGGCACACCCGCGAGCAGGCAATCAACAAGCGACGCCACTCTCGGGAGTTCCAGATAGGCCAACAAGTGTATGCCCAGCAGCTCGTCGCCCCACCAGGTACAGTGAAGAAGTTCTGGAGCCCCTGGAAAGGACCGCTCCGTGTGACCCGCAAATTGACCGATGTCAATTACGAGGTCCAGGATGTCCTGGGGAAGACCACGCGTTACCACCTCAGCAGGCTCAAGCCAGCGTTTCTCAACAGCGTGCCAGACGACGCCGTCACCCCCGACGTAGCGGAGGAGTCGCGCCCACCCGAGAGCCCTGCCCCTCCACCTAGCGAAGATAGTGGAGGGACGTGGTTGTCAGACCCTCTGGAATGGCCGGAACCAGTACGGTCCGAAGAAAGTCCTGAACCTGGGGCCCAGGGCCCTGGAAGATCCTCCAGCCGAATCCCGATTCCGATTAGGACGGCGTCCAGTCCATACGGGCTAAGACCAAGGCGCAAAACGATCGACTACGCGCAGCTCCACGCGGGGAAGATATCAACACCTCGAACGGGATGAAGCAATTAAAAAAAAAAAAAAAAAAAAAAAAAAAAAAAAAAAAAAAAAAAAAAAAAAAAAAAAAAAAAAAAAAAAAAAAAAAAAAAATAATTTTTCAAGGGTTGGGGTATACTCGTAATTTGTGAAGTAGAATAGGGAATGTCTTACCTGTAGAATAAAATGCACGACACCAGTACTTGCCTTGTTGATTAATGACCGTACCTCATGGGTCGGGACAGGACTGCCTTGCCACTCCCCTCTTTTCCTTTGTTTTTCCCTTGTAATGGTAGCTAAAATCTAGGATTGTTGTTCAGCGTCTGGCTCTGTGCAGAGAGGGAGGTTGTCTGCATGATACATGAGCCATTGACTGACGTACAACGGGTGAGTCGGAGCGTGAGAGGAGACTAACAGAAAGGCCGGTTTGTCTGTTTCAGGGTTTAGTGGGAAAATAGGAGATCAGCGAACGACACCAGAAGACTATGGCGCTACCTCGACCGCGGGTACCATCGTCGGTGAGCAGCACGGACTTGGAGCCCGGAAGTACGGAGTGGCTGGCCGTCACCTCCACGGTCATCATGGGGCTGGGCAAGCTGGTCGCGTCCTGCGACAGGATGCCAACACAGAGGCGGATTCTGCTGCGCTGCCTAGACGAGCTTGGGGAAAGCTTGAACGTTGGCGACTCGGGGGTGGACATGAGATCAAGATCGAGTGGTGGGTCGGTGGAGGTCGAGTCCCTGCGTTGCCGAGTGATCATGATGGAACAACGGCTCCAAGCCATGACCCACCTCAACGACTCATTCGGGTCGAGCACGCACCGCGCCACCCCTCGAGGATCGTCGACACCACGACCTGACAGCAACGTGGACGGATACCCCGCCCCTGCATTCACAGCGCCCGCCGCGGCCGAGCCGAGTATTGCCGACTCGTCGACTTCGTCCTCGGACTCCTCGTCATCCGAAGAAACCGCACGGGAATCAGACACCACCCCAGGGCAACCGCGTTCCGGCTCCTCCCGGGTCTCCACCCCTCGGCCGGTGAAGGTCGCCCTAGCCGATGGGGATGCTGGCGCTAGTTCACCCGTGGCCCCTGCCGATCCATCCAACATACCATCTTGGAACATCCGCGCCAGCGTACCTTCGACGAATGGGAGCGTCCTGTGCTGCATTTGCACGAAGCGACAACACCCGCCGACAACCTACCGCTGCGGTGGCTGCAAAGTGATGTGGAATCGGCTGGTGAGAAAGTGCCGGAACCTACAACCCACGGATCCCGCCTACCCGAAGCCCTGCTCCATCGCCGAACACGAGACGGACCGCCCACCAACCTGTGCCGCTTGCAGACGCTGGCGGTACGAGCAAGCGTGGATAGCAGCCAAACGACCTGACGCAATGCCCATCGCACCAGTCACCCCCACCGGAAGGAAAATTGCCGAGGTAAACCTCGGCCTCCGAAGATCGGAGGGGTGTAACGGGGCGGCAAATTTCAAGCGCCCCGCCAAGAAACCTCGGCGGCGGGGGACGGAACGACCCCTCTCCCCTCCAAACGCCTAACTCCAGCTGGGCGGAAGGCGTGCCCTCTTTGGATTGGGTAGGCGATGGGCGGCGCAAGACACCCAGGGAGGCGTAGAAGGGGAAGGCGACGTGACGAGCGGACGGAGAGAACGAGCAATCCCCAGTCGTATCCGAACTCACGAGAAGGAAGGTAGAAATCTCTGTTTGCGGAACGGAGTGAAGTGAACCGGGACATCGAAGTAAAGTGAACCGGGACATCGAAGTGACCCGGAACATCGAAGCGAAGTGAACCGGGACATCGAAGCGAAGTGAACCGGAACATCCAAGTGAACCGGGACATCGAAGTGAACCGGAACATCCAAGTGAACCGGGACATCGAAGTGAACCGGGACATCCAAGTGAACCGGAACATCGAAGCGAAGTGAACCGGAACATCGAGGCGAAGTGAACCGGGACATCGAAGTGAAGTGAAAGTGACCTGAAGGAACGATCGTATCGTGGTTCCTTCAGGGTGAGAACTCGGGAATTGGGAGATCAGCCAATTCCTATCCCGTAACAGTGGACCCCTATTACGAACTGAAAATCCCCCGTCGGACCCGAGTGTTGATTCGTTCGCGCCCGACCGACGGCCAATAGTCTGGGTTTTCCACGCACCGCCAGTCGTCGGACCTCCGTTGGAAAGAGCCTCGCCTCCTCCGACCTGGACGGCGTTCCCCTGACCGAAGCCGAGCAGCGAAGAACACATCACCCTGTTGTCTCCATCCAAAGGCGTTGGTGCACGTAAGTGGCGAAATAATTCTGTCTCGTACCCTAGCAACGCGAAAGTCGACTCCTTAAATCTGGCCCAAGCCCTGACGCGTAGTCATTAGAAAGCTGATCAGAGAAATTGTAACTTGTAACCGTAGTATTGAGTATTTTGTCTGTTGTAGAAAAGCAAAGGGAGTTAGGGGAGAACATTAGCAAAACAACTGTATTTTTCCGTTATTCTAAATCAAACACTCCTGAGCCTTCAGCTACCACGTAAATTCATTGGCCTTCAGCCCTTCACAGTCTACCTACTCACTAATTAAATTAAGCCATAGTCAGTATCCTTCTCGGCCGAGACATTCCATATTTTATATTTCGAACAATTGCGTATTATAAACCAATATTGAACTCTTGCCTTTCACTTACGAAACCCCATTCCTCAGAGCTTAGTCAATTCAGGTGTACTTGGAGTCTATGACCGACCGTCTCCGACATTCCGAACGGTAAGTGAAAGTCTTTAGTCTCCCACTAATTTATTCGCCTAGGTCTATTTCTGGATCCCTAGCCCGTTAGGTGAAACGGCGGGTTACACCATTACCTCTTCCGGTGGGTACCAATCGTTCAGAGACCCATTTCATTGGGTTCAGTGTCCAAAATTTAGTGGAAAACGATACCCCACACGCCTAGATTACCGAAAATCTCGAAAATCCATAATTCAAAAAACACATTTTGACCCTTACTCCCACCAAATTGGGTCCGATTGGGTTTAAAAGTTTCGAGGACCAATTAGAGCCAGAAACGGGTCCCTGACCAAAATTTAAGATTATTAGACAGTTTTCTACTACCAAAAAGGCTTATGGCGGACGGACAATTGGGTGTTGGTTGGTTATTTTGGTTGGCCTTTCAATGACGTCTTCACCTCGAATGTGCTTTCCACCACCAAACTATATGTGCATTACACCAAGATCTGTTAGGTAAGACTGACCCTCCCTTCAATGTCCTTAACTAATCCGTAGCTAGTCCTTAACTTACCCTAGATACTTAATAACGAATGAATCACAACCGCATCGGGACTCATTTTGCAAGATTGATGAACGATATAAATCATTCATTTACTGTCACATTGAGCGATGGAGGAGCACACTGCCTAATGAACGGACGAATAAATAAATCAACGTGAAAACTAATTAAGACAAACATCTCCTCATATCCTCCTTTGTGACAATCCCCGTATAACATACCTCCTTGCTATGTGGAGTACCCTCTTGCTCGGCTAATCATCCAACATAGCTCCTATGATTGTCTTCCTTAAGAGAGGCACTGTAAGGTATGCTTAATCTAATTGAAAAGATTATATTTATCTAAGGTGTTTGTATAGGTCATGCTACTATATTCCATCCGTCTGTTTGGAGCAGTGAGCGAGCGCTTTCGACGTGAGATGTAATTTTAGGGCCAAATAGTACATATTTGCAAGGTTGTTCACTTGACAATGATGTCTTCAAGTGTAAACCGCTTGCCTACTACACCAAACAATATTGTAATTATGACGGACGCTTCCTGAAATGTTGTTGCATGGTCAAACGGAACTAACACAGCAGATTGATGTAATGACAAGAAAACCTAAACATTTTTTTTTTTTTTTCATTTTTTCAGTGCTGATTGTCGAGCAATATACAGCCTCGAAGATCGGAGTTATGCTCTAGAGACGGACGAAACAACTCCCCTGTGTACGTCAGCATACTCGGACATTTCCCCACTGAGCGGAGGCACAATACTTTTTGCGACTCTTGATGGAAGGAAGTCAGCTCTCATTGATTTCGAGCACAATGCAGCTCTACACGTACGTACGACAAAAACCACATTATGAGGTTTCGTTCACTCAAAAGCAATTGACAACAAGGTGTCTCAAGGATGGAATATATTCCGTCGAAAAAACGATGCGAAATTTTCTACAATAATTGATCATTCCTTGGAGCAAGATTATGGAAAAAGCAGCGAGTGTGGAGTGTCCAACGTGTAGTGAAAAACGATACCCCGCACGCCTATGTACCCAAAAACGCTGCAAATTCATCCTCAAGGGTTGGTTATTCCTCGGACCAGGGGCATGGGGACTCACTCTATTCCTCGATTCAGCGATTGGTCAAGAATATATTATCCAGATTTGACCAACATTTCTGACAATTTATTTGTCTATCGTCAGGGCCTACAAATACATGTAACAGAGAGAGATAGATAGATAGATAGATAGATAGATAGATAGATAGAAAAGATAGATAGATTCTTCATATAAAGCAAGGAGAGGGAGAGGAATAGAATAAAGTGATGGTACACAACTATATACGTACATACTTATAAACTGATACACAAGTCCAAAATTTATGGGGTGAGTAGTGAATGAATGTTTTACTTAAATGAAACGAAAGGTGTCCAAGCAGTATGCCATCAGGCAAGACACAAAGTGAGCTGAAGCTTTTCTTATTATCCAATTTAAAGTGGGGTGAGTAGTAGGCATTATGAAGCCAATGACCAGGTGTTATGGTTTTCTCAAATGTAAGGAAGGGTTTATGAGGGAAAAAGTGGGGCGTTTGGAAAGCTTGGGAACTGGGGTTGAGTAGTGGGGAAGTATGAAGCCAATGACCAGTTAGGTGTTATGTGAATGAAGCCATGCCCTGAAGAGGGGGGAGGGGGAGGGTTGGGTTTTCCTTAAACGAGCAAGGTACTATGTTTGGTTCTCCACCCCCCCCCCCCCCCCCCCCCCCGGCCACCCTCTTTTTTATTTCTGGTTGGGGGAAATGTGCCTGTTTTTCGGCGTAGCGTCCAGTGACATTCCTGAGTAGAGTATAATAAACGAAATATTCACGTTTTAATGAGTTTTTTTTTCTTTTACAGGCGAAAGTAACGTGTACACTTGGAAATTACGGCTTCTCATCGAGTGGTTTGCACAAAGCTACCGACTATTGGTTACACACGAGAGGCAATGACTCAGCGCAAACACCACCACGAGATTACTCGGTTAATATTAGATAGATCCTAATTAGTTGCGAAGTCTAAGGTATACTGATCAAATTGAACAATATAACCGTTCTGTCGAATCTAAAGCAACTTTGGGTCTCAAATGTTGACGGTTTTACACATCCAATGTAATATTGGTATTATTACTTGTATTAGTTTAGGATCTCTTTAACCTGCATAGGAAGTCAAGCGAATGACAGGTATGCTGCAGAAGGCCAGCAAGGTTAAATTACTGAATAGTAGTGGGGAGCCAGTCTTGCTGTGGCTGACATTCATGATGAGTGGCTACAGTACACCTCTGGCTTCTTTAGTGATACAAGGCCACCTAAGAGTCAATGGGATGGTCAGAAGGATTTGTCCGGCCCCAGTATTCTGGAGAGTGAAGTGACGCATGCCATTAAGTGTGCGAAGAATAACAAGGCACTGGGCCTGATGTTGTTCATTCGGAATCCCTCAAATGCCTCGGTGATGTCGGTATTAGACTACTCAATCGTCTATTCAATGCCATTTATGATTCTGGAAAGATCCCAAGGGCTTGGCTCTTATCTACCTTTGTAATGCTCCCCAAGAAGCGGAATGCTGCCATGGCAAAGAGCATCGACCGATTTCATTGATGAGTCACCTACTGAAGATATTCCTGCGTGTGCTGCATTGTCGTCTGTATCGGAGGTGTGAGGGACACGTGGAGCGACCCAGTTTGGTTTTAGGTCGTGTTTTGGGACACGTGAGGCGATATTTAGTCTCCAGGTTCCTCACGCAGAACTGCCTTGATTATCGTAGGATGTGTGGCTGTGCTTTCTAGACTATGAAAAGGCCTTTGACAGCGTCCGGCATGGCAAAATGATCGATTCGTTAAAGCAGATCGGGGTTGATGAGAAGGACACCCGAATTATTGAAGACCTGTATTGGAACCAGAGGGCAGTGGTGAAGCTCCCAGATGGTTCTGTG
>CM033998.1:8850456-8929635 GCA_019603395.1 Cyrtorhinus lividipennis
ATGAAGGACAAGCCCGAGAAAAATAAAAACGAACTGCTTAGGAACGGAATTGCTGCCTATTTTTATGAATTAGACCTGAAAATGTTCTGCTTAAATTTTGAAATGGAAATTTACTGTACGGGATTTATTCGATGTGGATCATCTCAAGAATTAATGGGTTTCGTGACCTATGATTTTGGAATTATTGAACTTAAAATTATGCCCATTCTCTCTACTGTGGATTTATGAAGTGAAATTTGGTGTGATAGATTTGGGACTCTCAGTCTGGTGCCGTTCCAGTCGATTTTTCAAGAAATTTTTAGATTGACCAATGTATCTTTGATTACAAGAGGATCCACATGGAATGTCATAAACTATTCATCTGATAGCCATAAGATATTAGGTGTTTGGTTTTAGTCAAAAGAGCTACAGTTTTACGACTTTAGAAGGCAAGTTTAGTAGTGGCTGTATCAAGAATTTTGGATACTTTTTTGGAGACACCTTTTATGAGGAGATGAATAGTATTCTGGTTTATTAGGAGGCACCGTCTGTTGAGGTATAGTCCGTTTAACGGGATTGACTCTCTGATTGAGAGTCAATTGACCAATTCTTACCCATACACTCACCAAATTTGATCCGATCGGGCTAAAAAGTTTTAAAAGGACTAAGTAAAACCAGAAAGACGTCTTTGATCAAATTTTCAGATTTTAGAAAAATTTTCTAAAATCTGAAATGAAACATTTAATGTTCTACTGTCAAAAATGACATGGTCAGACATTTTGGTTGGCATTATTCAAAGAATAACCAACCAAACTCCTTTTACTATAAATGTACAAAAGTGTACAGGAAATCAGAATAAATCGTGGTGATAAGCAATGACTCGTAGTTTTCTGAACCTTGGGTTCTTACTCAGAAATCGGTCTGAGCACTTAGAACGTGGGTGGCTCCAACTCCCTGTCCGTGTTAGTAACTAGGGTGCTCACGAGAGAGCGCTCCCTTCTCCCTGTCAGCCTACGAAGAGGATAGCCGGTCATGTAACTCGCTTTATACTTTATAAAATTATTAAGACATCTGTATGAATGAACCTAACTATGTATCTGAGCCCACTAATACTTGTACTTCATGAATATATCTTTTTCTGCTTCTTCTTCTTCAGTAACATTTTCTGGAAGTTCTTCTGACCTTAATTCTCTTATTTCGTTCAGGACTGGGTCACGGCCACTGATATCATGATAGTGCTGAATCGTATGAACACTTTCGGAGATCAAATTTACGGCGACGAAGACGTCTTACGATCCTACTTCTACGCCATCAGTGAGATCGCTATAGGTGCCAGGTGAGATATCCCCAAGTCGTTTAAAAACCTTAAGCACGTAAAGGCGTCAGTGTCCACTCGAGGTTTCTTGCAAATTTCATCTGCAATTCAATCGTTTCAGGTGCAAATGCAACGGTCATGCGAGCGAGTGTGAGCAGATTCCTTTGAATGATGGTACGATTAGACGTCGCTGCATATGTCAGCATCACACCGCTGGGGATGATTGTGACAGGTGTGCAGACTTCTACCAAGACAGCAAATGGAAACGAGCTACGAAAGGGGACACGGGCGAGTGTAAAGGTGAGTCTTTTAACCATTTTAGTGCGTACGTCGACCAATATTGACTTGATGACTGATCAACTGATGATGACTGATTGACTTGAGAGCGCGAAAATGTTTGACCTTGTGACACGATCAGATGTGCACCAGTCAATTTATCCTCTCGAACGTACCACCTTCCCAGCCAAGTTGAAATTCACACCCGGTGAGGAATGCGTAAACCCATTTTCCACAAGAACTTCTGATAAACCTTAAACTACCTACCTAACATAAAACCGCCTCTACACGACAATGAAGTGTAAATTGCCATAAAAAGACTTCGCCTTTCTGGTCCAGAAAGTGATTGTCCAATGTAAACTGTTTTTAAACCACAGTGAGAACTTGAATGCACACAATCAACAGCTGTACTAAAACAATAACACCATCCTAGCTGCCTTCGCCCGGGAGAAAGTCATTCTTGGGTGGTCTCTTCTTCATACAAGACTCAAGTGTCTATTGGTAGTCACGTCTATTCGTTTGTCTAGGTGTTCCTCGAGGTGAGCGCTAATTGGTCAACTACCTATATCACCAGTATTACAGAATCGTACAAAAAACGGTTATTACGAGAACAGGTTCCAAGTAATGGATCAATAATAAGGAATTCACAGAGTATTATACAGCCATGCGTAACGAGTAATTTCGTCAATATCCTCAAAAAATGACGTATGCTCGAAAGATGATATTTTGATGCGTGGAAGTGGTTGACAGAGCATTCAAGCTCAGTATAAAAATGATAACTTGATTACAGAATGCTGTAAATTATTCACAGGGGTTATTCCTCGAACCAGGAGCATGGGGACTCCTTTCAATCGATTCAGCGTCCAAAAATGAGTGGAAAACGATAAATCGCTTAAATCGTCGAAAATGTCGAACATGGGAAAATGGGGAAAACAGTGGATATGGCGTGTTCCTTACCCATTTCAAACGATTCAGGGTCCAAACTTGAGTAGAAAATGTTACCCCGTACGCCTAGATACCAGACATCTCTAAAAAACATTCCAAATAGGTAGATAGATATCCATTTTGACCCATAACCTCATCCAGAGGGCGCCCTTTGTTCCGGGAACAGACGAATTCGGCATCCAGCGAGGGGTCCGCCAGGGATGCATCCTTTCTCCATTGCTATACAACATCTACATGGAGCAAGCGTTCGCTTCTCTCCCTGATGTGGAGCTTGGCATCAAGGTAAATGGTGTATTTGTCAATAATATTCGGTACGCAGATGACACCATCCTTATAGCCGACTCCCAGAATAGCCTGCAGCAACTCGTTAACATCGTAGCTGAGGAGAGCCTGTTGATTGGCCTGAGGATCAACATTTCAAAGACGAAATGGATGGTGGTCTCGCGTGGCGATGAGCTCCGTACGGGGCGGATCGATGTCGGGGGCATCTCATTAGAGCGCGTTCAGAACTTCAAGTATCTTGGAGTCGTCGTGAACGAGAAATGGAATCCTGAGGTCGAGATTCGTGCCAGGATTGAGCAGGCCAGAGCGGCTTTTGTCCGGATGAAGTCGTTCTTCTGCAATAAGCATTTGAGCTTTGACATTCGCTATCGTACGCTTCGGTGTTACGTTTGGTCAGTTCTGCTCTACGGCGTTGAGACATGGACACTGAAGATTGCCTCTGTAAATCGCCTGGAGGCATTTGAGATGTGGTGCCTCCGCAGGATGTTTCGGATCTCGTGGGTCCGGAGGGTTCGGAACACTGAGGTTCTGCGCCGAGCAGGCATTGAGGATCGCGAGCTCAAGGATGTGAAAAGGCGGAAGATAGGGTACCTCAGTCACGTCTTCAGAGGAGATCGCTATGTTTTCCAGCGTTTGATTCTGGAAGGAAAAATAGAGGGGAGACGTGGAATCGGCCGTAAACAGCTCTCTTGGCTTCGAGACATACGGAGATGGACGGGTGTCCGGGATTTTGCCGCTCTCAAGAATGGGGCTATTGAGCGAACACTGCGGGCTGTGTAGGAGAAGAAGAAGGATTGGTCGCCAACGGATGGTTCAAACGTCTACGGCACCCACAGAAGAAGATTTTAGTTTAGCGGTGTAAAATCATCTAAAATTAGAGGGCATTCCATACCGTATACTGACATTGTGGTAATTTTGGGCATAAAAATAGACAGGACGTTGTCGTGGTCTGACCAAGTCTCCTCACAATCGGGAAGATCTATGGTCTCTTATACCAACTGCGTAGATTAACTATTGCTCAAACTAGGAATGTGAAGAAGCAACTTGTACTATCAGTGCTCATGCCACACTTTGACTACTCGAGTTAAGCGTATCGCGAAAATATAGGCAAGTTGGGTATCATTTTCACTAAATTTTGGACGCTGGACCGATTGAATGAGTCTCCATGCTCCTGGTGAAAGAATTTGGAGCGTTTTTCTTATACAATTTTGTCCTTACTCATACTCATTTGAGTAATAAAATGTTATAAACGTATTTTGAGCTATAAAACCAAACAGCTCTCTTCTCTGACCCTGTTGCAGGCACGTTCTCGAAAGTCGACTACGTTTTCCTCGTAGGGGTTGGAGGTGGCGTTCCTCACTATACGGACTACACAAAACACGTTCGTCTTGGAGATGTGATCGTATCTTCCGCTACCGAAGCCAACACGTAAGAAGTTCAACTTTTCCGAATTGATCGTTTTAAAATAAGGGTTTTTCAATCCTCAAGTATTGAATTTGGTTTACTTCATACCTTTTCAGCGGCTCCTACACCTACTGCGAGCACGTGAAGGACAGCGGTGACAACGAATACGTGTTTGAATACAAAAGCCACAACCCGTCTGTGCCCTACATCCAAGACGTGGCCTCCCTGCTACTGGAAAGCGTGAGTCTCACTGTCAGCGTCATTTTATTACCACATTTTATGAAGAACAGATTTTACGATACTGTGTTCTCCTCATTGAATAGTATAAAGACTCGGGAGACTGCCCTTGGTACGAGTACATGATAGAAGGACGGGCAATTCTCGAAGAACAGAACGAACATGATTTCGGTCGCCCACCGGCCGACACGGACAAGTTGTACATGTCCATTGGTGAGAAGGACGTGATAGAAGTCAACCATCCAAACGCTCCTGACGACACTGATGCTACAAGGTATGTTATTGCCCCCCACCCCCTCTCAAAGAATAATTTAGTGAATCTCCTGCTCATAAGCAGGCGTTTATCCCTGGTATGTTGTAAAAAAAAATACTTGTTAATTCCGATAATAAACATATAGCTAGCCTAAAGTAAATTATTGTTCACAGGCTAGAAGGTTGTCCGCGGCTCCATTTGGGGCCCATCGCTTGCGGCCAAGGAGTCAGCAGAGACGCGCGGCTCCGAGAAGCGTTTTCCCGCACGTCCAAGGCTCTTGCTTTCGACTTTGAGTCGGACTCTGTCGTCGAGAGTATCGTCGGCAACTGTAGAGACTCCTGGGCTCTCGTCCGGGGGATTGCGGACTACAAAGATGGACAACGGAAAGGTCCTTGGCAACCGTTTGCGGCATTGGCGGCCGCCGCAGTCACAAAGTCTTTGATCTGCGCTATGCAGCCACCGTCCGATTAAACGGTCATTGGTAGGTTACTTACCCTTGGTGGTTATTTATTCAGGTGCATAATTCGTTCTTAACGTATCTTAACCCTACAATTGCTTTTCGTACTGGAGAGAACTAAATCGAGAATGAAGATAAATAGGTCCACTGACGTCACCACCAGGAGAACCACACAAATTGAATACACTCCGTTTCATGTAAACAATCAACTATTCTCCACACCAATGAAGCCAAATATGACTCTAGATGCTTGACTCAGGTGAAAAGAGTACATAAAGGAACAGAGGGCAGAACCTGACACTGAATTCAGAATGACTTACTAGCTTATGGGCGATCATCGTGCTCCGGAGGAGGTAGCAGGGTGAGGGCTCGCTGGTGAGTGGGATCCTGGGCTTATCCTTGGCCTCCAAGGGGGTTGGCGGGAGTTGGATTATTTAAACCCCTATGGTGAAAACCAAGGGAAACAAACATTTCACTCTTTCCTACTAGATGGTAGAAGACACCCAGAGGAGGGGATTGAGAGAGCCCCAAGCGCGGAAGTTTTGGCTTAGGCTGGCCGTCCACTGGACGCGAATTCGCGCGAAGAGGCGAAGTACGGGATTTCGCGCGAAGAGTTCGCCTCTTAACAAACACTATTATTTGTATAGGACCCCGTCCACTGCAAGCGCCATGATCGATTTCCATCGCCAGGTTCGCCTCTTCGCGCGAATTCGCGTCCAGTGGACGGCCAGCCTTATTGCGCTTCTCATGGGTGTCCTATTTGTTGGTCAATTAAGAGCCCCAGTCCCTTAATGAGGGTTATTAGGTTGTGATCTAACTTTTCGCATGAATGTTCCTCATTGGGGTTTGTGTCCAGAAGAAGGTATGCCTGCCAGGGGTGAATTCTGGGCACTCGGATATGATTTGGGTCGCGGTTTCGTCTGCTTCCTCACAAAGTCTGCATAGGGTTATCGATTGATTCACCCCTACGCGGTTCAAATGAAAAAGCAGATGAAGGCAGCCGGTTAGTAGGCCAACTAACTGTGTGCTCAAGTCTGAATAAATCCTTGGTAAGTGATAGTGGGGTTTTGTCACTCCACGCTTACTGTGGACATTTCCTTCAATATTCCGCTATCTGTCGGCGTCTTTCTTGTGAATCCACTTCTTGATGGCAGCTTTGAAGGAACTTTTGGGCAAACCTACAGCCAGCTCGGGGCCGACGAAGGGTTTCTTGAGCTCATCAGGGATCTGAGTTTGATCCCATACACCTCAGCGCCTCCCATCCTGGATCCTTCAGTGTAACAGGATCAGGTCACTCGGAAAAAACTGTGTGACCTTCGCCCTGCCGAGGTCATTGATGACTTACATCGATGGGGTTTGTAGGGAGTTCTGAGAAATTATAATTTTCAGGATGTTTCCTGTGGATCAAAACTGTCAGATTTAGTCCTTTCTATGACTTCAATTTATAATTTTGAAAAGGACTAAGCCAGACTGGTTAGAAATGAACTGTGAGAGTTAGTCAAAGTAATTTCGGTGATAACTATAAATCCGTTATAGCTGCACTCTATTGAGATCAAACTCAACAAATTGTCATCCTGTATTCATTCATAGAGAGTTCGATAGCTTCATTTTCGTTCATATTACATAAAGCTTTTTCAACTTTTTCCTTGTTTACATCATTATTTTTACGAATTTGAGCACGTACCAACGCCGATGTCTCCAATGAGATCATTCTTCTTCCTTTTCGAATTTACGAAAATTAGATAAACGACTGACACTTGAAACGACAAGTCTTGTAAATGATTTGCTTTGAACACTTCTTACTTTGGCTTTTACTAGCTCAAGACTTTGGCTCAGTTGCTGAGCCTATAGGTGTATTGCATGTTGCAATGCAACAGCTGCATCCCTTTGTACTAGAGTACTTCTCGTTCCTGGAATCAGTGTTTTTTTAAAGATGGTTCATGTTCACAGACACCTACCAGCTGAGTCTCTCTTATCCACCTCCTCGTGCGGCTGAACGTCTTCAATAGTGAAATGTCATCTGTGTGACCCCTGAAGTCACCTGACAACTCCATTAGTTGCGATGGGGGTCCTTAGCTTAATGTGTAGTCTCAATTCACGAAGGGGTTGATTTTTTGGGGATAACAACATATTTAGACTACGCTGTGGATTCTCTCTACTGTATCCATTAGGGACTGAACTTAAGCCAATTTTGATTACGTTTGCTATCTACCTAGTAGGTAACCTGTATGTTATCTGAAGTAATACACGTCAAAATGGACCAAATTAGACAAAATTAAATCACGACCATTTCACTAGTCATCTCCTGTATTGAACAAGAATAGATATGCCAATTGTAAATTTCGTTGACCTTTCTTTTCATTAGTGTTTCTCGCATTCATTGTTCATCCTCGTTGAGTTACCTTTTCTCTCTCCTAGGTGCAACGCTTTGCCCCCTTTTTCTGTTTTGTTTGTCCATTTCATTTGTACCTAACAACGAAAATGTGACCCCAGCACCAAGAAAAAAAATTAAATATAAATAAATGCGCTCAGGTCAATTTTTCTCAATTGAACAATTTATGTCGATTATTCCTATTTTCAAATGTAATTGAAGCTAATTTAATTTATTTGTGGTTTTTAACCAACGGTTTGGTTTCAATTGACCAAATCAGAATAATTTGATGTGATAGTTCTTTGTTGTGAAACCTATAGTCTATTTTACATATTTATTTACGATTGTTGGACGTGCTGAGTATTATATTGTACTGGTTTCTTTTCGGTTCTAAACGATTTAAAAACAAAATTATTAAAGTACGTATATCATGACGAACGGTAGTGACTTTATTGATTGAACCCCACAGATTGAGAGTGTAAGGAAAGGGTGAAAAACTGAACACGTAGTAAGTAAATAATAAAATGTATTCACAGAAATTAGATGTTGGATGGATACATCATCTGAAACAAAACAAAGAAATTTTCATTTAATATACGAGGAACGTGAGTTGAGAAAACATACATTTTACAAGGAGGAGACGCGAATTGGGCCCAAGTAGGAACAGAATAGAATTGGCTCAGAAGTAAAAGAACAGGGATTTGGAAAAAGAAATTTGTGGCGGATATGTTGCTTTTTCACTATAAATTATATGGTGTAGCGCACTCTAGCCCAACGGCATTCAGCTGTAAGTGACCACGTGGAAAAAAGATATGAAATTCCATGAATTTTCCTGAACCAAAAATTATTTCTCTGAGTAAACGCAACACGCCGACGGTACTAAACCGCAAAATACAGCAAGCGCAACATTACTTAGGTACGCAAATTGTTACCTAGATGTCCAATATTCTCTGAAATAGGTTCTTTTGTGAGCCCAACTCCACGATTCTTCCCCCGTGTAACCAAATTCACCGGTTGATAGATAAATTTGCCGATAAAAGGTGAACCTTTCATGCCAAATTTATTAATATTTACCAATTTTGGCTCAATTCCTTAATACTCGCCTCATTGAAACAAATTCCTCGAAATTAACATCTCATCCAAGTACTCTGAAATTCCCCATTAGGTTTTCCTTTTTTATGAGATTGCTGTATGATTTATTGCGTAAGGGATTCGTTCTGATGGGATTGGTTAATCTGAGAGTTAGTGGTACTAACACCTAACATATTAGGTGACGCGTCAAGTCAATAATGGAGTTGAAGAGGGAATTTTGGCGGATTGTGAAGAAAAGAAAAACGAGGGTCGGGGAGAATATTTGAGTAAGAGAAGTCTCATTGGTGCGTTCTTTTATGAAAATGCCGTAGGGTTCGTGGGAGGATTGTGGTGGATACTTAGGTGGCAGCGCGGGGGTGGTTAAATCTACATATACAAATACGTAGCCCAATAATAAGCTTATGGTAACCTTATAAGCATCTAATTTTGGATGATTATTCCTTGAATAATCAACCTATTTTTATGCCAGATATGATCTCCTCAAGTTGCCCCAAAATTTACCAGCTAGCGTTTCAAGATGCCTAGATTCAAAAACTCTGAAAATTCATTCACAGGGGTTAGTTATTCTTCGAACCAGGAGCATGGGGAAAACAATGGGTGTTTTCAAACCGGATTCATTGTAATCGAGCCAGCGCCCAACATTTAGTTGGAAATGATAGCCCACACGCTTAGGTACCGAAAATCTCGAAAACCCACTTTCGAAATAGGTAGATAATATTCCCATTTTTACCCATACCCGTCCCATTGGATTCAGCGTCCAAAATTTAGTGGAAAATAATACCCGACACGCCTAGATCGTCAAAATCTCAAAAATTCCTTTTTCTAAAAACAAATTGGCAGTAGAAAATTCACAAATAATCTGAAATTTAGCTCAGGGGCCAGCTTTTCCGGCTCTAATTGGTCCTAACTGTTCAGCCCGATCGGCCCAAATTTGGGGATGGAATGGAATGGGTCAAACTGTGTCTTTTGAACAATCTATATTCAGGAGTTTTTGGAAAATAGGCATGTGGTGTATAATTTACCACTAAATTTTGGACGCTGTATCTATGGGTATGGGTCCTCACCGATTGGTGCTGACCGGAGGTGGGTACGACTTAAAAGTGGTACCTAGCTACCTATTTCGAAATTGGGTTTTCGAGGTCAGCGAGCACCTAAGAATGTGGTGTTTCATGCACCACTAAATTTGGGACGCTGAATGGATTGGAATAAATCCTGAACAGTCACTGTTTTCCCCAAATTTGCGTTTTTCAAGTAGGGCTTTGTGTATGTAGGCTTATATAGGTATCAACTTTATCTGAGGAGTATCCATCAATAGGATTTTGTTTGTATATTTCTGTTTCCAAATAAGTTGTGCTCGTGTCGTTTTTGTTGAGGGTGGATTCATTTCATGTAGGTTTCCATGTCGTGGGTTGGTGTTCAAGGTTGAACAGGTGATTGGCCAAATTAGTCACGTTTGATCTGTTCTGACGAGTCTGGCGCGTTTTGTACATTGTGATGGGAGCGTCTAGTCTGCCCTACATGTGGTTGCAGGCGCAGTTATGTTAGTACGTATATCCCAATGTTTTCCGACTCGATCAATTCTGTGGTGTGTTTTATTGTTACCACTTACGGAGACGTCAAAAACGACCCTCAACAGGCTCCCAAGATGGGAGGGGGAGATATTTGTGAACTGAGCGGGTAAAAAGATTCACCAATCACCGTAATTTGGGCACCAACCATGGAACAAAATAAATGCCAGGATGAACGATACTCACTATCCTGATTCGTCGTCCCATTGCGGTCGGGGGAAGGTTGACCTTAAATTTAGCTCGTACGGCTCCGGTGCTTCCGTGAGGTCTAGTGACTTTCCCCCAGATGGCGCGGATCTTGGTTTTCCTCTTGGTCACACCGGGAACGCGAGTCCTGTTCTTTGCCTGCAAGCGGGAGACCGAACAGTGTTCACTCAAGGATCCAGAACAACTGCTTACTTTTCCAGTATTGAATGAACTACAAATTACGTTGGAACAAAAGCTTATACCTTGTAGACGAATACAGCCCGTTTGCCAACGTAGAACCAGGCGTCCTGTTTGCTTTTGCAGCCTTCGACGTCGAGAAGAGCGGTGTTTTCCTGTTGGTTCCTGAGTCCTCGGCGGAATCCAGTGAACACGGCTTTGGCGTAGAGACGCCCGTGTCTTTTGCGGATCATCCGAGTCGGCTTCTTGGGTTTCTTCTCGACGGCAGGAGCGACTTTTTCGGATTTGACGGCAGGCTTCTCTTTGGGTTTCTTCTCGGCTTTGGGGGCCTTGGCAGCCTTGGAGGCGGGAGAGGCCTTAGGAGCGGCCGCTTTGTCAGCCATTTTTTACCCTGAAAGAAAATCAAGTTTCATCAGTCTGTTGAGGCAATCTCCAAACATGACCCAGACGCACAATGATTGACTAGAAAAAACTTTTGATTACAGCTCCGCAAAGTTGGCAGGAACCAACATAATTATTACAACAGGTCAAAATAACTACAAAGACTTGTACGATAACTTGTCCGTGGTGTCAAAAAGAACTGACAATCGGAATCCGGATAGATTCGGTCTGAAAAGCCTCAGAAATTGGCTTTCTACTTGACCAGTGACAGGTTGAAGAAATCTATGAGTCGATAGCCTCTCAGAAGAATAAAAGCATCATGTGAAGCTTCGGGGAGAAAAATAATGCTCCCAAAGCTATCTAAGGTGGGAAGGACGGCAGTTTGTGGCGACTGCAACAGGAATCTGCACTTGCCTTTCGACGATTAGAGGCAAGAATAGCTTTCCCCAAACACTCCGGGTGCCAATCACTCGTAAGACCAGGCATTCGTGCGATCAGTAGAAACGATTATAATCCAAAACGGATTAGCCTCAAAAGATACAGACACCTAATAATTACAACGAGCGAACAACCTTGTATTGCGTTGTCTGCGCTTCCTGTCGCAGACATTTTGAAATTAAGTAACTCGATGATCAATTATTGGCCACGAATTTATTGGAAACCGTGCTCTTTTACTATTCACCACGCACGTCAAACATACAGATAGGTAGGTTACCGAGTCATAACCTCAACATGAGTCCTCACATGGATTGACTTGGTACCAACACGTACTTGGCTCGAAAAACACCTAATTACTTCTCAACGATTCAATGCAAAAATTGTGTTGAGCGAAATATTCCATAATTTGAACGCTCCGTTATTCACGAACACAGTATGCCCCGGTCATGTTTACTAGCACCAAATTTTGGACGATTCGACCGAAGACAGACGAGCCTTTTCATCCAACAACATCACATCACTTATCACTTTCAGGGGAACACGGATTTCAGCAACGGATCATTTACAACTCAAATTTTGGAAATTAATCGTTCAATTTATCTGAAAAATACGAAAAACTTACTAAAATCTAGAGAAAAACGTAGAAAAAACTCCGGTTCGCACACACGAAAGGAGCTTACATTCACCAAATGGCCGGGAGAGCGCTCTCGCGCACGAGTCTGGTTGTTGTGTATTCACGTTTACCAACAAAACTAGCCCATATCTGCAAACTAAATTCGTTTTAAATCTTGCCTTTTAATTACAAAAAAATGTACAATTCAAAACTTAGTGAATTATCTTTATAAAAAAGCTAGGACATACTATTTGAAATTATTAAGATCACAACACTTTTTTTAGGCCGGCTGCCATGTTATATGCAACACTGCTTCTTTATTCTCTTGGGTTCACATGAAGTTGTTTCCAAGACATAAATCAATTTCCTTATATTCCTCGGGTTACCGGTAAGCCGAACCTTAAGCCAAGGTGGTGAAATCCACCCCTACTAAAATAAACGTGCTTGAATACCTCCGAGGGTGTATTGGTAACATGATCTTGTGTTTTGCTGTTCTAGGATAATGGAGGTTACAAAATCAAATTTTGGCGCCAAATCAACTAGCGATCTATGTTTGAGCGCTCTAAGGTCGCTAGGAACAATGGGACTGACTAAATTATTCTAATTAATGGAAACATCCGGTTTATTTGACCTACATCTTCAGTCATGGCATGACCAGTAGAACCAACCCCTTATATTTAATCTCAAAAATGATTTGTTCTGCCCAAAACGCTGCCCATCATGGGATAGGGCTGAATAATCGATGTTTCGTACCTTTCATTTTAAAAAATCGATTGTTGCAGACTCGATTAATCGGGCGGACAAAATAAAATTTGTTGGATTATGTTTCCTTTGGCCATGCATTCATGCAACTACATGGAGAAGAATGTGTGATGTATAACGGAATCTACAATGTAATGTGCAGCGGGCAGGCACTTTCAACATCATGTTGGTTAAACATTGTATCAACCTGAAGGCACCATGTCGACAGAGGAAGATGTACTCTCCGGACCTGGAACTGTGGAGCAATCTTGTCGTTGCCTTCTTCTCTGTGTTTTTCTGTTGTCTAATGTTAATTTATGCCTAATAATGCGTAATAATTTATGTCTAATATGCCTCATAGGATCTCTCGACTTCTTCCCACTCCGCAACAGTACCAGCCTCGTGCCATGAAGTCTTCAGCAGTCTCCATGAAAAAGGGCGAATTCAAAGAACCTGTTGCGTACGGCGGCACACTTGTCTAAATGGGAACCAGCGTCATTCATGCTTTTTGGCATCATCTTTGATCAGAGAGCTGAAGTTCCTCTCTTTGAGTGCAGGTAACAGTATCTTCTCGTCAGCATCAGTCCTTGCTCGCCCTAGGCCGGGTACCTACACACGTTGAGGATTCCGGAGAGGGATTCCTCTGAGGAAAACCTCTGAGGCGGCCGGAGCCGGACGGAGCGCCCACACGTAGGAGAAAACCTCAGAGGCGGATTTCCAAAAAATTGGAAAGGCCTGGCGGCCTGTACAGTCCGCCTCGACCCGTCCACACGGTCCGTCGGCCGGAGAGGTTGGCCTCAATGGGGAATCCTCTCCGGAATCCTCAACGTGTGTACCCGGCCCTAGGCTAACTCACGGGCTTCTCACAGTTCAGAGTCATCTGAGTTGCAAAAACTCCAGAAGAGATCAGCCAATCAGAAAAAAGCAAATGGCTGCTCAATGACCATTGTCTAAAAAATTCTCTGAGGAATCTTCAGATCTTTGAACCCTTCAAACTGTTCTAGTAACTGTTTTCTCCTATTTTTTCATTTTGGGAACATTCTTCCCGAGATTGTGGCTGTTTCACCATCAACATTCTGTGGTAGTGAACTGAAATACATTAACCAAAATGTGCAACTAAGGTCTTAGAAGATTGGCTGTCTCCTTTTGGTTGGTCGTTCCATGAATAATCAACCTATGTTTTCATGCAAAAAAATCAATATGTATTGCAAAGAGCGAATAGGTACTTGCAAAATGGGGATAACAAAAATAAACTGTTTGCCGTTTCATAATGCCTGACTTCATTTTAAAAACTGTTCACATTAGTGAGAATTCATCACAACGTACAGGTCGTAAATGCCTGAATTGAAGATATTGATTAATGGTTTCCTTCATTCTCCAAAATGTTCAAGGAATCCTCATTCTTTAAATCTTCGACGAATACGTGAGATCAGTTTCACGTTTTATCTGACTAATCTGCTCTTCTGTGAGGGGTTTCAGTGGTTGTCTCGGTGGTCCCATGTCGAGGCCCGTCACAATTTTCATCATTGGTTTCATCGTTGAGACCCAACTCCCTGAGACGTAGGAAATTTATATTAATGCACACAGTTTTGTAAATTCGTGACAATGGAGAGAAGATCTTATGCTAATGAGTAAACTTCGTTTTTGAGTAGTTGGGTGTCACAAAAAACACTTACCTATGCCGCCTATCAAATATTAAATGATTCAATACTGAGTGTGAATCCATCATTTTTAATTGGCTTACCATGCTTTGATATGCTTGCAACTTTGAGTGCTAAATTGTCCTGGAGTGCTTTTGCTTCTGTGATTCTGTTCTCAGAAACCAATGTTAATATGTCTGGGAGTATACGAGGCCACATATTGAGTGAATTCGCAATACTTGATTTGAATCCAAGTACTGCAGCTCCAGTGAAAATCTGATAAATCCAACAGAGCAGATAAAAGATTATAATCTATATACTCAGTTTGGCGGCAGTACTCATTTTCTCTTAATTTATTTCAAAACGCGTTTTTATGCACGCGAAGTAGTTCAAAATACCGTGTTCGATCCCAAGAAAACAGTCATATCTTCTCCAGCTGCTCTAATAGCCTTAGATCCTGCGTCCAAGTCTGAATGCGTGAATTTTATTCCAGCAAAAGTTGGAATGCTCTTCCTTCCTTCGTTGATCAGCTCAGCCATGTCCACTGTTGAAGAAAATTAACAAGTATTGTACCAAACTTTTATAGTTTTTAGTGTTCAATCCCTTGGCATGCAGAACACTCACAGTATACTCCAGTGTGTTTGGGGTTGTGGTAGTAAAATAGAGGAGTTTTAGGTGCAGCCTCTCCAATAATCCTCAAGTAATCAACAACTTGATTGATTGTAGTAGGCTTGTAGTATAACTCTGGCAAGCTGAGGATAGCCGCAACTCCCAGGCTTTCAGCGTGGTTAGCCTAAAACAACCTAAGTTTGTAACCCATGCAATTATGTTCCTTCCAATATTTGCAGCCATCGATGTTTTTAAAAAGTTTTGATTTTCTTTAAGGATTACCATGGCTTTGACATCAACCAATGGAGCGCCACCAACTTGAACCATCAACGACTGATTGGTTCCTTTTGTAGCGTCAACCCAGGATTGGGTTAGGTTCATCCGTTCAGAGACACTCATTGACATGCCTTCACCAGTTGTGCCTCCAACTAGAACAACAATGAAATTCAAGATATGGGTGATTGGAACAGTGGCCTGATAAATATTTAAGACAAATTAGCAGTTTTGTCTCTTTTGGTAAGTACTAGAGCCAATGCTCTCAATGATTTAAGTGCCTTTTTTAGAGTAACTAAGGTAGGATTTGTCGAGAAAATGGAACTTACCTAGGACACCGTTGATGCCCATCTTCTTCAGGTAGTCTGCATATTCTGGGACTACATCAAGTTTCAACTGAAAGCTGGAGAATCATTGTTTCATTATCATGTACAATAAATATGTACCATGATTGGTCTACTGAGATAGGCAGCATTGTGACGCATAAGCAGGATCTAACAAGCTTGGGAGAGTAACCTGCTGGAGTTTTCCCAGCCTCATGGAAGCAACAGGGGTATTCCCGTTCCCGTTGGTCCAGGACGCATTGAATTGAATGGTCGAATCTATGTGCTTTGAACTTGATACAATGACCCTGAAATATCTAGTTTTCCAATTTTTAGAGAGACTGTCGAGCTCCAACTACCCCCAATAGGTATTATTTACTACGAAATGGCTCATGAGTCAGTTAAAAGGATGTGCGAGTACCTACTTTTCGTCGAATGGCGTGAAGGCAGGAGCCAACATCAAGGGAAGGTCTCCTTTCTGAAATAATAAATTTTCGGTATGATATTTGAGGTGACGATAGCCATATTTTTCTAAATTTATTTTTGAATGTATTCTTGATGTACAAAGTGCATTTTACTCGAGTTTACGACGTCGAAACCGTAAACTCCCTCAATAACCTGCAAATCGGGGTCGGTTCTCACGGTAATTACCTTGTACAATTGTTTTTGAGAGGGAATTGCGAGAACTTCGGCCGTAAAGACGTTGGCCAAGGCGATCAGGACGAGGCACGCTGCGGCTTCCATGTCGACAGCCAAAAGCCAACTGGTAGGACTCATCACGGTTGGACGTCGCGAGTAATATTGTGACCCCGAGCCGTGGATCACCTTTCACAAGAGTCCCCCCCTCTGAGAAGCCTGATCTCTACCTACTTATCGTCTTGACCATCATAATATTCAATTGAAGGTCCGATCCTCCGATAACCTCACGCCTCTCGTGTTCTCCCTATTTTAACGTCAAGATTTGTATGTTTTTTGGTTTTCTCCCTCTCGAAAATTAGGGTATTTCTAGTTGTTTGTTACGCCTAAAATGCCTTGAACGAGTCTGAAATCTATTTAATCCTGCTTGGGAACCCAAGTTACTTCTACCATCCCTCTGACGTTCCACAAGGTGCTTTCGTAGATGATAAGTCATACAAAATTTAATGATCTCTCACCTGATAGTTGTACAACCATTCACTTGGAACGTAGAAGCTGTTGTATGAGATCATATATGATGTGGACCAAACTTAATTTCTGTTCGAATGCGTATTCATAAGGTCAATTCATTTAATTGTCAATCATTGAAGACATTCAAAGGAACGAAACATGTGGTGTGGTAGGTACAGTGTGAGACCACAGCATAAATGAGGTACAGAAGCCATAAGTAGCCCACAGAGAGACATAACTTCAGACTTCTGAAGCCTTAACCCGTCCACCCTCATCAAGACAACTACCAAAAATGAAATTACTTTTATGATCGAAATTAAACGATGAAGTGCACCTATATACTTCTACGGACTGTCGACTCTACGGGTATTGGACTATAACGTAATATATTTGACTTTTCTACGGAATTACTGCAGCTAGTACGTTGTATATTATGGGCCAATGATGTGGCCAAACATCAAGGGTGAATTCGAGCCTAAAATTCCTTTGAGAAACAGATTTCTCTGCTATCATAGATTCAGCTTCAAAATTACTGTATCTTTTGTCGTTAGTTAAAATTTATTAGAGCAAGCCACAAATGAAAAATGTTGAGCAGGTACTTGAATAAGCATTGGTTAATCAGATTTGTTTTAAAATCGCGTAATATTTGTTTATTAATCTAGCTAAAGCTCGAGCTTGTTTAAGTTACTCGTAGATAATATGCTCTAAAAACTAAATAGAATTCTTCTTCTTTTGGCAAAAGATTCTTTGTAGACTGAGTAGAAACATCCTTCTGTAGGTACCTACTAATCAAAAGTTTTTCACAATCCGTGGAGTCTTATGGGAATTAGTCTTCACGTTTTTGACACGACTGCTTGCGAATTAATCGCCCATAGCTCACGATGTTTCCTATAGCAATTGATTGGTAGATACATACTCCACATAAACAAAAACAAAGTACGTTTTACGAGTGGAAACGTTATTAGAGCCAATATTCTTGAATCTTGGTTATAGAACTTGTTTTTAGGAATTGGTTTGTACCTCTGACAGCCGAGTATTCAGTGTCGTTTGTTTTTCTAATCGCTTCATATTGCCATATGGCTGGAAAGTAATAAAGTGTACCTGGGATGAGTCTTTAGTCAACTTTCATTAATATTTGCCGTTCAATCTCATCATCGAAAGGTGTTTCCGAGTCAGATTTAAGCTCAGCACAAACTACACGAATGAGACCGCAAAGTTTTAAAGAAATCCGTCAGTTGACATTTGAGGACACAGGCACCAGTGAGAGCGCTTGGGATCAAAAAAGCGCGAAATTGTGCACATGTTCATGTTTGGACAAACATGCGGAAGAGGCCTCAAGGTAACCTGAAATGAAGTAACCGATGGATTTCACAAGTTTGTGTATTTGCTAAATTCCTGTAAATCATTTTTGTGGAATCTGCTTGGGCATCAGGCCTTTGTGTCCAGCAATAATTCCAGTAGTCAAGTCCTGTGTGAAATTTTCTTGCTAATCCTGGAAGCCGATGGTATAAATATATTTCGAGCCAGAAAACTGTATTCTGTTCAGGATCTTGAAGAAATTTTTTTTTATCTTGAAAAAAGGCTTATGGGCTGTGCTTTTCTGATTAGATCCAAGATAAGTTTGTAGAAAGTAAATAGCTGCAAGGGTCTTCGAAAGGAAGTGGCGATTATCAGCAATAGCAACATACGTTTGGTCAGCCAACGTGTTCGGGCGAAACATGCTGTCCTTGCAAGTCAAATCTACCAAGTTCAAGTTTTTTGGATGATATCGCGAATTTTGGAACTCAAATTTTGGCTGCGCTATCACATCCTACTAAGACACAAAATTGAACAAAGTTGGTGTTCATCCTAAGGCAGAAGTAACAAAAGGAAAGCATGAAATCAACTCCCTTCCTTTGTACTTTCTCCTACTAACCCCTGGTAGAGTTGATTTCTGAGACAATAATAACGATTTAGTTTCCTAAATTAGATGATTACAAGCCCAATCTAGATTGACATCCAAGGAAACATGACCCTTCAATGACATTTTTCTCATTTTAGGCTAGAAGTTAGGAGTTAACTCATAACATCAGAATGGATTATTTAGATTGAAAGCTTTTTATATATAATTGGTGAAATCTCTCAAGTTGACAAGCTCCTAGAATTTCTATTGTATTTATTTTGGTGCTAGATCCCAAAATTGTTTCATCTCTATATTTGTCGATGGTGCGAGTACAAACGACCAAGATGAGTGTGGGAACAATCGCTGACCTGATCGACAACAGGGTGTGGGCAATGAAGCTTCTTGAAAAAGTTCCCTGGTAAGAGCGAATTTCATTTTCCGCCTGGGCGCAATCCCACAAGCCATCCAAAGAAATTCATGGCGGACTTATAGGAAAAGACCGTAGTTTGGGCTAAGGCAACAAAACTGTCAGCGGTTGAATTCTACTCATTTTGCTACATCGGTGCAGGCTATAGGCTTCGTGGTTGCTACTGAAACCGACAGTCGTTTGATCAATGGAGCCTAGAATCCTTCTATGTAGCCACCAACTCCCCCAAAATTCATTAGATAGAAATCCATCATCAGAAATTCGTGTCAATATGTTAGTATTCTTCTTCACCAACTATTTTGAATGGCTTCCGTTGATGTCGTAAGAATGATGAAACTGTGACCTGTGTTAAACAAAATATAACAATTGTTTGTTGGGTTCTAATAGCTAAGCGTCTATCGAACTCCGTGTTATCACCATAAGTAGTTGAAGCTACTTCTGAAATTACAGCGGTATTGGATTTGCAGGAACAAAACAGAACGTGCTGCCAGCTTCAGAGAATTTGAATGTTCAAAGAGTTTGGCGAAGAAGATACACCAGGATCTTGTGACGAAGGCGTTGGATCGTGTTCCATTCGAACGAGTCAACATTCAAATTGAAGTGGGAAAACTTGGAAAATTAGTCACGGAGACGCTCAACATTTTGACGTTTGCGGTAAATTATTCTAAAATTATAGTGATTGAAATCGACACATGTATGACTTGCTTTTGATGTTTCAAAAGCGTCATCTTCTTGGGAGGCAAGCCAGCCAAATAGACAGTGTAAGCCTCTCTCGAATTAAAATCTGTTATAATTTAATTCGGGTTTCTTCGGAGGTTTTGAATGGACCTAGCGAGAGGTTACACAATGTAAGTCCAAGACTTACGACTGAGCGTTAATTAGGGATACCAAGGATGAGCATAAAATACAGTGATACAAAATGAATTATAATCGAAAACAAGGACACAGTTGCAAAGGAGGATATGCCTCAACCTAGGCTAGAATTGATATAAGACAAAGTAATTCGACAAAGTAAATTAGACAACATGTGGAGCATAAAATACAATTAATACATGATACATGAAAAGATGATATACATGAAATACAATTAATGAACTAGCGCAACGATACTGGATGACAAAAACAGCGTCGATGTTGAAGGGAAAACTGGAGGGGGCACGCTGTCCCAAAGGTACACAGCGAGGCTTAGTTAACTTGAGTCCTTTATCTCATGGGAACACAATATTACAGTTTTGGTTGACTTCAGCACAGTAGCAGAGTTCACTTCAGAGTGAGCACAGGACAGAGCCAGGATGGACTGAGTGAGATGCACTTGCACGACAGGGTTACAAAAATATATATGACTCCAACAGGTTGGGGTTACAACTGCCCGGTTGGGCGCCTTGGCAACGAGTGCGTGCTGGAGCTCTCTCCAAATGCGATGTCCAGGCAGGAGCTGCGCGCGCATCCTGGCGCATGCTCCTTCCCTTCTGGTTTTTTGGAGGCAGTAAGCCTGGGGGCTTACAACAGTACCGTTGATACTGATCAACCGGTTTTGTACAGGATCTGGTTGATTCATCTTAGGAATAATTTCCAATCTTGCTCATAACACTCAAATCTCAAGCCAAATCTATCATTTACAGATGTGCGTTCCACAAATGGTCGACAACGACTACGCCGTCCTCTCCAAACACCTGCCTGAAGCTGACTTGGAAGCTGTAAAAGCTCTGGTCGAGCCGATAAATTTCAAAACTTGCTCTCTGTTCTCTGCTGGAGAGTACGAATTTCGAAAAGCCAATTTTTTCACTGAGTCGTCTGCAAGCAGTGTGGAAGAATTTTACTCCGCTTACAAAGACAAATTTGGAGACGTCGCTTATAAAAAGGAAACAGAGGATGCATGGACAGCAGTAAATCTTCTCTACGAACTCTCTAAAGAACATCCGCAAATATATGTGGAAGAGATGAAAGCTAAAGTAAGTGACGTGATGAATGAATACTTCGATATCATCTTGAGGAGGAATTCAACATCAATTATCCATTTACAGTTACCGGACCACATCAAAGAAATGTTGGAAACCTTTGCTAAGCTTTTCAACCACGTTCTCCGAGAAATGGGTAAAAGCCCAAAAGTGGTCGAAGAGGAACAGATCAATTTGTCCAAAATGTTTTTAGCCTTCGAACAACTTGGCAATGAAATGCTTCACCTCCATAGTGAGCTTCGACCAGCCATTGAAGCCAACTTGCTCAAAATCATGAACGTGAGCAAGGAAGTGCAGAGTTTACGGGACCAGAGGAAAAAACTTAAAAGAATTTCTCGTCCATTCCCATCAACGAATCAGGTGTTTATTATTTGATGATTTATTTCACACACAAATAGTGTTAAAGAGGGTTATTTCTTGATTGGGACTCCTAGTTGACTTGATAACCATTGCATTTAGGAAAATTTGTTTCAAGTAGTTTTGGACGTTAAAATAACCGGAAATTTTCACCTACTACAGAAATAACTTGGAAAAGAACACTATGATGTATAATTTGGATGCGATGAAAACAACTAAGGAGAAAATGGGACCAAGAAAAGAACTCATCAATAAACATCAAAATTTGGTGAAAGAAGATCTGGCTGAAGAAAAAACGTTGCGGGTCAAAAAGTAACCTCTAAATATACTCTTGTTCAAGTATTTTGGCAAAAAATCATTCGATTTCTCTATAATTTTTTTTTTTTTTTACAGGTACAAGATAGAACAAGTGCTTCAAGGGATCATCAACAAATACGAAGAAGATATGAGCGATAGACAGAAAAAATTGGCACATCTGAACAGTATGTACGACCAGGAAATGGAACAATTGAAAAATATGCAGGTAATTTTATGACTAGTCCATTTCTATTAGAATTTCATGTTGTCAAAGTTGTTGGGCAAATTCCGTCAAATTAATTTTGTACCTAATGTCGTATTCATAACAGGGATACTAACAGGGTATAATATACCTCCCCAAATAAAAATGTATATTATACATTTTTATTTTATTTTTATTACAAGAAATGTATATTATACATTTCATATAAATTCCGTTCAATACAAACCAATTGACTGGTTTCCTAGAAGAATCAGATAAGTCCAAAATTTTGATTTTGATTCTTGTAAGAAACCCCTTAATTGTATTTGGGAGGCAGTGATATTGTATCCGATCTATGGAATAATGTTGACTAAATTGAAAATTCAGCAAGTAACATTGATGTTGTTGTTTCTGGTCTACGTTCACTTAGGCTGCAAATAACCTCTCAGTAATCGGTAGCTAGTAGGTAGCTGTTAGCTTCCTTGATAATTCGTTTATATTTCTATCCCCTTATGTTCTATCTATTTCACAGGAAAGGTTCGATGCTCAAGATAAAGTGTACACTCTTTTAATGAACGAAAAAGAAAAATACGAACGATCCGTGTGGGAAGCGAAATTGAAGGATATTCAAAGAAAAATCGCCGCGCGGAAAATTCAACGATTTTACAGAGGCTATTTAGCGTTCATGGTGGCTCATGGACGAAAAAAAGGCAAAGGGAAAGGCAAAGGCAAAGGGAAAAAGAGGTCATAAAATCACGGAGGTCATATAGAATGTGACTGAACTGAATTGTAAACTGACTGTGAAGGTAAAGTGGAGCAACGACTCTTCCCTGCGTTCACTGGCAAAATATTGAGAGCAAGAATGAAAATATTGGATTGCTGTGTACTTTGATATCATTATGACGCAACAATATAAGGAAAAAGGCAAGCGCCTGTATTGTATTGTAGCTATTACGTGTGACGACCATAAGCCCCGACTCACACTCGGTCAATTTAGGAAATGATTATATATCAATAATTTAGTTACAGATTAGTTTAGGAATGATTAAGATGTTGCTTAGAAATGGATTTATACTTGTGACTAGGTAGTTGAAAGGATATTACGACAGGTATAAAACAGGTTTGGTATTTTAATCAAAGTAAGTCAAAATTGTATTGTAAAATCTAGGAATTTCGGAAAACATGGGATTTAAACGTTGTGGGATGCGAAAAATGATGTTGAAGAAGTTAGCGAGCTTCTCTGTTGTTGAGAGTGGCGGACATCATCTACATATTCATTGAGTTTTGAAAAAAATCTGCAAATTCTTACACACGGGTTGGTTATTCCTCGAATGGGGGAAACAGTGGGTGTGGCGGGTCCCAGACCCATTCCAATCGATTCAGAGTCCAAAATTTAGTGGAAAATGATACCCCACTCGCCTAGGTAGCAGAAATCCCGAAAACACATATTCAAAATGGGTAATAAATACCCAATTTGACCAATAAGTTCTTCCAGTGGGTGCCAATTGTTCTGGGACCCGTTTCATTGGATTCAGCGTCCAAAATTTAGTGGAAAATGACACCCCACTCGCCTAAATCACCCATAATCTCGAAAATCCATTTTTCAAAAAACACATTTTGACCCCTACCCCCTCCAAATTTGGCCCGATCGGGCTGAAAAGTTTCGAGGACCCGTCTCGGCTGGGAACAGACCCCTGACCCAAATTTCAGATTTTTAGAAAATTTTCTACTACCAAAAACGGCGCAGACGATGGACGGCGGACGGACATTGACCTTTTTTGATCAGGACATCATGAAACGTCCAGAAAAAAATTTTGAGCCAAATCGGAGAGGTTGACCATTATCATGAAAACATAGGTTGATTATTCAAGGAATAACCAACCAATATGGTTTTATAAGGGATCGATTTTTTTCAGAGGAAGAGAGCGGAGGAGAGGGTTTTAAAATCAATGGTTTGGTTGAAAGCAAAAAGATTAGTGTCGTTTAAAAACGGCTTAAAATGTACCTAATAGTTTGGTCAAGTACGTATTTTCTCACCTTACCACAGAACCATGGAATAAGTACTTATTCCATGCCACAGAACGATAACTGCGAGACGCAGGGTGAGGTGATGTAACTCACTTCATGACAATACTACTTGCGCAGTTGCGTTTATTTCTGCGTTTGAGACGATTTGCCGTGAATCACCCTGCGTATCAATCCTAGATCATACTGCGTCACCCCAGCAACTTGCGGTTCTATTTGCGCTGAGCTCGGAAGAGGGATAGAGCCGACGTGCCTCGTATGGGGTGACCTCCTTCTTAGGTGGATTACTAGTTCTCCCGTTGATCGCGAGAGGCCACTAGTGGACGGCGGCGTCCGTTGCCAAGTGCGTGGTTTTAGAGAATACAACCCGGTCGTTTAGCACATTTCTTAGAATTTAACCTTGCGCAGAGGCAATATCGTAACCAATGAAGTTCTACTGAGGTGCGATTATTGCTAGTTGAAAACTATAACCAATACCCCGACATGGGCTTGTGAAATACCAAGCCTATCGTCAATTTTTGACAACCTCTACGGAGGTTAATAACTGTACAAATAAGCATATGTTTTAAAAGAAAATGATATATCAGAATTCGTTCTGACCTCACTGATGCTGGATGTGAGCTGTATGTATCGATTTCGTTGCTGTATCGCCGAAAAAATATCGATATCTTCAATAGATCGGAACAACTAGTACACCGTTAAATCAAACTAATGTGTCGCGAATGAAAATTTCCCCCATGCTTATTTGCCATTGGGGAGATGGACGGGAAGGGAATGACATAAATCATTTTTCGGGAAGGAATTACGTTTAAAAACTCGGCAAGAGCCCCCTGAACCCCCGGATGCTTTTCACTTTAGAGCCTACGACTAAAATTCGAGAAACATGGAACAATCATGCTTTAGCCATGTCTTCTTTCTTTGTTTATTTTTTTATTCGAAAGTTCTTGCACAACTATAAAGGTTTATAGCACTTACGATTACTCACTACTTCTTATAGTGGTCATGACGGCAATGGATACGAACTGTGGTATTTTCTAACTTCCCTGGTAATGAACCAGGCTAGCGACACATAAGATTGTTTACGTCACCTAATTTCGTCACCCATTCCGTGTGACATTTTTCGGCAAGTGAGTCCAAGGCTAAAGCATGTTCCATGCTAAAATTTAAAGTTATGATGAATATTATACAATGAGTATCATCATGGAATAACTTATTCCACTTAGGGAGGATCGATATGAGTACTAGTATTGGTATCGAAAGAATCGTATCGATACCAACCAATATCGGTATCGAATCAAAACTCGGCGCTCCGCGTCTCACCAGGGGGCCTGCCCCCGGTTACCACTATTTACATACTTCAGACGAAATTATTGAAACACAGAATGTGTTTTACTGACGCTTTTCACGCAATTTCGCTACTTTCCTCCCACTAAATCAGAACCTTATATAATCACCGCGTCACACACTTAAGTAAATCACCTTATCAATGAACACACAACTAACAACAAAGTGACCACGGAACAAAATAACACTGTCTTATTACTGGTATGATAGCAAGGCATTCTTCTTCACAAGACTACCCCTAGCCAATGCAGGGAAGAGGGATCTCTCTCCGAAGCTTCTGGCCCTTCGAGTATATACCCTCGAGTCTGTGGTATATATCGAAGTTCTGGCCAAAATAAGTGTAACAACCTTCAAGGAGAGGGCCTTCTTGATTCTTAATTGGTAATTTTTAACAAAAATTTGAGGTTGTAAGATACTTTTTCGATCCCGATTATTTTTCCCGATACCAGTATCGGTATCGATACCAAAATGATTGGTATCGGAAGAAAAGTATCGATCGGTATCGGTCATCCCTATCTATGATGATTGATGTTTCAAACGTCGATCTGACTGCACTGATGCTCGAAATATTTTGTTGCTGTATCGCAGAAGAATATCGATATCTCAGCAATAGATCGGAACAACTAGTATACCATTACATCAAACTGTCATGAATGAAAATTTCTCCCATGCTTATTTGCCATTGGTGAGATGGACGGGAAGGGGATGACATTTGAATCATTTTTCGGGAAGGAATTACGTTTAAAAAAATTTAAAGTTATGAATATTATACAATGAGTATCATAAAATGAAATTACAAAAGAATAAAAACAATCACTCTTTTTCTTTTTCATGTTTCCTCAAGTCTGTTTCTGAACCAAATATAATATACTATTTACAATACGTGTGTACAACTTATGATATAGTAAAACGTATAGGTGTTCACTTATTATGGTTATCTTGGTCATGTTTCGAAACATCGATTCTTCAGGATAGAAAACACCTATGCAATCAAGACGTGTCCTGAAAACGCTGCAAATTCTTTCACAGGGGTTGGTTATTCCTTGGTCCAGGAGCATGGAGACTCATTCCAAATCAATCAGCGTCCTAAATTTAGTTGAAAATAATACCCCACCCTTCTAGATTGCCGAAAATTAATTTTTCCAAAGACACATTTTGATTTTGGTTTTTGAAACATCGATGTCGATGTCCCAACCCTTATGAGAGGCAGGCGCGGATCTAGAAATTGTTTTCAGAGGGGGTCACAGGGTAAAATCAAAAGCTAAAAAAAAAAAAAAAAAACCAAACAAAAAAATGAACTAGATTTTTTCAATCTCTTAACAATAAAGTCCATTTTATTCCAATCCAATATTTATTCATAATTTGATTGTTTATATCAAAACTCTACTCCAATTGTTTTTAGTAAATTAATGTTTTTACTTAATTTTTTTCCGAATGTAAACATGCCTTATTGTATATTCAAAAAAGTGGCGCCCTTTTTAGCAGCGTTGCTAACTTCAGAGTGTACAAAACAAACAGCTTGTTTTGATTTTCGAATTCGCTCATTCAATCATTTTTTGTTATTGATGTTTGCAGTATGAATAAAGTTTGATTCTAGTCATTTGTTTAGTTTCTAATTCTTCGGCTAACTAAAACTCGTTTTTGTCAAAAAAAAATTGCTCTAGTCAATTTATTCATTTTGTTAGATTTTTGGTTTGAAAAAATTTACCTAGTTCATTTCAAAAATTTTCAAAATTCTACCTGGTTTGGGGGGGGGGGGGGTCATTACCCCGTGACCCCCCTCTTGAATCCGCGCCTGATGAGAGGCCATTTGCGCGCACACCGATTTCAGACGGTCGATACTTAACCGGGAGCAAGTGCTTGCAGATACCTGATTTTTACCGGCCAAATCAGAGGAAAACCGGGCCTAAGAGTTTTTTGGTGTTTGTGACGCGGGATATTGCCATCTTGAACACTGAATCGTTAACGAAAATGCTCTGTGGTTATTGTATCGCCGCCCCATATTTGGCCAAGGGGTCGAACACGACCACAGGTTCACTATTTCCCCATGCTCCTACTGCGTTCATCATTGGCCCTCATTCCATAGTTTATGCGTTGTCTGAATATCTGCCTAGAGGAATAAACAATCAGTTTCACATAAACCTGTGATTAGAAGTCAGAATTTTCTCGAATTCGCGATATGACCGTAGGCGATCCTCCGCCTAATACAATCAAATCCGCTGTTTGACGACAGAAAACCAAAGAGAAATTTTATTCTTTCTCGAGAACAGCTTGATCTTAAATTGAGGGAAGTAATAATAATATAGATACAGAACATGCAGTTGATAGTAATTCGTTTTCTCAGTATAACTGCAAACAACATAAACCAGAGACCAGCGGTTTTGGTACACTCCTTTTCATAAAGAAGGGAAGAAACTAACTTTTTGTAACTAGTTTTTGGTTGGTTATTCCTTGAATAATCAACCTATGTTTTCATGATAATGGTCAACCTCTCCGATTCGGCTCAAAATTTTTTTCTGGACGTTTCATGATGTCCTGATCAAAAAAAGTCAATGTCCGTCCGCCGTCCGCCGTCCATTGTCCACGCCGTTTTTAGTAGTAGAAAATTTTCTAAAAATCTGAAATTTGGGTCAGGGGTCTGTTCCCGGCCTAGGACGGTCCTCAAAACTTTTCAGCCCGATCGGACCAAATTTGGGGAGGGTAGCGGTCAAAATGTGTTTTTTGAAAAATGGATTTTCGAGATTATGGGCAATTTAGGCGAGTAGGGTGTCATTTTCCACTAAATTTTGGACGCTGAATCCAAAGAAACGGGTCCCAGAACGATTGGCACCCACTGGAAAAAGTAATGGGTTAAATTGGGTATTTATTACCCATTTTGAATATGTGTTTTCGGGATTTCTGCTACCTAGGCGTGTGGGGTATAGTTTTACACTAAATTTTGGACGCTGAATTCAATGATGTGTGTCCCAGAACGATTGGCACCGGAAGAAGTTATGAGTCAAAATGGGTATGTATCCACCCATTTTGTATGTGTCAGGATCAACATATGAGCAATTTTCTGAAACAAGTCTGACATTTTAAAGGCTTTTGTCGATTTTCATGTGAAGCCGTCATTTTTTTGTTGGCAAACTTCACATTCGGATTCAGCACACTGAAAAACGTAGGAATTCGGCGAGAAACCTTCCATCCTAATTATTTTTTGTAAAAATATCCGGCCAGGCCAACAGCTGAAGGGCCTCAGGTATGTGGTAGTGCATCTGACCTGACCCCCACCCCACATGAAGGTCTCATAACGGTTTTCCCTCACTCAACCATGCAGCTCACACCACTACACCAGTGGAGGGTCACTTACAAATCAGTCCAGCTTGTGGAACCCTTGTTTCAAGTAGTTTACCCAACGTTTCTAGTGAAGACGCCCATGGTGATACTATCTTCATTGGACTCTACATTTTGAGGTAATGTTTTGCACGTTCAGAAGTTACATTTTGTTCATTCATTTCACATCATAAATGCTGATCATTTTAGAACATAAGAGGGTTGTATTCTGTTTATATTTAGACTGGAGTTCTGAAGCCAAGACCAAGTCAAAATTGACTTTTCTGGTTTTATGGAGGAAAGGAGAAGCAGGAAAATGTCCACAACCACAAAACCATACACTTGCTATCATTGTGACTACAGAGCAACAAGTAAACGGACCATAGAAGACCACATGTTCACTCACACAGGCGACAAACCATATCATTGTGACCAGTGTGACTACAGTACAGCACAGGCAGGGACCCTGAAAAGCCACATGAGTACTCACACAGGCTACAAACCATATGCTTGTGACCAGTGTGACTACAGAGCTGCACGGGCAGGGACCCTGAAAAGGCACATGAGTACTCACACAGGCTACAAACCATATGCTTGTGACCAGTGTGACTACAGAGCTGCACGGGCAGGGACCCTGAAAAGCCACATGAGTACTCACACAGGCTACAATCCATATGCTTGTGACCAGTGTGACTACAGAACTACAGAGGCAGGGAGCCTGAAAAGGCACATGAGTACTCACACAGGCTACAAACCATATGCTTGTGATCAGTGTGACTACAGAGCTGCACTGGCAGGGACCCTGAAAAGCCACATGAGTACTCACACAGGCTACAAACCATATGCTTGTGACCAGTGTGACTACAGAGCTGTAAAGACAGGGGACCTGAAAAGGCACATGAGTACTCACACAGGCTACAAACCATATGCTTGTGACCAGTGTGACTACAGAACTACAGAGGCAGGGAGCCTGAAAAGGCACATGAGTACTCACACAGGCTACAAACCATATGCCTGTGATCAGTGTGACTACAGTGCAGCACTGGCAGAGACCCTGAAAAGGCACATGAGTACTCACTCAGGCTACAAACCATATGCTTGTGACCAGTGTGACTACAGAGCCACACAGGCAGGGAACCTGAAAAGCCACATGAGTACTCACACAGGCTACAAACCATATGCTTGTGACCAGTGTGACTACAGAGCTGCACAGGCAGGGACCCTGATAAGCCACATGAGTACTCACACAGGCTACAAACCATATGCTTGTGACCAGTGTGACTACAGAGCTGTAAAGACAAGGGACCTGAAAAAACACATGAGTACTCACACAGGCTACAAACCATATGCTTGTGACCAGTGTGATCACAGAACTACAGAGGCAGGGAGCCTGAAAAGGCACATGAGTACTCACACAGGCTACAAACCATATGCTTGTGACCAGTGTGACTACAGAGCTGCACGGGCAGGGACCCTGAGAAGGCACCTGAGAAGAGTAAACCATTGCCCATAAAGTGTGCTTGTGATCAGGGTAACTACGGCTTCGAGGAATGGCCTCCTGAGTGCCAAGGACTTTTTTGACTTTTTAACTTAGGGACATTACAAATAAATTCATCCTGACATTTTATATTGTTTTAATATTTTCATTGTATAATGAAGTGATTACGAACATAATTTAAATGTGGCTTATGAAATAAATCTTTCTCAGGTGAATCCGATTTCTGTCCTCCTCTCCCCGTTTTTGGTTAGTTATTTCTTGAATAATCAACCTATATCTTTTCATGCAAAAGTCAATCTCTCCGATTCGGACCAAAATTTTTTTCTGGACGTTTGAAGTTGTCTAGATCAAAATTAGCAAATGTCTGAAAAGCGCCCTAGAACTATTGGCACTCACTGGAAGATGTTATGGGTCAAAATGGCTATCTATTACCCATTTTGAATATGTGTTTTCGAGATTTCTGGCACCTAGGCGTGTATCATTTTCCACTAAATTTTGGACCCTGAATCGATTGGAATGGGACCCGCCGCACCCACCGTTTCCCCCATTTTCCCCATGTTTTTAAATAAGTTTCCATGCGCCTGGTCTGACGAATAACCAACCCCTGTGTAAGAATTTGCAGCGTTTTTGATCAGGACATCATGAAACGTCCAGAAAAAAATTTTTGAGCCGAATCGGAGAGGTTGACCATTATCATGAAAACATAGGTTGATTATTCAAGGAATAACCAACCAAAAGGTCAATGTCCGTCCGCCGTCCACGCCGTTTTTGGTAGTAGAAAATTTTCTAAAAATCTGAAATTTGGGTCAGCGGTCTTTTCAGCCCGATCGGACCAAATTTGGGCGGGGTAGGGGTCAAAATGTGTTTTTTGAAAAATGGATTTTCGAGATTTTGGGCGATCTAGGCGAGTGGGGTATCGTTTTCCACTAAATTTTGGACGCTGAATCCAATGAAGTGGGTCTCAGGACGATTTGCACCCACGGGAAGAAGTTATGGGTCAAATTGGGTATATATTACCCATTTTAAATGTGTTTATGAGATTTCTGGTACCTGGGCGTGTAGGGTATCATTTTCCACTAAATCATGGACACTGAATCGATTGGAATGGGTCTGGGACCCGCCGCACCCACCGTTATCCCTATTTCCCCCATGTTGAATAAATTAGTCTACTTGCGCCTGGTCAGACGAATAACCAACCCCTGTGTAAGAATTTGCAGCGTTTTTTTTACACTGAATCGATTGGAATGAGTTTCCATGCTACCAGTCCGAGGATTATTGTACGTAGAGCCTTTTGTGGCCAATGAATATATGAGTAAAAGGACTCGTCAAAGATCATCTTTGGACCAATCAGGCATCAGTGAAGCCACCCAACGTCCATTTTCAGCACATTCGTGCCTTCACGTTCGAGGGCGAACCCGCGGATTCGAATGTCGCCGAGCCGAACTGGCAACAGGGCGAAGATGTGGGGTCGACCGGGCGAACAAAAAACAAAACGAAGGAGAAACAAGAAAAAGGGAGAAAAAAAATCGACGGCTCCCTCTGTCCTGCTCCGCCGGTTTCACGAACGTGACGTAGTGGGTCTGGCGGAGCCGGGGCAAAGTGATGGGGCGGTGTTGGTTCCTTCGGGCGTGCGGCTCCGCCGGCTCCGTCCCCTCCCAGCCAGCGCGCTCCCCAAGGCCTGGAAAAGAAAACAAAAATCCGGCGGCCAGTCCTCTCGTCGAAGCTGCCCGGCCGGTGTTTTCGATACGACGCTTTCAGTTCATTTTATCCGCCTCGAACCGACAAGTGCAAATCTTCAACAATCGCATTTTTTTTTCGATTCAAATTTTAAATTTACAAAAAAATGAAATGATTATTTGATCACGGAAAAGGGCAATTTCAATGTTGGAATCCCTCAGTGACGTTGATACGATTTTTTCGTGCAAAATATGCCCCGAAAATGTAGCGTCCCCGGTTGTCGGAGTAATTACAAAGATAAAAGTGCAGTTGCCAAGTACGTGTCTTGTTACGCGTTCCCTAGTGATCCTAAACTTTTAAAAAAGTGGGTGAACGCCATCGGACGCCCGGATTTCGCGCCGAGTTACGACAGCGCGGTGTGTGCCAAACATTTTGACGCGTCAAGTTTCGTCACCGAGGACATGTACAGAAAGCCCAACGGGGAGCTCAAAGTGTTCAAATTCGCCAAACCCAAGTTGAAAAGTGAAGCTGTTCCAACTGTAGGGTCAGAGAAGAATTTAGACGAGGTCGGAAGGAGGGGGATAATTTCGGCAAAAATTTGTATGGATTTAGTGGAAGTCGTGATGGACGATGGGGGAAAGGGCGAGGACAATTTTGATGAAGAGAAACATGGGACGGGCGCGAAAATTCAGCTCGATTCACAAGACGATGCGATTGATATGAACGACGACCATCTACATGTGGAGAATGGTGTGCTAAATTTGGTGTGTCGAAAAAAGGAAAATGAGACAGAAGATGAGAAAAGTAGTGGTTTTCTGGTTGAGAAATTGGTCGATTTTGATGAAGTTGAGGGTGGTGGTGGTGGTGGAGGGAGGGTGAGAAATTCCGGGGCTGGAGGGACAGGACCCGTCGATGAAAACCTGGGGAAAGAGTGTCCTTCCGAGGGGACGGCCGGTGGCGATCCAGGACGGGAGTGGGGGGGACGGTGGGTCGTGAAGGAAGAGCTGTTCGAGGGGCTGGGGCTCGTCCGCCGCGGCGTGTTGCACGACAGCGGCCGTTCGCCGGTCGATAGGCGTCATTGCGTCACGGAGAGGCGTAGGAGTCAGTGTGCGCGCCCTTCGCCGCCGCCGAAACCCGTTTTCTACCCTTCGGGCTCGACCATGTTCGACACGGAGAAATTCATCGGGGAGATCCAAAGACGGCCGGCCATATACGACGTGCGCTCCAAAGTGTATTCCAACCGAGTCGCCAAACTCAAATATTGGCACGAAGTCGGGCAGGCCATGTACAAGGGATGGGACAGCTTGGACCAGATGGAAAAACGAACTCTAGGTGAGTAATTTCCTCGAAATTAATCACTTTTCGTCCGTTTTGCGCGTCCGCCGGCTCCTAAATGACGCACTGTAACCTTCGCCTTGTATCTTAAACACATATCAACGTGTTACTAAACATGAAACTGGGAAGCTGTACACACATGGGCTAATGCGCGTGTGCACAATCGATAGGGGAAGACGGGGAGGGGTGGACGTGTGGAGCCGGAGAGGAGGGAGCCCTCCTTCCGCAATTCCCACCCTCCCCGCCGTTCCACCTCATCAGAACCCACCGCCCGATCCTTTCCTTTGATTTGAACTTCTTCTTTTAGCCCCATCATTTATCCCCCACCCCCACCCCTTCTCATCACAGCCACACCGTTGCTAGGGACGGGTCGAATGAACAATGTTTCAAAAAAATTAACAAAACACGATATTTCGATACATTGATTGATTGATGAACATTTTGAAAAGAACGTGTAAAGCGAAAGAGAAAGCCCAACTGAAACGGGAGATTAGACGACAAATTTAAGGTTGAAAATGATAAGAACACTGCTAACTGATATGTGCATTTTCACACTACCGATTCGTTTTAAACACATGAATGATTCCTGGATCTGTAGGTAAAACATTTATTTTTACGTAAGGATAATAAACAACCGAGTAAGCATTTATGAAACGAGAATAACGATTGTTAAGCTATAAAATTAGGTAAGAGAAAAAATACATTTTCAAAGGATACAGGGACGTCAAATAACCATCGATGTTTGGGGAAAAACATTGGTGTTTAGAAACATCGATTTTTATTGCTCCTGATTTCTGCTCAGGAGGGTGCAGAAGTGAAGTACCTATTTAGAGGGAGGGCTGCGTGTTGTATAATTCATGGAAGTTCAAAATTGTGATTCAATTTTTAGAAAACGGATTACGGGAAGTCATAAATAACATTTTTATATGCCAGAGCGTCAAGTGCCTTTTTAGAAAATTAATATTTTCACCGACTATGTTCGATTTCCCGACTTTAATTCAAATTATTTTTAATATTTAACGTGAAACTCCCTCTCAAAAAAAAAAAAACTTTAAAATGCTCCGAAATATCCGATATGTCGCTGATATTTCTCGGTTCGAGCCATACGTGTGCCTCACTGCCAAACAGAAGCAGGGTATCGGTGAAAATTTGTATTTTGTAATTGGATTTTCGACTTTTTCATGAGACTTTTGGTTGGTTATTCCTTGAATAATCAACCTATGTTTTCATGCAAAAAGTCAATCTCTTCGATTCCCTAAAAAATTTTTCTGGACGTTTCAAGGAGTCTAGATCAAAATTAGCAAATGTCCGTCCGCCGACATTAATAGTAAAAAATTTTCTAAAAATCTTAAATTTCGGTCAGGGGTCCGTTCATGGCTCTAGTTGGTCCTTGGATCTTTTTAGCCCGATCGGACCAAATTTGGTCGGGGTAGGGGTCTAAATGACTCAATTATTGTCCTTTGAAATTGACGATAAATTCAAATAAACTCATTTTACTCAACGAACTGCGCCAATTCAAGCACTTCCTACAGATGGACTTTATTATTTGAAGAGTTTCGATCATAGTTCATTTTCTCTAAGATTAGTTCGAGAATAAAATTTTCTATCATTTTTGGTTGGTTATTTCTTGAATAATCAGCTCATGTTTTCTATTTCTGGACGTTTCAAAGTGTCTAGATCAAAATTAGCATATGTCCGTCCGCCTTCCACGTCAATTTTGGTAGTAGAAAATGTTCTAAAAATCTGTTTTTTCTAATTTTGGTCAGGGACCCTTTCCCGGCTCTAGTTGGTCCTTGAATCTTTTTAGCCCGATCGGACCAAATTTGGTTGGGGTAGGGGTCTAAATGTAAATTTCGGAAAATTGATTTTTGAGATTTTTTACAATCTAGGTGTGTGAGGTATCATTTTCCACTAAATCTTGGACCCTGAATCGATTGGAATGGGTCCGGGACACCGCCATACCCACTGTTTCCCTCATTTTCCCTTTGTTTTAGAAATTAATCCCCATGCGCCTGGTTCGATGAATAACCAACCCGTGTGTATAAATCTGCAGCGTTTTTTTTTTTTTTTTTTTTGGTAATCACCATGTTGTATAAACTTATTATTAGTCTGTTCAGAGACGTGTATAGCCCCACAGCAGCGCTCCATAGGCCCATACTGGTTGTACAGGCAGAAATAGTTTGTTCTGTATGGTCATTGTTCATGGACGTCCAATCAATCAGTTGATTATCAGTACATTTCTGGGTTTTATAAAAAGCTCATATTTGTTCTCCTTAAAAGTATTTCCATTTTAGATCGGCGTCCAGTGTCATACCTAAGTACTTGGCTTGATTCGCATAAGGAATTTTACACGTTGGGCGTTGAATTGAGTCAAACTGGTTCCGAATAGACAGTCGTTTTCACAATGATTCAACAATCCTGTTTTGTAAACGCTGTTTCAGTGAAAGAACTCCAGATCAAATGGAAATCGATCCGGGACCACTTCATGCGTCAGTTGAAGGCGAATATGAACGGAGAAGGTCCGAAAAAGAAGAAATACGTCCATTTTCGACCAACTACAATTCCTCACAGCCAATCTCGGAGTGAAAAGGTGCGTTTTATGAGCGGACTGAGTTGACGGATTTGCTTAGAAACTGGTTTTATCGAGAAGTGTTTTCACCGCAATGTGACTTGTTTCAGGCCGCGACATTCGTACAAGGCGCCCAAAACCGAACCAGACGAAGAATACATCGAACTGACGCCTGAACTTCCAGAAGATCGACATTTCACGTTCATGACGTCCGTCGAAAGACCGAATTACGACGAAAGGGAAGTTCCAGTGGCCACGTCGCTTCCACCACAGCAGCCAGAAGATCTCTCCTGTCACTCGAAAGAGCTGCCTTACTACCAACCGAGGGACCTGTCGTTCCATAAAGAGCTCGAAGGCGATCGGATGGGGAACAAAATGTTTTTGCTGTCGCTGCTCCCAATTATGGAAAGGTGAGTTCCAATGTAACAGTTCGATATAAGAGCGCGAAGTCCAACACAAGAAGAGCTGGTCAGAAAGAGATTGTCAAGGTTCCTTAACAAGCTAAAATTAATTAAGCTAAGAACACAAATTATAACGCAACCCAGGCACGATCGTGATCTCCGTGATTTTTCCGTCAAATTCACCTTATTCTAGATCAGTGGTGTCCAACTTGCAAGGCCCCAACGGCCAAAACTATAACTTTTGTTGTGGTATATAATAATTTTTTCCAAGTAATAACAAAATAATGTAAGGTAAAAAAATGTTTAAAACAAAAACGCTGCAAATTTTTACACTTGGGTTGGTTATTCCTCGGACCAGGCGTACGGAGATTTATTTCTTCAACATGGGGAAAATGGGGGAAACAGTGGGTGTGGCCAGTCTTGGACCCATTTCAATCGATTCAGGGTCCAAAATTTAGTGGAAAATGATACCCACACGCCTAGGCACCAGAAATCTCGAAAACACATATTCAAAATGGGTAATTGGTCACATTTGGTCCGCGCTGTTTTTGGTTGTAGAAAAATTTCTAAAAATCTGACATTTTGGTCAGGGACCCGTTTCTGGCTCTAGTTGGTCCTCAAAACTTTTCAACCCGATCGGACCAAATTTGGGCGGGGTAGGGGTCAAAATGTGTTTTTTGAAAAATGGGTTTTCAAGATTCCTGGCTCCTAGGCGTGTGGGGTATCATTTTCCACTAAATTTCGGACGCTGAATCAAATGAAATTAGTGCCGGGGCGATTAGTGCCTTCTGGATGAGGTTATGGGTCAAAATGGGTACCTACCTACACATTTCGAATGTGTTTTCGAGAACTTTGGCACCTAGGCGTGTGGGGTATCATTTTCGACTAAATTTTGGACCCTGAATTGATTGGAATGGGTTTGGGACCCGCCACACCCACTATTTCCCCATGTTAAACATATGAGGCCCATGCGCCTGGTCCGAGGAATGACCAACACGTGTGTAAGAATTTGCAGCGTTTTTTTTTTTTTTTAATTTAGTTTATTTTCCTAGTTCATTCGCGCCATACCTACAACTTTCCATGTGTAACCATAAATTTTCCAAATCAATTAAAGGAATTTCCCAGTCGACTAAAACCTTGTCAAATAAAATGAACCTCTTTCAAAAGATTCAGACTTTTGCTAATTAGTCAAAACTAAACAAGACAAATTCAAATTTTTTTGTAGTTAATTCTCGGCCTTTCTAGTAAAAATGAAGTCTTTTGGGGTGATATTAAGAACGTCCCAGATCGGGTTATAACCTTTTGCAAGTCGAACTGAATCTTTTTTAGGTCTAATTCAACCTTTTTCTAATTCATTTTAACAACTTCCATGTCGAGTTACACTTGATGGAAGTCAAATTCAACTTGTTTTGAACAAAAACCCTAATACAAAAATCCTATCCTTTCGAATTTCATTTAGAAATGAGTAGACTTTTTCAAAAAAGATGACTTACTGTTAGACCCTTAAGAATTTGATTTGTTTTCAATCCGCTGTTTTCTTTTTTTCATTCTGCGGCGAAGCTATAATTCTAGTTGACGTTTCAAATTGCAAAAATTCGACATACACATCCATTGTCCGATAAAGCAACTGGCTGCAGCGCATGGGTGAAGTTGTCTCCTTATTTTGAATAAGGCTTCGAAGAGTGGGACTCATCGGTAAAGAAAGATGTGAAAATAGGGACTTTTTTTTATGAAAAATACTTGACTAGTCTTTTCCTAAATAGTTACCTAGGTAGCACTTCCATTGTGGAATAATTTGCTGCGTTCTTACTTAAACGTAGTTCATCTTCGCTCCCTACAGGCTCTTCTGCCCTATCACCTACGACGAAAAATTAATTTAAAAAACTGATCTTACCTCATTTCAGGCTTCCAGACCACGCCAATATCCGAGCCAGACTCCAGCTAATGGAAGTACTTCAAGCGTTCGTCGCCCACGAAGACGCATTGAGGGATTTCTACAGCTACCAGGACGAAAAGCAAAGCTGCGGCGAAACGTCCCAGCCTCAATCTACAGCATCACATTCAGACTCGGACGCGTAAAACCCCGAAACTCACGTCCGACGATTCGATCTCGATTTTATTTTAGATTTTTCCCCCGCTTATGTATTTGATAAATCATTTTGAGTTCGATCCTCCCTCCCTCATTGTTTTCATTACTGCTGCGTTCTGCGCGCCGGAATATTTTAAACGCTTAGTACAAAAGCCTCTTGAGCGCGTGAACGCACAAGTAGGAACGAAGGTGCCATTGTGATTCGTTTATTGTCGACTACATAGTTCATTAGTGATAATTATGTTCGTTAAAATATAAAATTGCCATAGTTTTCTATGAAAAAGTCGTTTTTATAACCTAAGAGCGCCGCTTGGTGGGGGCTGTCTACATTGGTGGCTGAGAAACTTATGAATTTTAAGGGAACCTGTTGTTGCTAAGGTACACGTTTAGAAGAAAGACTCATTCTCACACTCTCATCCATCTCACAACACGTCATCTCCCTATCATTGAATGAGCTGATCGGCATTTTCCTGATAGATCTGTACACTTATGGGGCGTTCTGGTGGCTTGAAAAATCCAGATTCCATCAGTACTGTGATCATAATGTGAGTAAAAAACCTCCACTTGGTGTCATAATTCAGCCATAAAAGTACAGCATACAGTGTGAGTGAATGGGCCAGTTTGATGACGTCAAGCACTTCGTGCGTACTCTCAATAGAGCGCGTTGGGATCAGTCGGTTTGAAAAATGATAATGGTCGCACTCGTATTTAGGATAAAGTATAGTTATTGTTGCAGAAATAACAATAACAATTATTACGAGGTTTTTGGGGGAGTTATAACTGTAGATGCGCGGTACCTTGGAGAAGTGCTCTCAAAAATTGTTCTATATAGCATTTTTTACGGAGGTTTTCCATTTCAAATTGGAGGTTTTTCACATCAAGTTGAGGTTTTACACATCAATTGGAGTTTTTAGGTTTCAAATTGGAGGTGGACGGAAATAGGTCGTTTCTCATTAATTTAAATGCTGCAGGGGACGTTTCACTCGCTAATTTGTTGTTATTGCTTTCCCAGAATTGAATCATGCACTGTATTTCTGTCATCCACCAAATTGATGTGTAAAACCTCCAATTTGAAATGGAAAACCTCCAATTTGATGTGTAAAACCTCCAATTTGAAATGGTAAACCTCCGATTTGACTTAAAAATGCTATATATTTAATCAAAATCTGCTCTTTTCCAGATCAGCTCATGCAAGATAATTATTGCATTGTTTGATTGAACTTCTCTCAAAAATATTTGGCCTCTTATCTACCAGGTTTTCTCCTACAAAATTTGCTCGTACGCATCCTCATAAGTATCAGTCTCATACGTGATAGCGTGCTCGAATTAGGTTATTCAATAAATCAACCACCTGCAACGAAATTATTTTAATCGACACGTGCAATAAACCCAACAAAAATTTAAGTAGATTCAAATATACTATAAATATTCAATCTTTCGGCAGTTGGGTATTACACACGTGTAAGATTGAGAGTGACGACAAATTTTACAGAAACATTTTATTGGCTGATTCGAACCATTGTTTCCCCTTGGAATCGAGCACAACAGATTTGGACTGCCTCGTGACAATAGACCAGGCAGCCAAATCCAAAACAGACGGGTTCTTACCTAATAGCCACTGGGTGTTTTTCAAGTTGGAAAACACGTTGTGTATTTGTTGTTGAACGTTGGACTTGCTCGTGTCGACGCTTAGGGAGTAGCAGGAGTCCAATTTGTCGTCGAGGATGGTTTGTTCGACGGGGTCTAATTTGCCGACGACGCAGGAGTTGAGGAACCTAAGAAAGTTGACTTCTCCGTACACTGGGACACTTTTGGTGGGCGAAATTATGAGGACGCTGTCTGAGTCGACTAAAACATGAGAGAAATTGTCAGGTTAGGTCATGTAGATCGGCTCAGCAGTACTTGAATGGCCCACACTAATTCAATGAGAAGAAATCATCAAGTACGCACCTTCTTTCCATACCAGTCTGACGTTGAGTGTAGCCTGCGCATTTTCAGCAGTAGGAGATATCGCCGACAGTTTTTCTTGAAAGTCCAAAGCGGTTTTGGGAAGACTCCTCACGCTTGAATGGGAATAGCATGAGACTTTGATGGAAATAGCGCCATCCCAGAGCTTGGCGAGCCCCAGAAGTGAATAGGGGAGCTGAGAAGGGTTGACGTTCAAAACCACGTCCTTTGAAATCCCGCACTGGAAATCATAAGAAACCTACTGTCAAAAGTCAGATTCGATGGTGTTCGAAACCATTCATAAATTTGTTGATGATGGAATTGAATGGAAGTCGAGAAATTGTTCCATACCACAATTGGCTACAAAAACCGCACTCAAATTTTAAAAGGAAGAGTTTAATCAAGCTACAGAGTTCGATGAACATTGGACAGGACCTGAAAGTACCTGCCACAGATTAACACATTCGCCGCGGGTCACGCGCTCAGCGCGTGAGCTCTGTTCCAACCTGTGTGCGTCGCACGCGCCTGGCGCGTGAAGGTAGCCTTCACTTCAGATCGCTCCTCCAGTATACCAGAAAGTGAAATGGAACATATTTCTACTTCCTGCGCCAGCTTTGAACCTTCTGGAGGTACTGTAAACGTCGGAGTCAGCTGGGTGTTGCTAAGATACAAAAATAAGTCCGAAATAGGGGACTGGTTTGGAGTTTTCTTGCCATTTTGCATCGTTTTCAGTGTTCCCGCCTCAAGATTTCTTTCAGTGCTTCGCTTTAGTACACGAAATACTTCGGTGCAAGTAGTTTACTCCAAGGTAAATAGGCGCGTGAGCCGCACTGGGTTAGGAGCTCGCTTCGAATTTCTTTCCACATGCGGCGCACTCACCTAGCGCGTTCCTATTTCAGATGACTCCCGCACAGCTGCTCAAACGAGCTCAACAATTCCGCAGCGAACGTGTTAATGAGGGAGTAACAGTAAAAAAAGCAGTAGCAGATATGACTCACTTTACTGAAGTCGATACATTTTGCGGTCATCTTAGGAGCGGAAGACGAAGTGGATGCAGATTCTATTTTAGGACTTGGCCCGGTCGGGATGATGGGAGCCGACAATAGTTCTTTCAACTCTTTTAAACGCTTCAAAATTTCTTCTTGTCGCCCCTCAATAAAATTAATATAGCTGTCATCTTCTTCGGCCGTCCCGTTGCACATGACACCTGCGCCGGAATCGTGAATGTTCCTGATGCGGTACATGTTCGTGTTCACTTCAACTTTGTCCACCTCAAACAAGGGTTTCAACTGGTACATGGAGCTTGAGGACATTGTTGAGATAACACAATCCGATGACAAATTACAGGTAGCCACACAATAGAAGAATCACGACTGGACCATCAGAGACGTAAAAATCAGCTGAACTGGTTGTGTATGAGAGACAGCAGGAACTGCTTATAATAATTACACTGAAAAATCTTGTGCACACACAAACAGCGGCCGGACAACTCCCGGGTTCGGGTTACTCATAAAATTGAAGCAGAATCCCAACAGACGGCTAAGGCTCAGTGCCAACCACTCCAACCAGCTAGGCTCAGTCCTGCTACACGACGTTAGCGTGAACACATCAAACGTGGTTGTGTAAAAACCTTTCATTCCATTTCAATTTGTCTGTAGTGCACGGGTTTTGGGCGGGAAATCAGGAATAGGAAAGACAGAGAAACACACGAAGCCTACGGACAAACCCTGATTTAACTAACGTATTTCTACGGATGAAAAACGAGTTGTAAGCGATGCCACCACATGATCACCGCATTATTATTTGAAGATTCAAAGAACTATTACATATTCCCTCCTGAATTCTAAATTAATTCTCCAATGATCTTCCTAGAACAATTATTTTCAGAACCCCCACGTCTGACAATCAAATTAGGCGGCATTCATTAGTTCAAGACCACACACCAGAGCGCATTACCATCGTGGCGCTGAAATAAACTAAGTACATCTCTTTTTATAAAATGTTGACTTGACCCGACAAATTGGTCAAAATTAGTGTTGATAAAATTTTAGAATTCTTCAGATTCTATAAAAAATGAAAGACTTCAAATTAAAACTCAAGATGAGATTGTGGAATAATAGCGCGCAAAAAGTAGTACCACTTTAAACGTAGGCGAAAGCTCATAAAACATTCCCTAATGTCTCCATAATGTGCTTACATCCTTTTTGAACATTTTATGTGAAATTTAAAGGAATCAAAACAACCTGACAAGCAGCCGTGCCCTTTTCATATATTTAAAACAACATCCTCTTCTTCGTTAATTTGGGTTCTGAAAAGAAGAGTCACCGATATAAAAGGCTGTGATGTGAGATTGATGCATACATATTTCAGAATTTAGCGCGGAATCGGAGTAAATTTGCGTAACTTGTCTTTTGATTAAGGTTCGCTGAGGCTTTTAAAATTTTATTTAGAGCAATAAAAAAGTGTTTCGCCACTCGGATCGTTGGAGGAATCGGATGGTCGATACTTGTATAATGATTTCAGTGAGCTTACCTGTTATTGGTCGACGCCATCTTAGTTGGGTGTTCAACGTATCCGTTCTCGAAAGTGCATCTCGGTGAATTTTATTATGAATTTTCGGTATCACGTCGGTTTTCAAGTCGCGTATCGCGTGTGAAAAGTATTTTCATGATAATTGTGAAGAGATCGACAATCGTTGGTCGCATATTGTTCTATTGACGGACCCTGGGAGATCGTGACCAATCAGAAGCTTCGTTACATCGGGCTGTATTTCAGCTTCTCCTCGTCATTTCCCGTCGTGTATTTTTCTGGAGGGCAAATTATGTGATCAACTACATAATCAGGTGTTAAAGTGAGTGAAAAGTGATCATTGATGTCGTTTGAGCGTTGAATTTGAAGTGCGCTTCGGCTAAGCGTCCGGGAGTCACGTGACCCGTTGTGAAAATGGCGCAAAGATGGGCTGCAAACATGGATCCTTCTTGATAAAGTTATGTCATTTCGTATTGTTTACAAGGCGAAGTAAAACATAAACAAGTTATTCATAACCTGTTAGACCGTCAGGTAGAAGCGACAGGATGTCTGCTAGAGGCGCCAAACGAAGGGGAAGGCCCCCCAAAACGCCCGTTATGGACCGTCCTCGAAAATTCCAGTATCGACTGTTGAAAAAGCCAAAATACCTTGTTGGCGGTAATAGCGAGAAGAAAGGGTCGGAAACTCCGAATTCTCAAACTAGTACGCCTACAGTGTCGAGGGCATCTTCTCCCTATGGAAGTGAAGGGAGTCGAAGGAGCAACAGAGCCAGAGGCAGGTCGAGGAATTCGCGCGGGACTCCAAGAGGAAGAGCGGGACCGAGGCACAGTAGGGGTTACAATGCTGATTACAGTGATTACAAAGATTCTGAGTACCACTATGGATCGGATTTTGGGGAGGAGTCGAGCGGTAAGAGTGACCACGAAGACGATGTTGTGTCTAAGAATGACAGCGACTCTGAGACGAATCCAAAAGACGAGTTGAGTGACAGTGACTTCTCCTTGTCCAGCTACAGTACAACCAGTGGTACTGTCCGGAAGTCTGTCAGCTACATCAGGAACCCCAGCCCAGTCCCGCTGTGGCTGCAAGAAGACATCGAACTCCCACCTTTGGAGCTTCCCAAGTCTTCGGACGACCTCCTCATACCCAGGGAGTACGCCATGCAGGCCTTGTCCATCTATGAAGTCCTTCGGCATTTTAGAAACCTGGTGCGTCTTTCGCCTTTCCGTTATGAGGACTTTTGCGCGGTTCTTATGTGCGATGAACAAACGTACATGTTGGCTGAAATTCACATCATGCTCATTAAGGCGATATTCCGTGAAGAGGACAATCAGCAGACTCTTTTCGGTCCTCAAGACCAAAAAGACAGCGTTAACATCACACTCTTCTTTGTCGATGCCATCACTTGGCCGGAGGTCCTCAGAGCGTACGTTGAGTCAGACAAAAACTTCGACCAGTCCTTGGTGGACATTTTGGCCAACCCAGAATACCCGTTCGTTGACGTGGAAAACCGCCTCAAGGTCCTGCAGTTCCTCACGGACCAATTCCTAATCACGAACCCCGTTCGGGAAGATCTAACACACGAAGGTAAATATTGTCACATCCTCTCACCTAAAGTGTACATCAAAATCTACGTCTTGACTCACCTTACCATGTTTCCTTTTACTTTTCTCCCAGGAAATTTCACGTACGACGACCACTGTCGGATTTGCCACCGTGTCGGCGACTTGCTGTGTTGCGAGACCTGTCCTGCTGTCTACCATTTAGAATGTGTTGACCCTCCACTGACGGACATTCCTCAAGAAGATTGGCAGTGCAATATTTGCCGGGCCCACAAGGTAAACACAACCTACCTCCCTTCAATAAATGTTGTAAACTTTCATCCATTTCGCGTTGTTTATAATTTTGTTCTTCAAGATCTAGGTATGTTTTCCCAAGGGACGTAAGCTATATAATTCGGTAGATCAGGAACCCTTCATTTATCAATGATCTTCAGCCAGAAATAATGGACTTGGGATCACCTTTGAAGAGTTAGTTGGGGCTAATTCACTTTTTATCTTATTTCTGCAGTCAAAGTGTATTTCCAGTGAAGTCAGTGCCAGTTTAACTCACAGGAACACTTGAAAATGTTGAACACTTGTTCAATGTGAGCCTTTCCCGCCAAAAATGGAAATGAAGACTGCGATGGCAAAAGCATCAGAGCTGAGTATGCCGTACTCTTCCACATAATGCTTTACCCCTGAAACCAAGTCTTTGCACGACGACCACGAAACCTTCAGAGTCAGACCTTTAGATGGTCCACCAATCCCCCCTGATGCCCTGAGTGATGACCTGAGAGTCATTTTCATTCACTTCACTCGATTATGATTCGCCTAAAACGACTTGTATGTCTAGTTTATAAGTCATAAATGCCTCTGAGCGTAATCGAATCAGGGATAATGGTTGGTTTAATGCATGTAAGTGCGGTAGGATGAGATTTATAGTTGATGGTGTGATCATAAGTTGCGTCATAAGGCCACCGCCAAGGGCCATGGATTGCATCAGGCTTCTCTTATGCACAAAGCGCAGGAGTCGAAAGTATCACCAAATTGTTTCTCAACGACCACCATCCTATTAATGAAGATAATTTATTGTTCTTGCTCTGGAAATCCACTCTTCTATATAATTTTTTTACCTCGTTGGCAGGCCGGGTCGGCAAATGCGTTGAGGTCCATAATGAAGACTGGACCAAAGTATCATAATTAATAGTTCATTGTATCTTATAATTAGCATGAGTGGTCTGCTCTAGTCGGTTCTTGTGTAGCAAGTAGCATTAAAGCCAACCCTTCTGGTCCGATTTGGTACGCAACTTGTTTCCCGCCAAAAACTTCTTTCATTCTGAGGATCAGTTTTATGGCGTTAATTATGTATTTGCGTATTTAAGTGAATATATTTCACCAAATTAAGCATCGAAAAATCTCGTCTTGAGCGCTAACAATATTATTTTAAAATATTAAAATTGTAATTTAGTCACTTGTGATAAATGGGTAGGTGCTAATACAACACATGAAAATTTACTCATCACCGGCTTGGTAACTGATTTTCCAACTACCATACTATTTACTGTGGTAACTTAAGAAATTGTGGGGTAGAAGGGTAGCGAGCAAGGGAGGTTGGGATGATTTTAATATTTTACACTGAAAAAAGAGCATCTTACCTACCTAAGATAAGCACAAAGCTCTTCTGTAAGGCAGGCTGCTTGAAACTATACCAAAAATGAATGTTTGCGATCATTCCAGGGTCTACTGATCAATTCAAAAGAAAGCATATAAAAAATCGCTTGTTCGGCTCTGATATATGGATGAGGTTTGACTCGGTTAACATAAGTCTCAAAGTCAACAAGGCTTTGGGGTCATATTCAAATTATAAGAGATATTCAACGCAAATAGGCAACGGTTTGTGGAATATTGATGGGGTGACTGTGAAGTGTAGTAACCTCTACTTGGGATTTTACGTAATCGTAATGTTATCGCAAAATTCAAATTAGTCAGTAACATGATCCCAAATCCCACCACCGCTTTGTAACGGTTCCAGCGCGTTATTTGTTCCCTTTTAAAATGGGTTGAACTATAAAAATGTTGAAATCAAATCAAATGTATCTTATTGAGCAGCGGAATGCTAAATGATTGGCAACGAATATGGTTAAATAGATGTCTTGTTTTGGGGGGTCTTTTCCATGAATGGACCATCCTCGATGTGATTAACCCGGGTGCTTCGTACATTGACTGTCATTCAAGTTGAAGAATTGTCCCTTATTTTCCTTTCTGTTGCAGGTGACTGGTGTAAACGATTGCATCCCTGATGTGGAAAAATCTGGCCACCTATGCCGTCAGGAGCACCTCGGGATCGACCGTCATGGCAGAAAATATTGGTTTCTTTCTCGACGAATTTTCGTGTAAGTGCCCACTGACATCGTTACCCTTCACGTCAAACGAATGATCGAATCAAACGAATCCGTTGTTTTCATTTACTTGTCTACTTTTTTCTACGGAAAAAGGACTTTATCTTCCAGGGAGAACAACGAAGGCGAATGCTGGTACTACTCGTGCCCTGCTCAGTTTGAATTCCTTCTCGACACCCTGGACGCCTCCAACTACGAAGCCGCCCTGTACCAAGAGATGCTTGAATTCAAAGATGAAATCATCCGACAAATGACCATCACTATGAAAATCACGAGTCAGGCCAAAGGGAACCGAAAAAGCTACTTAGAAGCCGAAGCAGGTTTGTAACTTGAAAACAAATCATCCTTATTTCATTGTACCGAGTCGTTGTATTATTTGCAAGTAAGTGCGTTTAAACGTGAGAAATGAGCAGTGAAAAGGGGTCTACATAGGGAGAGGTGCGACCAGGTCAAATTCCGGAACTTAATTTGTGTACGGATTAAAAATTCAAGGGATGTGTTAATAATTATAGATAAACTAAAGTAAGGTTCTCAAAAAGAGTTATAGACAAGGTATTTTCGACCTTAGTCTCAATATTTTTTATTTTATTTTTTTTGCGCCTGTTTGTTGTTTATTAAAAAAAATGATTAAAATTATTTCTTGATTATTCCTCGAATAATCACCCTACATGGTGTGTAATCATGATAGTGGTCAATTTCCCCAATTGGCGCCAAAATTTGACAGTAAAAGTTCCATGTTGTCTAGATCTAAAAACCCCAAATGTCCGTACGCTATTCACCGTCCACGCCGGTTTTAGTAGTAGAAACATTTATACAAATCTGGAATTTTGGTCAGGGACCTCTTTCTGGCTTTAGTTGTGTTCGACACTTTTCATCCCGATCGGCCCAAAGTTGGGGAGGGTATGGGTGAAAATGTGTTTTTTGAAAAGTGAATTTTCGAGATTTTCAACGATTTAGGCGTGTGCTGTGTCATTTTCCACAAAATCATAGAAGCGGAATCGATTGGAATGAGTCGAGGACACTCCACACTCACTGTTTTCGCCATACTCTTGCTCTATGGGAAAATCAGCCATTGTGGAATAATTTGCAGTCCCCTCTTTTGAGTCAGAGGTGTTGTATTGTTTGAGTGAGAGGATTGTCATCATCTTTAAGGACTTCAAAAAAGTGTAAGCAGCGTCCATACGTTGCTGTGCACCACAGAAGAGGGTAATGTGAACCCGTGATCAACTGTTGCAAGGATTTTAACAAACGTTACACTTCCATTTTGTTCAATACGTTAAAACTGTTTGCTTTTTGGTTCATCTGAAACCAAATTGCGTCCATTTTTTAAGGTTTGTAGGAGAGGAGGTCCCTGACAAGATAATCCCTGGGTTGGTCGAGAATCTTGAATAACTATGGAAAACGTAGAATGTTTGGGCCCTCACTTTTTGTTATTATGAACTATATTTTGTTATTCTTATTGCTATGTATGAGGCCCTTATCCTTCCTGAAAATGACTGATCCAAACGCACTTTATCTAAAGATTTCTCGACGTGCGGGATGTTCAGGCTAAAACTTGCCTCCTTTTGTGACAAAAGTTCAAAAAATCCAACTCAGTCGCTTCAGCGTCCAAGTAGAAATGATGACCCACACGACTTGGTCTCCGCAATTGTTTCTTTTCTACTGAAAGAAAAAGTTTTCTTATCATCTTTCCATAATTCATCTGGACGGCTAAGTGGGCTTATGTATGCCAAAACATGCCTGATAAACATAATCATTGATGTTTGTTCACGAGCAGTACGAATTCTGTTGCAGCGAATATTGAAAAATTGAAAAAAGAGCGAGAAGCTGGACAACTGCTAGAACTTGAAGCGATGCAGCAGGCGGTAAGAATGAATTACTTAATTCTCATTGTCTACATTCAAACGGGTTTTCTCGTGTGTTTTTCAAATCTAAGCGTGTTCCCGATCAGAAGCGAAACCCCAAATTGATTTCATTCTTTCAGCAAAATAATTCCGAAGTAATCAACGAGGAAGTTGTCGAGTCGAGTGAAAATCCAGCGCATGAAACGTCTGAAGAGAAAGACGACGATGAGGACGATGATCATGCCAAGAAAGACTGTAAGTCTCACGTTGAGTCGCTCCGAAATGATTTGTTATTTCTTTATCTTCGCTATTTACCATTCATAACTTTCTATTACCAGCTAAAAAACACGCAATTGTCACGAGATCAAAAACTGGCGCCATCACTCCAAAAGTGTACACCGCGGAGGAATTGAAGAAGAGGACGTCCGACTTTGGTGAAAGCAATAGTAGAGTCACCAGGCAAAAAGCGCATCAAATTGCCACCGGTATGTTTGGATTTTATCAATTTTTTCTGATTTTTTTTTTTTTTTTTTTTTGCATTTGTGTTGGTCTAAGGTTGGGTGGGACCTCATTTCTTGATTTCCGTTCCACTTTTTTCATTGTTTCGCCCTAAAAACAAAATCTTCTCGTCTCAGGTACCCATCTATTCAAGCTGGGTATGGAAAACGGCTTCAAAGCTTACAACAACCAATACAGCACTAATATCGCGGCTTTGAACAAGCCTCAGAGGAACGAAGAACGCGACAAAAAACGTTACCTGTCCCATAAGTTCAGTCTGACTCAGGCGTCTGAATTCAAATGGGCTGGACCCGTTCATGGTAAGATCAAGAACCTGCTTCACCAAGTGTGATTACTACAAACTGTATATTTCTTTATTAATCTGATAATATCGTTTATTTGGTCTTCGCGTACAGGTACAAGAAACCAGTTATTGTCAACCGTTCGCCAGACAATTTTGCAACTCGAAAACGCCCTACCTGGTTCGCTAATGCACGTCAATTGGACACAAGTGAGAAAACCTTGGGTGGCGGCTGTCGCCAACTGCAACACGTCGAGAGATTTTGCCAGAGCCTTGATAATATTGCAAAGCTGTATGAAGCCCGCAGTTTTTGCTCCAATTTGGCAAGAGCAGCTTGGTTAGTAGAGTCCAAAACAAGAAGAACAAGTGATATTGGCGAATTTGTGTGGATTTTTATGTTTGGTTTGTCTGTGGCTTAGGTCACTTGAAACTGCAGCGAATCACCGCCGCTGAAAGGGAAGAACGTAAGAGAATTGAAAAGAAAGAGAAGAAAGATCGTGAGGAAGAAGAGGAACGTAACAAGCTCACATTTAATGTTGTTAAGTACACGTTGGGCCTCAAGCATCAGGTTTGTTGATTTTATATTTTACTTTATTTTCTAATTTGTGTAAAAGTTTGCACTTTTTTGGATTTGAAAAAAAATAAAGGAAAAAACATTGCTGATTCTTTGCTTCAGGTTTGGAAACAAAAAGGTGAAGAATACCGAGTGCACGGCCAGTGGGGCTGGTTATGGCTATCTGGGACCAGAAACTACAAGTTACTCGACTGCCGGACAGTCGGTCTCAGAGCCGGGCCTCAAAAATACATGGTTCAAATTCGCGGTAAGACTGGAAATTCCATTGTTTGTCATTTTATAGCGTGTCGTTGGATGTAGCAACCACTTTTTCAATGATAATTCATCTCCAGATGATCAAGGGCTGAAAATTCTTGCTGTTGAGCCAACTACTTACAAATATCTGATGGACAAGAAGGACAATAAAGAGTCTACCATTTCCGAAAGTACCAGACTCGCGTTGGAGTCCGCTAATATAAGTGAGTTGATAGAACGCTAAATCTACAACAACAAGATCCGTTTCCAGAATGAGAGATTTAAAAATTTGTTTTCTTCTCATCGTAGATCTCAACAACTTGAAGGTTTATCCACCGATTTCAAAATTCGAAGAAATCAACATCACCAAAGCCTTGACTCAACCCGGTCGGCTCCATTATCCTAAAGTGGCTAAAAAGTCGAAATTAGACGAATTGCTGCCTCGGCGGACTCAACTCAAAATCATTGAGGAGCGGGCTATAGCTCAAAAAGAAGCGCTGGTAAGTTGAAATTAATGAGCAAGTACACCTAAGTTTTGAGTGTTTTAGAAAGAAACAGTTTTTTCCTATGGGAAAAATTGGATAGGGTCTTGTTTGGCCTATTTTTGTGTACATGAAGGACTAGTAAACAGCTGAAGAGTATACATTATACAATTGAAATGTCATATCTTCGATTCTCTCTGGCGCGCGCCAGCTTGTACGCATTCGGTTGCTGTGATTGGCATTCTTCACTTCATTTTCAATGTTATTGTGAGCAAGTCATTTAAATTCTCATTTAGATTGATTTAGTTTAAACACCGCCATAGTCATCTGTTAACTGTAATTGCCCATGAGTCATATTCTCGAGAATATTTCCTCAGAAAATATGCTCCTGGCTTCTCTGATTTTCCTTCCAAAAAATGTATTTGGGTAGTTGGTAATCCATGATGGTTTATATATCTATTAACACGCACGTGTACGGCTAAATTGATCCAGGTAAATGGGCAGTTGCTCTTTGAGGGCGTTAAGTGGTTCAATTGAAGTCGTTCGAGCTGAATCGACGGTTCCGACTTCCTCCCGTTGGCTAAATCAGGGTGATAAAAAAGTAAAGGGTGCCTTTATTTTATGAGAATTAGCTTAGGTTCACTCGGGGGAACGTTTTATTAGGATTGAATGAAACTTCGATCAAACAATCAAAATTATGTGTTATCCAACCTTTGGTCAACGCTTTTTACCAAAACCCACCTAATGGCCACTGGCTGACAGGCAATAATGAATTGGATTCTAACAAGCATTTCCCTAATTTTCGACTGCATTTAGGCTTGAGATAAGTCTAAAGAGAATTCCTAAACGGATCGCTTTAGGGTTGACTTGGGACTAAATATGTTAGCGCGGAGTGCTTCCTGCCGTTGCATGGCCTAACGGAACCATTTAATCAATCATTTTTTGTATTAAAATTCCAAAATCTTTTCCCTAGAATGCCGTCAAGCCATCCGCCGCCGGCCCCGTTCTGGACAAAGACATTCGCAACGTTTTGACCGCCATCGGCCGTCGAGTTGCCGTCATCAAAAATCAATACGCGGCTCTGAACAAACACTCGAAATTGTACAAATGCTACGGCATTGGATGCGATACTCAGGGTAACTGCTACTCACCCGTGTGCATTCAGCGCAATGCTTTGCGCAAAGAACTCCTGTTGCTTCTGCGGAAGGCAAACACGGCTCGGAGCGTCCCAGGGGCGATCACCCCCACCACTCCTACAAATACACGTAAGTTTTGTGTGTTATTTATTTTTATTTGATAAAATTAACAGCCAATATACACTCATGAAAAGTCAAATATACAATCGGGAATTGAAACATTTTCAACTTCTTCCACTATGATTTATTATTCTTGGCTTGATCATACTTGTCGAGCAGCTAAAATCATATAGGTCACCAAAGCTACCTTCAACCAGTCGCATCAGTGTTAAAAATTTGATAGACAACCCCGCAAGGAATAATAATAATTCAAAATTTGGGAGGATATTCAGAAACCCGGCACATCTTGCGAAGATGCAGGCAATTACGGGACCTATGGACGATTATTGACATATTTTTTGGGTTTTCTCTAGCTGGTTCAAATGGGCGATCGCATCTTGAGACTGAATAAAACTTGGCATTAGGTCTCGTGTCGAACAAGAAGTCCTCTTAATTTCTAAAATCAGGTTATTTGGCTATAAGGTGGTAAATTTTGATTCATTCGGGTGGATTTTAGTGAATATCAGATAATCAGCTTAAAAGTTGTGAACGGCAAACACATTTATGACGGTCGGAAAATAGTGAAAATCAAGTAGTTGAACTCAAAAGTTGAAAATATGAGGAAATTTTATTTGAAAAAAGTTCTGGCGTCATGAATTTTCCCAACAATCTTGGATTTATTAATCTTGTCGGATCGAGTTTACTGGAAAACCCCTGGAATTAATTGCCCTCGTGGTGGTTGGGTCCCGGTTAGAATGCATTGGATTGTTTGTTTCCTACGTCAACATTGGAGGGAAATATTTGTTCGGACGCCTTGTTGAAGTCTTAACTAATTTTGCACTCTCATGGTTGAACAGTTTCTCCTGTTAAACCGGGTGCTGAGCCTGAGAAGCGAGTCCACACGGGCACTGAGACGTTACGAGCTGTTCTGGAAGGACGGATCGACGACAAAAGCCGCTTCGTGTCGCCCGTCGCTCAGACGCCACCGATCAAACCTGAGAAGACAACTAACGGTGAGAAGACTCCAGTTACCGCGAAGTCTCCACTAAAGACTCCAAACAGAGTCGTAACGCCTGGTGGGGAGTCCAAAACGGAAGTGAAAGATGATGACGAGCCGTTGGACGTGTGCAACGAAGTGGAGATTGGAACGTCGGAAGTGGACGCGAAAGAAGAAAAACCCACCGTGACGACTGTCACTGTGACGACGTCGACGACCACGCAGCACACCTCGACTGTGGTCGGTGGGCAGCTGAAAAGCACTCAATCTTCGCAAGTAGTCACCACCACCACGTCCACCACTACCACCAAGTAAGTCATGCTTATAACCATATAGTTGCTCGGCCTGTGTCTGTGGTACTTGCTAGATGATTAGATTTCAAGTCTATCGATAAATCGACTCTTTTTTAGTAAATTCATTCTCACCATCAGAGCTTCAGAGCAAAACCTCAGCAAACGAAGAAGCCGCAGCAAAGATGAAAATGATGGTTTTCTTGTTTGCTTAGCAAAATGAACGGATTTCTTGTTCACTCCCACACTCTATCTCCTGACAACTGCTGCTGTATCTATAGGCCAATTGGCATTGAATCAATTACTTCAATATTGCGACTGTCGAATATTGGTTCATATATTCTCCTATCATCTATATCAATTGTCTCAATAAGACGAGGAGTCAGATCCACATTAAAATGGCTGTTTGATTGCATTATCAAAATATTCCTGGCTAACCAGGGTTGACTTTTCATCTCACTTTTGATTCCATACGCTGAGTTTATGAGAATTTAGAGTTCCTTAACTGTAATGTTTGACACAAATAGATAACCGCGAAAATATTGACCCATTTCCGTGTCTAATCGTGGCATATTTAATCTCAGCTCAAAAGGCGTTGAAACCAAGAAAGAAAATTCCAACACTGTGACAGCAGCCCTCAAAAATGAACCCGGAGTTGCTTCTACCGCCACATTTGGCACCTCCTCTACGACCACAGCAGCTGTTAAAGATGAGCACAACCGATTATACTCCGCCACCTGCACCAAAGGCAAAGTGAGTCATTTTTTATTTTAATTAGAGTGGTTTTTGGTCTGTGCACCATGTCAGTGGCTTCATACATACTTTGATCCGCTCATTCTAGGTCTACCTCAAGAAGATTGTGCACTCGGCGGACAAAAGGAAGAAACGAAATCCCATCAAGTATCCCAAGTGTTCAACGTTTTTGTCCAAAAGCAACAAGAAGAGTATTATGATCCTCGCTCAGCACGAACTTAGCAAATTGTCTCGTTGTGGTGGAAAATTCCCCATTTACGCTTTTAATCATAATACCAAGGTATGTTCAGTTGATCTTGAATTCACTTCACATTTAATTTTTTGAAATATAATTTAAATAAGATATATTTCCCTTCCAGTTTTCTCAAACAAACTTACCCACTTGGCCGTATCCTTGCCCTCGGCCCACGTTCAAGACGTGTTGGCTCTATCGGACAATCAACTTTAAAAATTTAGCAGCGGCTGGCCTGCAGCTCCGAACTTTGTGGGCGTGTCTCAAGTGGGATGACATGAATGTAAGCTTGCTGTTCAAAGGTTTCAACATTCAATGGAATAGTATCTCCTATGTTCATCTCTCATTTCGCTCTTGTAACTAGGTGAAACCACCTAATCCTGATGGAAAGCAACAATTGACCACCGAAACGGAAATCATGACTTCGGAAATCCTCCTCCATCGACATTTGGGCTCGTGTTTGGAGAGAACGGAGTATCTCTTGCGGAAGATCGTCATACCGTTGGAAGTCCCTAAAACAGTTCGAGGTACGGTGAACGTAAATTGTTTGGACTAAGTCCGGCTTATGGCTATGACTGCCATTCATGATTGCTTTGATTCCGCAGAGGTGCAGTCTATTCGAACCGGGTTGAGGAAAAGGAAACGGGAAGAAGCGCCTCAAAACACCGAACCGCAAGTCACCGAAGAATGGGTCGACGAATCCAAGCTGGATCTTTGGGAAATCAAGTTGTATGGTGAAAGGTCAGTAGTTGCAATCTGTTTTCTTGGTCGAGCGAAATGTTATGTGCAAAACAGGAGGAGTAAAAAACGGCTACTTTGTTGTTCAAGAACCGTTTTCTCAAATTACTTGAAAACTTCGATGGCGAATCAAAACCAAATTTGAGTTCTCTCTTTAACCTTACTGGTTTTTTCCAGGTTGGAAAGACAAACCCTTCAACAGTCGATGACGAGGACGCGTAGTTCAACGGGCAATTTACCGAAAGACAAGGAGAAAATCAACGTGGAGGACGTGAAAGAAAAGTTGGAAGCTCAACTCAAACTCCAAAGAGCGGCTCATCAACAGCGGAAAAACGCTTTGGCTTCACCTTCAGTGGCCAACACACCGAATACAGATGCCAAGACGCCCGCCGTAACTCAGCAGCACCATGTCATCAAAATAGTTCCCAACTCGAGCGGTATGTTTTTATTGATATCAACGGTATCAGCCCTAGAAATAAACCTATATCATGATAGTTATATCGTTTTAAATACAAGCTTCGATTGGCACAACAACATGTACTGAGGGGCAATAAAATCTGGGGATTTTGCCTTCCGCAACTTGTAGTCAATCTCTAACCGTGCTCATATTCGATGTTATGAATTGTTCTGCAGGTGGGGTGGAATCCTACAAGGTGGTATCCAAAGTACCGATCCCTCCTACCCCCACGGCTGCCAGGAGCTCGCTGTCTTCGCTTCTGACATCCAACACAACTCCAACCGCCGCCAAAACGAACGTTGCCGGCACACGACGAATCATCATGACGAAAAGTGAGTCATTGCTGGATTTTTTTCACTGAAAGCTACTTTTCTCTGTTGTTTCCCAAAATTTGTTCTATTTTGTTCTGTCATACCAGACGTCGATGGAACGACGAGAGTTGTCGCTGGTGGTCCGACGAGTATATTGCCCAAAAACGCCGCTCAGTCGCCTCAAACTCCCAACACGCCGCAACAAGTCAAAGTTCAATCGACGCCCACGCGTGAGTAGCAAATAGACTCATCTGAGCTGACATACCTTGGCTCGTTACTTTGACGTAATATGCCATATGTGGAAGGCTTGTGACATTAAAATGAACGTGGCGTTTCAGATGGTGCGCAACGTGTGCAGATAACCAAAGGTCCGGACGGCAAATTGCAGGTCAAAGGTCTCATGCCAGGTGCGTAGTAGTGATTTACTGACCGGCAACATAGGGCTCAAGCGGAGGGTTTAGCTCTCGGTCAATGTTACCAACAAATAATGCTGAAATTGGCTGCTCTACTTTATGTTGGCATTCTTAATTTCCTGTGCTTTGCCTCTTGTCATTTTGTAAAACCGCTCCGAAGTGGAAATAGTTTTGACGGCCGGTAAGATTGATTTTTTTTCTTTTTCGGGTTTTAGGTCAACAGTTGGTGCAAATGCCTGATGGGAAATTGCACGTGATGAACGCGCAAACTACGACCAACGCAAACGCCCAAGCCACCGCGAACAGGCCTGGGCAACACATCGTCGTCAAAGCGGCGGCCGGCAAGGGCATCGTCACGCCCGGAAAGCAGGTGAGTGTCGAGTTATTGGAAGGTACTTCGGTGATCGGACCCCTTCCTCGACTGTAACTCACGTTTTTCGTTGTTGTTTTTCAGGTCATCATCAAACAGGTGAACAACAGCCCCGTTCCGATTGTTCAAAAAGTGAGCACTGGGAACGTGGTCGTTTCCTCAGCTCAAGTGCTGACCCAAGGACAAGTTGTCTCGACGACCGCCAATTCTCCACAAGTGGTAAGCGCGGTGTTGAACAATTCCACCTTGGCTCAACAGTTGGCCTCTGGGAAAGCCACAATCGCCACCCTCAATGGACAACAAGTTGTCCTCCGAACGGCTGCCGCTGGCGGAAATCTTGTACTCAAACAACCGACTGGACAATTAGTCGCCAGACTTCAATCGCCTCAGACGCCCAGTAGGATACAGGTAGGCAATTATTCATATCCTGCGTTATTATGGGGTCCACCCTCCATTCGTCTCTCACTTACTTAGCCCAAAAATATTGTTGCGAGCTGGCACATGCGCCCGTCAAATGGGCTGCCAGCGTCGCAGGATCGACGACCTGTGGAGGGCTAAGGGAGTCATTTTGAGAAATTGTGCGTCCTATCGAATTGGCTGGAACCTTCCTGTTCACTCGAGACAACATGTCGAGTTCCCAGAACCAGGGAAGGTTTGAGAACATTCTCGGCCAGGCAGCTGGTATAAAACGGACCCAGGAACGCCGCGCAGTTCAGTTCAGTTCGGGGTCCGAATAAAGATGCTTCGTGTTATAGATCGTGTTATAAATAGTGCCGTGTTATAAATAGTGTATTGTGTATTGTGATTGTGTCATTGTGTAAATGCGCGAATGTGAACAGTGTATTCAAGTGAACGATTGTTAATAAATTATTTACTAAAGAATATAAATCGTTACAATTGGTGTCAGAAGTGGGATTATAATAATTAGTTATAGTGTTGGACAATAGTTAGTGTTAAAGTGTTATAGTGTTTTACAGTAGTTATAAAGTGTTATAGTGACTTTAGTGTGTTACTGCGCGTTTGAACTCTTAATACAAACAAAATGAAGTTGACCGATTTGAAAGTTAAACAGCTGAAGGAAGAGCTGGAAGAGCGCGGCTTACCTACCTGTGGAACAAAAGCAGATCTGTGCCTACAACTTAAGGAGAACTTGGTTGAAGAAGGTAATGACCCAGACAACTTTGACTTTGTGGATGATCTCACCAGGAAAATTGAAAGAATTGAAGAGAATTCTAGACAACTGTTTGAAGAAAACTCAAGAAAAATGGAAGAGAATTCTAAAAGAATAGAAGAGAATTCTAGACAACTGTTTGAAGAAAACTCTAGAAAAATGGAAGAGAATTCTAAAAGAATTGAAGAGAATTCTAGACAACTGTTTGAAGAAAACTCTAGAAAAATGGAAGAGAATTTGGTGAGTCATATGGATAAAATAGTGAGTGATGTTGCCAACATAAAAATAGATGTAGACAGACTGGAGGACAATTTGAAATCATTGTCCAACACAGTGGATGATAAGATCTCTCAAGTTAGAGACGAAATTGAAAACAGAATTCAAGCACTAGAGAGAAGCAATCAAGGAAAGTTGAGGCACATGGATATACCAGCAGAAGCTAGCTTCAACAGTGGCAATGAAGAGCAGGTTACAGGAACCAGAGGAAATAAAATTAAGCCACCTACATTTGACGGAAAGGTGCCATGGTCAACATACAAGAGACAGTTTGAAGCTGCAGCTGTTGCAAATGGATGGCTCGAACATGACAAAGCAACAGCTTTAATAGTTGCATTGCGTGGAGAAGCCTTGCATATTCTCCAGACTATACCGGCTGGCCATCAGAATAATTATGAATTGTTGACTGCAAGGTTGGATATGAGATATGGAGATGCTCATCTACAACAAGTCTACCGTGTGCAGATAAAGAACAGGAACCAGAGGACCTCCGAGACGCTACAGGAATTTGAAGCAGACATTGCAAGACTAGTGAGACTGGCTTACCCTACAGCACCTGACGACTTTTTGGAGCAGCTTGCTGTCCAGACTTTCGTAGATGGAATCAGGGACAGTGAAACTCAGCAAGCATTGAGACTCGCACGCCCAAAGACTTTGTGCAACGCCCTGGCGCATGCTTTGGAATTTGAGGCTGCAAAGCAAGCCTCTCGCCTGAGCGGAGCACGTTTGAGACAGGTAGTGGAACAAGAAGAAGAAGATCTTGTTGAGAGGGTACTAAGGCGTTTGAAGCAAGAGCCCAATTGGAAGGACCTCAAACGACAACTCAGATGCTGGCAATTGGGGGAGTCCTCTCACAGTTACAAGACGGGCAAGAGAAGGAGACCTTGTCTGGACAACTGCGGCCACAGCTCAAGACCGGACCAGCAAGAAGAACACCTACGAAGGACCAGAATTATCCTGGGTGAGTGGCTGCCAGAGCACTTGCAGGAGCGGCAAGCAGAAGACCAGGAGCTAAAGGATCTTCTGGATTGGAAGAGAACCAACAGGAGACCCAGTTGGCCAGAAATTAGACATCGTAGTCCAACTATAAAAACCTATTGGGCGCAGTGGAACTCTATCATTGTGGAAGGAGGAATCCTGAAATGTCGCCTGGAGAACAATGATGGTACTGAGACAAGGACGCAGATCATTGTTCCACAAAAGTTGGTTCCCTTGGTTTTGGAGCATCTCCATGATGGAACATCAGGAGGACATTTTGGCATCACAAAAACGCTACAGAAGGTTAGAGAGCGTTTTTACTGGGTAGATAGCAAACAATCTGTCAAAGATTGGTGTAAGAAGTGTTTGCTATGCAATGCCGGGCAGGGACCAACTGTGAAACCTAGGGCAAAGATGCTGCAGTACAATGTGGGAAGCCCAATGGAACGAATAGCCAGTGACCGGATGAAGACTCGATACGACGTAAAGGCAACTGAGGTGGGTTTCCAAGCAGGCGATCTTGTCTGGTTCTACAATCCGCGTCGGAAGCGAGGACTATCACCGAAACTCCAGAAGGATTGGGAAGGGCCCTACGAAGTCATGAAAAGAATCAACGATGTCATCTACAGGATTCGAAGAACTCCAAGAGGGAAACCGCGAGTGGTACATCATAATCGGCTGGCAGCATTCGTGGATAGTTCGACGCAGGAAGACCTATCGAGGACAGTAACTACACCATCATGTATAGAAGACCCGGCAACCCTGGAGTTCAACATGTTCATGAAGAACTATGGAGGGACTAGCAAAGCGAGATTTGGAGTCACCAACGAAGTGCGTGAGAACCTTTTTGACGTTGGAAAAGATTATGCGCTAGCACACTGTGTAACTGCCGACCTCAAAATGTCGAGAGGAATTGCCGAAATATTCAAGAAGAAATATGGTAATGTCGACCAGTTGCAGCGGCAAAATCCACGCATTGGAAAAACATTGTCACTGAGGATAGCCAACCAGCTAATAGTCTATCTAGTGACAAAACAGTCTTCCCACCAGAAGCCAACCTACAGGACTCTTTGGGATGCGCTACTTGCCCTGAAGAAGCTGCTCATTAAGCAGGGAATGAAGAAATTGGCAATACCCAAGATTGGTTGTGGCTTGGACCAATTGGATTGGAGGATAGTCCGTAACATGTTGGAGTTCATTTTCCAAGGGACCCAGATTGAAGTGCGGGTGTGTACCTGGAATCCACATGGAAGAACTGATGTGAAGACTGTGGACTGCTATTTCTACTGCCAAGGCAGCTGCAAGAATGGTGATAAATGCCGCTATCGACATGGGCCCTGTGATGAACAGATGCCCAAGATTGTTCTGGGACAGAACAATTCTAAGGCCGGGTACACACGTTGAGGATTCCGAAGAGGGATTCCTCTGAGAAAAACCTCTGAGGCGGCCGGAGCCGGACGGAGCATCCACATGTACGGGAAAACCAGGAGGCTTCGGCCAGAGGGTTTGACACGCGAGAGGCCTTTCGAGGAAAACTGTGAAAAAATTAGCGAGGAGCTACGACCACTGTGACGATACTCGAGCGATACCTACAACTGATCACCTCATACACGTGAAGGAAGGGGTTCAATTCTGGGAACCGCAACCCCGGCCTCAGGTAGCAGGTAGCCAGGCCTTTCCAAAAATTGGAAAAAGAAATGGCTACAAGAACTGGAAAAAGAAAAAGATACATGTCGTCAGGAAAACGTTTGATAAAAATTTCCTAAAATTCGACAACACCATGCATTGAGCTTGTATTACGTACGAGAGGCTAAGCTCATAGTGTTTACTAATCCACCAGCTGTGAATCAACAGCATTCATGGCGGGTTTTTCATAATGAAGTAGCTCTTTGGGACTGTTGCGCAAAACGCGATGGGAAACTAAGGTTCTAAGGTTGGTAGACATGTTGGGAGACATGTTGGTAGAGAGGGAAAGAACTGGGAGGACAGGAGAGAAGAGGTGTGAGAAGTGCAGTTCAAGTTTGGCGCCTGGCGAGGAGCGTACTTGAGCAAATCGTGTCTACCTTTGGCTACTACTCTTGGCGAAATTGGTGAGCTGTATCTATTTCATTTGAATTGCTGGTGTCCTATCTGATCTCCTGGTTTGGGTGCTATTCTCTTGCTTGGTTTCACATCTCGTGGGCCTAATCTGATCTAATCCTGTAGCATTGCTGCTGACTCAATTATGGAGGTTCCTTAACTGGTTGGTTACTGACACAAAGGCTTCTGTGATACATTCAGATATAGCCTTTTGTGGACTCATTATAATTCTGGACAGGGTGTGCCTCCAACCCAGAAAGGCCTCTGTGAAACAATCAGATATGGCTGCTTGTCAACTCGTACGAATTCTGGATTGGTTGTACCCCTGACCTGGAAAGGCCTCTGTGAAACAGTCAGAGATGGCCTCTTGTTGACTCCTACTAACTCTGGACTAGTTGAACCTACAACTAGAACTGGCCCTGTGAAACATTCAGATTATGGCCTCTGGTCTGACCTTGTGATGGGACTAATTCACGCGAGGTACCTACATTACGTTGGACACAATAATGGAGGCGAAAGGACGGCTATTTGGGGATGGTGGAGGCCGTAGTAGCACATCAGTACAACTCTGATGTATCTTTATTGCTGGCTATGAGTGGTGGAACACACTCGATATGACACAGATATGATTGAACACACAATAACACGTAATTGCTTATCGGTAATTAATTTAAGGTGAAATGGTTATAGTTATTAGTGTATTTATTGTGAGTTCGTAATATTTAGGTAGGGAATTTCCGATTTTGGAACATGGAGGCACCACCGAGATACAAACTTGGTAGTTACTCAGATGGTGAAAGTTATTTCCTTGAATAGTGTCATACATTTCACTATTGGCAAATGGTTGCTGGTACAGGTAGCGAAGGGTCCAGCATGAAAGGGGGCCGTTCTTTCTAGTAATATTCTTGCTGGTTTAGAGAACTCAGCGCCGCTCACTGCGACTCACCCTGGCTTTCTCTTTTTCTCAGAAGTCTCACTTCGTACCAGTTTCCTGAAACCCGCCTGGGTTTTCTCTTTTATGTTGCCGATAACCATTTCCTTTGGGCCTATGTCCCGTTTACTGATTGAAAGGGCGGCTCTGGTCGTGGAGGAGGTAGGGAGTGGCATTAAGTTTGGGGAGGAGCTAAATGAGAAATTCAGGGCTGACTCAAATTTCAAAATTACCATTGACGACGAGGTTTCCATCCAGATGTTTGAGAAAAATATTAATCGACTTGAAGGGGAGATTTCGAAGCTGGTGGACATGGAGGAAACCCAGCAAATTGTAGCAAAAGTGCGAATGTATTCCCAACTGCAATTTACTCCCGAAAACGTTCTTACTCTACTCAAACTACATACAAAAAAGGAAAAACCCGTTCAGTTCCTAGGCCTCGCTCGTTTACCCGAGTTTGAGCTGCCAAAATTTGATGGGAATGTCCTACTCTGGGATGAATTTTGGGACCAGTTTTGTGCTAGCGTTCACTGTCGCTCGGAATTAGCAGATGTTGACAAACTCAAATATCTCCACAATGCATTAGACGGAGTTGCAAGAACTGTAATAGAGGGTCTGAAAACTACTTCCAGTAACTACGCTATTGCCATTGATAGACTGAAAAGCCGATATGGAAAACCGGGAAAGCAGATTGACGCCCATTACACGGCATTATATCAACTACTAATTAATTTAAGGTGAAATGGTTATAGTTATTAGTATATTTATTGTGAGTTCGTAATATTTAGGTAGGGAATTTCCGATTTTGGAACAGGGACTGTGACATTGAAAATAGCTGTTGATTAAACAATAACGAGTTGATTGTCCTGTTTACCATGCCATATAAGGATATCAATAGATTTCGTCTTTCGACTTTTTGCCTGTTTAATCATGGCGTTCACTTTTTCTAGCCGGCCACCCTTATAAAACCCGCGGAGACGACGACCGCTGTCGACGTCAAAACCACCAACGTGGTATCCGAAACTGTCGCGCAGACGTCACAAGCGACCTCAGTCGTGCAGGCGGCTGCCTCTGTAGTAACCACTATTGCCTCCGTGATCCCAACTCCCGAGCAGGTCACAGTCAAAACCGAACCTGGCGTCGCGCCTACCGGACCGACGCGAGCTAGAATTCTGGGAATGACTGAAGAACAGGTGAGTGATAAGATTGAACTGTTTGCACGCGTTGGTTTATTAGCCCTTGAATGTATTAACTCATGTTTTCATATCAGAGGTCGATCTCCCCGATTTGCCCAAAAATTTTGATTTTTCTACGAGAAGATGTCTTGATCAGAACGCTGAAATTTTACCAAAATGGTTTACCATTCCTTAGAACAAGAGTATGGAGCAAACACTGAGTATCCAGGACTGGTTCTATTCAATTCAAACAGAAGGTTTAGTGAAAAAATTACACCTCACACGCCTAGATCCCTTAAAATCTTGAAATTGAGTTTTCAAAAGCTCGTGTTTACCCGCACCCTCCCTGAATTTGGGCCGAACGAGTTCAAAAAATGTGCCAACTAGTGCTGGAAAGAGGTCCATGAACCAAATTGTACATTTTGTGCATGTGCATGTGCTACCAATTAAGGCCATGACGGCGGGAGGACATTCGTTTTTAATCAGGACCTCTTAAACGCAAAATGTCAAATTTAGGGGCACATACAAGAGATCGACCTTTATTTATTGAACAACATATTTATTGATTAATAGATTATTCAAGGAATAATAAACAAAAAACGCTGTAAGTTCTTACACACGGGTTGGTTATTCGTCAAACCAGGCGCATGAAGACTAATTTAAGTATCGGATTTCTTCAACATGGGAAAAATGGGGGCAACAGTGCATGTGGCGGGTCCCGGACCCATTCCAATCGATTCAGGGTCCAAAATTTAGTGGAAAATGATACCCCACACGCCTAGGTACCAGAAATCTCGAAAACACATTCGAAATGGGTAGATAGGTACCCATTTAACCTCATCCAGAGGGCGCCAATCGTTTCGGGACCCATTTCATTGGATTCGACGTCCAAAATTCAATAGAAAATGATACCCCACACGCCTAGGTACCAGAAATCTTGAAAACACTTATACAAAATGGGTAATAGATACCCAATTTGACCCATAACTTCTTCCAGTGGGTGCCAATCGTTCTGGGACCCATTTAATTGAATTTAGCGTCCAACAACTAACAATTCGCGTTAAATCATAACAATCGATAGAACCCATGAAACCTCCCAAATTTGTTTGGTTATGTTTAAAACGGCGTTTCTCTTGAAGAAATCACTATACGCAAATATAATATAACAAAGCCTATTAAGGGTCGAACCAGTCAGCACATTGAACTCTTCCTGTTTTTGGTGCTATTTTCTATGTTTAATTTTCATCATTACACTTTCAAAATGCATTGAATTGTTTTTAGGGTTTTGACTGTAATATATTAGGTAGTGCATGACTTGGAGGAGGACTTGAACTCAGATTAGAGGCACCTAATAATGTGGTTGAGAATATGTTGTAGAGAATTGAATTAATTTACGTCGCTATGTAGGATTATTACGAAGTTATAATTGCCCCACTAAGTTAAGTACTCATTACCTTCTTTACCTTAACCTTTATAATGGAGAATATTATAAACTCGTCCGTTTGTATTGCCTTTACGCCAATTTCTACTCCCACAAATGATTTCTTTGTAGGCAAGCATTTGAAGAAAAAAAACTCATTTTTCTCACTTATTCCTTCTAGCTTCTTCATTTGGTGATTGGAAGCCTCATTAAGTAAAAATATTTTGTATTCAACAGCTGCTGGTATTGAAATTGAACAACTACACAAATGCAACCACATGATTGTTTTCAAATCGATTTGAATTTCTAAAAAAAAAAAAAACTCAATAAGCGTATTATTTCTGTGAGCTTCCAAAATTATCTCCGTCTCTGAATGAAGAAAGTTTTGTTTTTCTCGAGTCTGTGGAGAAGAAGGGTACGTTGCATCTTGAAATTTTTGTTGTTGTGAGTGTTATTTTGATAATTAGGGGTTGTCTAAATTGACTGGAGACAGCTTTTGTTTGAAGTTGAAAATTTCGTCTTCGGTTTCACTTTATTGATTTGTTGTTTGTAGTGACATGCGTAAGGGGCAAACCTTTTTCACTAGATTTGTTGTTAAATTCAAATTTGATTACTTTAATTGATCAAATGTCATGTTTGTGTGCGCTTTTTACACGTGTGGATTTATTTATTTAATACATGATCCTTCGTTTTCAGGAGAACGAGATGTTGGCCGGGCAACCTCCTGGCACCATCATAAAATGTATCACGGCCCAAGTGATACAAACGCATCAGGGGCCCAGAATCGTCCTTCAAGGTTTGACCGGAACAAACTTCTCGCCTCAGCAGCTGGCTACGATTCAACAACAAGTCAAACAACAGCTGTTGAAGGGTGAGTTTTTCATGGATTTCATTGCATAGAGCTCTAAATTTTGAGTCTGACGACTGCTGGCGACTGCCGTGTCGAGCAGAAAGTAGTCTTCTTGTCTTAAGCTTGTTGGAGGGAAGACTATCACATTCACTTCTTGGGGGTACTGCTTGACTCGACCATGAGATTTAAAGGACACGTTGAAGAACTTTCGTCCAAATTGTCAAGCATGTGTTTTGCCCTGAGAAGACTGAAAACAGTTGCCTCCAGAGAAACTCTCATGGCTTGTTATCATGGGCTTTTTGTATCCAGGGCTAGGTATGGAGTTCTTTTTTGGGATTCTCCTACCAACCTTGAGATGATATTCAAGCTGCAGAAGCGAGCACTCCAGATACTTCTGGGAATTGCCCCATCAGCGTCTTGTAGAGGTTGCTTTGTAGAGCAGAATGTACTGACACTGCAGAGTCTTTTCATATTAGAAGCCCTGCTTTACATTAAAAAACATCCCGAAATCTTTGAGCACCTCAAGTTTGACCATTCCCACGAGACTCGGAACCGGACGCTGCTACTAAAAGTTCCTGGACATCGCCTGCAGTTCTTCGAGCGGGGACTTCTGTAGAACGCTGTGTCAGCCTACAAATACTTCGCACTCCACCTCCAGAAGGAGATATGCTACCTTGAGGTCACTCTTCCTATATTCAAGAAGAAGCTAAGGGACTATCTAGTCAATGCGGAACTAAACAGTGTGTGGAATTTTTTTCAATCTGGATTGACATTCCAGCATGATAAACACAAATTACGACGCTTTGCTCAGCACTATGAATAATTGTTCCCATGGTGTAACTATCAGCAAATAAAAAATTTATTTATTTATTTATTTCATTAGGCGTGCGCGGTCGACAAGTCTGCCAACCTAGAGTTGCCCAGGACGATGAAATAATCAATTTTGATTCTCCTCTGTTTCTTGTAGCTCAAGCCGAAGCCGGCAACCAAGGAGTCCTTGGCCCCACGAAGATCTACCTCGCCGTGCAGCCACAGGCTCCGACGCAACCGCCCCCCGACGTCGTCACCGTCAAAACTGAAACCCCCGACGTCCCCGCCACCGTCGCTCCGTCCCCCTGCGTCACTCCACTCAAACAAGAGGTTCGAATCAAACAAGAAAACGTCACAACGCCCACCACTGAAATCCGAATCAAACAAGAAGTTGTTTCGCCCGTGACTGATACGGTTAGTTCAATATTCAAATATTGATTTTTTAAAAATCGTATCTTTTAAACGTAGTTATCAAAATCCGATGAATTTATTTATGAAATTATCAACAAAATTCCTCCTTTTCAGCCAAAACCTGTCGTGAATGGACCTCCAGCTCTTGAATCTCAAGATGCTGCTGGACAAGGTAGTAAATTTGTCCTCACGCCAGACTACATTCAGCAGAGTAAGGATTTTCATATTCAATTTTATACCTATTTAGGATATTTTATATCTTTCCTAAACGCCTTGAAAATGAGTAAGGGTCCACTTTCACCACAGATTTCAAGCAAGTCTCAACCCCACACGGCTTGAAGTTTGAGAGCAGTTTTTGAGTGTTAATTACTACTAAAACTGGTTCTAGTTTCGCCGCCGTGTTTTTCAAGATGGTCGCGTAGCTGGTTGGTTGTGTACATTGAATTACTACGTTAATTTTGCCATAAATTCGCGAGATGTTCGACTCTAAAAGCCCACAGATGCAAGTGCTTGATCCCATCGATGAATCTAACAATGATAAAAATATCCTGAAAGCGACAATAAATAATAAATTGTGCCAAGGAGGTTACTTAAAAACACTGTCAAACGATGGGGTATTTACAGTGAACTCAGTATGAATTCACTTCGACGATTTATATGCGTTTTGCAAAACTCAAAATTTACGTATTGTCGTTGGGCAGCCACCATCAAAACGTGAATGCGGGAAAACTCAATAATCATTATGAAGATGACATCAGTTGAAGCGGGAAGTGGTCGCTATTTCAAGGTTATTGGTACGTACGTCACGTTGTCCAATTTTCATCTAGGACGGATGGTGCAAACTCGTTTAGCTACACTCCGTAATCTCAAACAGGGTTTTTCGACTTTTTGGGTGCTGAAAGATTCTGGCCGCGATTCCTGGTTGAGCGTTCCAGATTAATAATAATCGAGTTTTTATTTATCAACTCCGGTAAATAATTTTCTGGTGAATGTGGCATCTGAAACGTAGGGGAAAGAAGGTGTCAGACATATGATTATAAGGCATAGTTGGGTTTGTGAAATCGCAATCTACATTTTCTAGAGTAACTTCGTTCACTTCCTTTTAAAAATCAATTGTCTCTTTTACAGCAATCAAGAATGCCTTAAAACAGGAAAATCTAAACCCCGAAGTCGAGGAGAAATTGATAAAATTGCAAAGGTACCAAGAGAAACAGATGAAAACTGACGACACGGTGATACCTCCTGTGACGCCTGTGCACGCCCTGAGAGAAGATGGATTCTTTTCCGCATTCTACTCCTACGATAATTTGTATGTAGCAACGAACTATATAGTCGGTTGATTATGGTATAAGTTTCTGCATGAACTATCCCTATGAAAGTCAACGTCAAATTACGTAAGGTGGAATATATTTCCAAAAACTTGGGCCGACGATATATCCCTAGAAATGTTGAGAGGTTAGTAAGGAGGAGTGATAATGGAAATTCATTCCATTTCAGTTCAATCTTGGCACTGCACACAAGCGAGTTGATATTTTTCTAAAAGGGAGAGGAGCTCGAAAGAGAGGAGGTAACCAATCTCCTGCATCGAACGTTTTCATGATAAAAATCGAGCACTATACCAAGCTACAATATGAGAAAACTAAAAAGACCGTCAGAACGTTTGCACTGACGACTGAGGGCCCACGAAGGAAATAAACAACATTGAACGAATATCTCAAATGAAATGCACAGTTACAAAATCCATATACGTTTAAAAATTAAATTGTGAATCCCTTGCTCAAGATATGGGGAATCAAGCACAAATAAAAATCAACACAATGATTCGAAAACATCCAAATGAACCAACTAAAACTGATTGTGCAATGCCCTAAATTAACGTTTCAATTTGCGTCGTGATCACACCAACGGGCCTTCATTCACCACTCAGATTCGGAATAAAAAATAACCCTCTCGAGGATACAAACAATTATAGAAGAGGAACGCAATCAAATTGGCTGAATGCTTGAAGCCCATGTTTACATTGTTCATCAGAAACAGCCAAAGACAGATTCATTCTAATAATCTTGATTACCCCATTTTTAATATATATTTATATAAATAAACATTAGAATAATTTTCATCACATTAATCAATACCCATCTGACTACATAATGTTTCAGCTCAATTACTCTGGCGATGGATACAATACTAGAATGATCACTGTACAATGATGAGGAAGTGTGAATACAGAAACTAATTTCGAACTGGAAATGAGTAGACATGTTACCTCTCTAAACTACAGCTACACCTAAATATCGTACATTCTTCCTTCTCGCCGATTTTTTTAAAAAGGTTTTTAGAACACTGATGATTTTTTAATGCAATATTTACTTAGAGCAATTGAGATGAATATGGAATACATTATTATAGTCACCAAGCCAATATTTATTAGTTTCTCATCTCTTAGTAAAGTCCACAACCACGAAGATTATTGGCTATAATTACATCGGTAACAGCGTCGAATACAAACTGAATATTATTGGTATCAGTAGCGCACGTCATGTGGCAATAAATTTCCTTTGTGGTGGATTTGTTCTTAGCTTCGAATTGGGCTTGAATATAAGCGGCGGCTTCTCCATATTCTTGAGCCCCTGTGGAATAAATAAATTTAGTTAAGTTTGTAACTATTTCATTAAATATAATGAAGACGAGTTTATGGCTGTAATTGACATCTTACCAGCATATTCTGGGAAACAGATAGTGAGTGGAGACTTTTTAATTTTCTCCTCGAATAAATCCTTCTTATTCAGGAATAGAATGATGGATGTGTCCGTGAACCATTTATTGTTACAGATCGAGTCGAACAGCTTTAATGATTCCTGCATTCGGTTCTGCAATCACAATTAAACAGATTGGGTCAGCTGCGGTTTAGTTGTACAGAAAACAATAGCGAGAGTACACGTTGAATGGAAGAGAAGTTGAAATTCGTTCAACATACAAATTCAACACAACTCTAGAACCCGTATGGTGGAACCCGGGAAGGCAAAATATCACGATAACAACGTTACACTAGAAGTAGGTTCAGGTGTATCGCTGTGGAGTGGTTTAATTAATATATTAAACCAGTATGTGTATCATTTGGTCACTGCTTCCGTTGCGGCCTTTCGAGGCCCATTCTGCCAATATTCATCTCACGATAGACGTGAGTAATTGGGAACCGAGGGTTATTGCGAATGAAACGACAAACACCTCGTTGCTATAGCGGTGGCATACCATAACAGTGTAGTTGAGGTAATTTCAACACACACGGACTTCAATTGCTACGTACCTACATGAATTGTGAAGAAGAGCGGCGAGTTGAATTACTTTCCGTTAAAGTTCGGTAAATTTCGTATAAAAATTGCAAAGTTTAGCAACGATTTACCTGATTGTTGAACAGTTTGTTACTTTGCATTAGGTGGGTTTCTGTTGAGCATCGGGGATATGATCGGACTGTATCGTTCAGCAAGTCTACTCGTAAAACGTTGCAAGTACTTCCACAATATTGTTCAATGGAGCAACAGTATGGGGAAAACAGTAAGTGTGATGCCCCAGAATGATTCCAATCGGTTCAGCGTCTAATTCGAGTAGAAAATGATACCCCCAAAATGTCACAAAAACGAGTTTTACGAAAAAAATGTCACCCCTGCCCTCTTGAATTGATTCCAATCAGAATTGTCCTGTTCAAATTTCGGATTTCAGAAAATTTCCTCTACCAAGAACGGCGTGGATGGAAAACGAACATATCTGTTTTGGCCGGTTATTTCTTGAATAATCAACCTATATAATTATGGAAGAGGTCAACCTCTCTGATTTAGTCCAAAATTTGACCATATACGTGTCATGATGTCTAGATCACAAAACCGGAATGTCCATCTGCCGTATGCGATAAGCCGTCCAGACTATTTTTGGTAGTAGAAAATCATCTAAATATGAATTATAGGAAATTTTGGCCCGCGAGTCATTCAGGCAGATTGGCCCAAATCGGACGGATAGGGGTGAAAATGTGTTTTTTGAAACTCAATTTTCGAGATTTTTTTTTAAATCAGGTATGTGGAGTATTTTTTAGTGAATTTTGGACGTGGATCCATTGAGACGGATTCAAAATGGATACAGGGTTCAAAATTTCAGATTTTTAGGATAATTTCCACTACCAAAAACGGCGTGGATGGCGAACGAACATATCTGTTTTGGTCGGTTATTTCTTGAATAATCAACCTATATAATTATGGAAGAGGTCAACCTCTCTGATTTAGTCCAAAATTTGACCATATACGTGTCATGATGTCTAGATCACAAAACCGGAATGTCCATGTGCCGTATGCGATAAGCCGTCCAGACTATTTTTGGTAGTAGAAAATCATCTAAATATGAATTGTAGGAAATTTTGGTCGGCGAGTCTTTCAGGCAGATCGGCCCAAATCGGACGGATAGGGGTGAAAATGTGTTTTTTGAAACTCAATTTTCGAGATTTTTAAAAATCAGGTATGTGGAGTATTTTGCAAATTTGGACGTGGATCATTGAGACGGATCAAAATGGATACCGGGTTCAAAATTCAGATTTTAGGATAATTTCCACTACCAAAAACGGGTGGGATGGAAACGAACATATGTTTGGCCGGTTTTTCTTGAATAATAAACCTATATAATATGGAAGGGTCAACCTCTCTGATTTAGTCCAAAATTTGACCAATACGTGTCATGAGTCTAGATCACAAAACCGGAATGTCCATCTGCCGTATGCGATAAGCCGTCCAGACTATTTTGGTAGTAGAAAATTCATCTAAATATGAATTTAGAAATTTGGCCGCGAGTCTTCAGGCAGATTGCCCAAAGGACGGATAGGGGTGAAATGTGTTTTTGAAACTCATTTTCGAGATTTTTTTTTAATCAGGTATGTTGAGTATTTAGTGAATTGGACAGTGGATCCATTGAGACGGATCAAAATGGATACCGGTTCAAATTCAGATTTTTAGGATAATTTCCACTACCAAAAACGGGCGTGGATGGCGAACGAACATATCTGTTTGGTCGGTTATTTCTTGAATAATCACCTATATAATTATGGAGAGGTCAACCTCTCTGATTTAGTCCAAAATTTGACCATATACGTGTCATGATGTCTAGATCACAAAACCGGAATGTCCATCTGCCGTATGCGATAAGCCGTCCAGACTATTTTTGGTAGTAGAAAATCATCTAAATATGAATTGTAGGAAATTTTGGTCCGCGAGTCTTTCAGGCAGATCGGCCCAAATCGGACGGATAGGGGTGAAAATGTGTTTTTTGAAACTCAATTTTCGAGTTTTTTAAAAAAATCAGGTATGTGGAGTATTTTTTAGCAAATTTTGGACGTGGATCCATTGAGACGGATTCAAAATGGATACCGGGTTCAAAATTTCAGATTTTTAGGATAATTTCCACTACCAAAAACGGTGTGGATGGAAAACGAACATATGTTTTGCCGGTTTTTTCTTGAATAATCAACCTATATAATTATGGAAGAGGGTGGGTCATTTGGGGGGGGACCAAAGGGGTGGGGGGGGGGGTGGGTGGGGTGTGTTGGTGTTTTTTTTTTTTTTGGGTTTGTTGGGGGGGGGTGTGGGGGGTGGGTGGTTTTTTTGTGGGTGATGGATTTTTTTGGGGGGGGGGGGGGGGGGGTGGGTGGTTGGGGGGGGGGTGGGGGGGGGGGGGGGGGGGGGGTTTGGTTTGGTTTGTTGGGGGACGGGGGGGGAGGGGGGGGGGGGGGGGGGGGGTAACCTCTTGATTGTCAAAATTTGACCAATACGTGTCATGAGTCTAGATCACAAAACCGGAATGTCCATCTGCGTATCGAATAAGCCGTCCAGACTATTTTTGGTGTAATAGAAAATCATCTAAATATGAATTATAGGAAATTTTGGCCCGCGAGTCATTCAGGCAGATTGGCCCAAATCGGACGGATAGGGGTGAAAATGTGTTTTTGAAACTCAATTTCGAGATTTTTTTTAAATCAGGATGTGGAGTATTTTTAGTGAATTTTGGACGTGGATCCATGAGACGGGATTCAAAATGGATACCGGGTTCAAAATTTCAGATTTTTAGGATAATTTCCACTACCAAAAACGGCGTGGATGGCGAACGAACATATCTGTTTTGGTCGGTTATTTCTTGATAATCAACCTATATAATTATGGAAGAGGTCAACCTCTCTGATTTAGTCCAAAATTTGACCATATAGTGTCATGATGTCTAGATCACAAAACCGGAATGTCCATCTGCCGTACACCATAAGCCGTCCAGACTGTTTTTGGTGGTAGAAAATCATCTAAATATGAATTATAGGAAATTTTGGCCCGCGAGTCTTTCAGGCAGATTGGCCCAAATCGGGGACGGATAGGGGTGAAAATGTGTTTTTTGAAACTCAATTTTCGAGATTTTTTAAAAAATCAGGTATGTGGAGTATTTTTTAGTAAATTTTGGACGTGGATCCATTGAGACGGATTCAAAATGGATACCGGGTTCAAAATTTCAGATTTTTAGGAAATTTCACTACCAAAAACGGCGTGGATGGCGAACGAACATATCTGTTTTGGTCGGTTATTTCTTGAATAATCAACCTATATAATTATGGAAGAGGTCAACCTATCTGATTTAGTCCAAAATTTGACCATATACGTGTCATGATGTCTAGATCACAAAACCGGAATGTCCATCTGCCGTACACCATAAGCCGTCCAGACTGTTTTTGGTAGTCAAAAATCATCTAAATATGAATTATAGGAAATTTTGGTCGCGAGTCTTTCAGGCAGATCGGCCCAAATCGGGGACGGATAGGGGTGAAGATGTTGTTTTTTGAAACTCAATTTTCGAGATTTTTTTTTTTATCAGGTATGTGGGGTATTTTTTTAATAAATTTTGGATCCATTGAGACGGATTCAAAATGGATACCTACCTACCTATTTCAAAAGTGGAATTTCGAGGTTTTCGGATACCCAGGCGTGTGGCGTATCATTTTCCACTAAACTTGGGACGCTGAATCGATTGAAATGAGTCCAGGACACTCCAGGACTGTTTCCACCATAATTTAGCTCCAAGTAATAATCAATTACTGAGGAAGAATTCGCAGCGTCTGAGATTTGACCTCTTAGCATGATTACTAGGTTGATTATTCAAGAAAACCTTCGTGCTATTCAAACGCCCCAAAAAACCCAAGGAAGTTGGAGGTTTTTTCAAACGTCAGTATATAAACCTAGGTACATAATAATAATAATACGGGTATAATAATAATATGAACGAAAACGCCTGCAAAAAATATACGGGAGAGATCCCTCGATCAGAGTTTGCAAATAATACGCAAATTGCAGACTCTATGTACAATAATATTTTAACACACGCAAACGATGGAACACAAATGGGTAGAAAGAATATGTATTTATTACCACCAACATCTCGGGACGGTTTCCTACGGATTCGACAGGAAGCATCTTATAACACACTATGAGTTAACACTCATTTTAGGAGCTAATCCTTACAAGGTAGTGGTCTAGAGTCCTCTTCACTAGAGCAAAACTGAGGGTGTAGGTTTGTGTGGATGTTGTTGGAAGAGTAATAAAACGATTTCAAAACCAATAAGACATCAAACGGTGTGGACCAGCTCAGCTTATTCGTAGATAGCCGTTGCGCCTCGGTCAAAGTGTTTCGGTCGAATCAAAATCTACGTGTGGGACTCGCTTTGAATTATCACTCAAGAAATAACGTCTCTTCGTCGTACACAAAATCTTACTCGTAATAGAATGAAGGTGTAGTAGCAGGAGTTGTACCGCTGTAAAAACCCACATGTGAACAATTCCATTTTACTATTTCCACTCAAATCGATTTGGTAGAATAATCAGGAATTTATTTTAATAAAATGACCAAAATGGAAATATGAGGAATGCCTATGTACTTGGCTGAAATGCACGCAACAGAGATGCTGGGAAACAAATTCGACAAATCGAATACTAGTCGTAGAAATTGGTGTGCGATGTTTGGTACCCCACGTGGGGGGATTGAGGATATCAAACGAATAAGTATCGAACAGAGGGAAACCAACGAGATCGAAGGCATCAGTGACATACCGTAGTTTCATCTTCGTGTAAAACTTGGTCATATTCCGACATGGCGACGCAAAAAATAATGGCAGTGACGTCTTCGAAACAGTGGATCCACTTTTTCCGTTCGGACCGCTGGCCACCAACGTCGAAAAGTCTGGAATAGGAGTGGGCAATAAATGCGTGGAATGTTGACTTTGGGTATTCTATCTCCAAGATACGATATAATAGCAAGTAAGAAAACATTGACTATACTCACTTGAAATTGAGGTTTTTGAACGAAAAGTGAACTTCTACGATACCAGTCGTTTTCACTCGCGTTCTGAGGATATCTTGTTCGGTAGGTTGGTAATCTCTTGCCCCCAGTCGGTCGAGGTCGTCAAGGAAACTGTGAACAATAAGGAATTCGGGTTGTAATATATGCAAATAGTTATACACGATTGTGTAGTGAAGTGAAAACTGGTCATTTTGGATAAAATTTATTTTCGTTGGCGAAGATTTCCTCTAGTCGGATAAGCAAGGGGAGAAGGAGACACAAATAATAACTATTGTGGGATATATTACGTGGGATTACGTCTAATCTTCTTCTTGTTGACAAGAAGAGGAACTCTCAGGGCAAAATTGCATTCGATTACTTGTAAACAATTCTTCCATTGAGAATCCTGCTGAATTGGTGAGCGTATTCTCTGAACACTTTGGCCTTGCTATGTTGGACAACATGAATGCAGGCCAACTTCCAACTATGGCTGCTTCCACAGCAAGTGTTCGGGATAGCTTTTTCATCTTCCCTGTCACGCAGGAAGAGCGGGCTTTTAGCCTAATGCAGGGCAGATTAATAAATCAATAAATCAATCAATCACGCCGCCAGATGAGGTATATGCCCGATAAAGACGTCAACGGCAATGAAAAACACCTACGGAAGTCCGGACGGTTTACCAGCAGCTGTATTCAAGTCTGTCATCCACAGCTTTGCCCTGTGGTGTCCACTATCTTCGACAGATCGTTTGCTGAGGGAAAATTTCCTGATGAACTGAAAAGTTCTCTGGTTATTCCAGTTCCCAAGAAAGGTGATCTGGCTGACGTTGGGAATTACATACCAATAAGCTTACTTTGCTTCCTGGCCAAGGTTCTCGAGAAAATTATGTTTACACGACTCCTGAAGTTCCTCCGAGCGAGGAGTTTTTTGAAGATGCACAGCATGGGTATCTTAAGAACCGATCAACGGAGACTGCGGTGCAGGCTCTTTCTGACCACATTTGTGATCAGATTGAAGTGAGACTGGTGGTCCTGGGCTGTTTTTTTGACTTTTCCAAGGCTTTCGATTTGGCATCACATCAGATCATTCTTTCACGTCTTGAAGCTGTTGGTGTACGGGGAACTGTACTAAGCTGGCTGAAAACATATCTTGAGAAGCGCCCTGGGACCGTCGCCCTTGATGGACCCACCGGGCAGCACAAATCAGAAACCAGATTTACATCTAGAGGAGTCCCCCAGGGAAGCATCCTTGGTCCTCTGCTGTTTCTGGTGTTAGTCAACAGCCTTCCTGGAGCTCTCAGCGATGAGGACACAATGGTGGTTAACTATGCTGACGGTACAAACTTTTTGGTGGCAGGAGCTTCCTCTGAAGAATGCATTGTGAAATGCCGCAAGAAATTTAATGTTCTATGGTGATCGGAAATGAACTCAGGCTTAATGAGGCAAAGACGCAGTACGTCCTCTTTCGCGCTCGGGCACTGTACGAAGGACCCTCTACCATAGATCCAGGAGGGAAGACCATCACATTCTCGGCTCGATTCTTGGGGGTACTGCTTGACTCGACCATGAGATTTAAAGGACACGTTGAGAACTTTGTCCAAATTGTCAAGCATGTGTTTTGCCCGAGAAGACTGAAAACAGTTGCCTCAGAGAAACTCTCATGGCCTTTTGTATCCAGGGCTAGTATGGAGTTTTCCTCCAACCTTGAGATGATATTCAAGCTGCAGAAGCGAGCATCCGATACTTCTGATGCCCATCAGCGTCTTGTAGAGGTTTCTTTGTAGAGCAGAATGTACTGACACTGCCGAGTCTTTCATATTAGAAGCCCTCTTTAAATTAAAAAACATCCCGAATCTTTGAGCACCTCAAGTTTGACCATTTCACGAGACTCGAACCGGACGCTGCTACTAAAAGTTCCGGCACCTGCAGTTCTTGAGCGGGGACTCTGTAAACGCTGTGTCCAGATAAACTTCGCACTCCACCTCCAGAAAAGATATGCTACCCTGAGGTACTCTTCCTATTTCAAGAAGAAGCTAAGGGACTATCTAGTCAATGCGGAACTAACTGGTGGAATTTTTCAATCGGATTGACTTATAGCATGATAAACATAAATTACGACGCTTCGCTCAGCACTATGAATAATTGTTCCCATGGTGTAAATATCAGCAAATAAATTTATTTATTTAACACGACCGCTCGCCGTCGGACATCCTGCATTCCGTTCCAATGAAATCAATGTTAATTCCGGTACATCATAACTCCACAAATCTCTTGATTGACCTGCACCGAATCTCTTGATTTTTTTTAATTTCAATTCTACGAGTTTGGGGTGCGGTTTACTATTCTAGGGCAGAGCACCCTTCCAGGCTGATCAATGACGATGGAGATTGCACGATGAGCAACGCTGTCTTGTGTTGAACCAACGGGCATCGCCACTAATTAGGGCACTACTCCGTTGTCAAGTTGACACCCCAGCTCATTACATCCTACCTGTCGCATCTGCGGTGACAGACATCCCCTATCGGTTAATATCCGAAATGTTTTCAACCATTTCCTCGTCTAGCTCCAATTCCTTCCGTTGTTCTCGCTTGATAAAAATAATAAAATAAAATCCATCGAATCATCAAAAATGTTTCGTCTATCTTTCCAACATTCCTTTGCCATGGTTCTAGACAATTCAGCTCTAGGTGGTCCCTCATCAATTTCATTGAAATCTCAAATCATTCATCACTCGACATAATTTTGAACGGATTCGGACCAGACCATCTAACCTGCCCTCATTAATTAGGTTATTCCCTGACGCTAGAACCGGTTGTTTCTAGTTCACTGGAAGTTGAATTCGACATATTTTCGAGGTCCCAACGAAGCCTTGACCATGACAGTATTGTTTCACTACGATACTACAACAAAACGCAATCGGCCAAACTGGGATTCATAACAACCATTAACCTGCTTCTGCTGACGTTTAATTGATTTTAAATAAACAGAGGGCTCGGGTCGATCGATTAATTTGATTTATTCCGAATGAAGACGAAGGTGATAATCAATGTGACCCAATTTGTTCGCGAGCAGGTGCCATTCGGCCCCCGGTAACTCTTGCTGAGTCACGTCGCCTGTCGTCCTCAGACGTGAATCGCCTAATTTCGGCGATTATTTCCCTATCGAATTGGCCTGTCTGACAACTGGGCTGGCAGCTGCCGGATCTGTGTCAATAGTGACCCTGATAAGGCACGATTTATTTTGTTGATGTTTGTCAATCATCGCTTGGGCAATCAGTACCGTACATGATTTAGTATAAGACAGAACTCGGAACACAAGCCTGTCAACAAGAAAAAATATGTCTAATCGGGGGTAAACATGGAGTTGAATTTCTCGACTGTTGAAAGAGGAAAGTAATCCCATTGTACTCCTGATACCAACCCACACATGCTAATCTAAAAACAACATTTTCCCATATTATCTGCTCATATCGACTTGGGAGTTACTCCCGACTGTAATTTCAGACTGCTTCCGTATGAAAATCTCATCGGGAGGAAACGAAAATCCGGGCTGATTCCTTCAACGAAATTGCCCGGCTTTCTTTCGTCGCCCCGAGGCACAGTAAAGTGATATTATCGTCAATATAACGGAAATGTAGTCGCTGAAACGCATTCCATCTAATTCATTTTTCTTGAATTTGGCGATAATTAGGAAAAAATACAATTATTACAACTACGATATTAGGACATTTTGAACTATGGTCAACAAACATTTACTATTTCCGTGATATGAATAAATAATGTAACCGTAGTAATTTCTCGCAAGGTACATCGAATTGCATTGTTTTTCAACCCTGATTCATTTGTGACCTTTTCTGTAATCTGAATTACAAAAAGAATAAATATTGCGCAAAGTAAACAAGCAATACGGAGCATTACGACTCCTTTTATTAATTGAAACATGAAAACGAAAAATTATGCATACAACCGTTCTATAAATGACGTAAGCAAAATGTATTTACTCTAACGGAATGAGGGTGGAACATCGGTAGGTACCCCAGGAATCTTGGAAACCCACTTTCGAAATAGGTAGGTAACCATTTCGACCCATGCTCCGGTGGATGCCGAAGATTGCGTTTCACAATGTCAAGATTAAAAAAAAAAAAAAAAAAAAAAAAAAAAAAAAAAAAAAAAAAAAAAAAAAAAAAAAAAAAAAAAAAACTGTACGACGTCGTTTTGGGTAGTATACATGTTTCTAAGAATCCAACATTTTGGTCAAGGACCTCATTCTGGCTCTGTTTTCGTGGCTTTTCTGGAACTCAGTCTGGGGATCATTTTCTTTTGGGCAATTGAGATGGGCCCCGGGCAATTCACCACCCACTGGAGGTGGGTATCGGTCAGAATGGGTACCTACCGTCCCACTTCAAGGGATGTTGTTTTTTTTTAATTTTCGGGTACCTAGGGGTATTATTTTCCACTAAATTTTGGACGTTAAATCGATTGAACT
>CM033998.1:8929660-8960442 GCA_019603395.1 Cyrtorhinus lividipennis
CGGTCATTCAACAACCGACCGTAAGCAGCACGCAGCCGAACAGGAAACGACCTGCGCCTGTTGAAATCGAGCCTGAATCGCCGATTAAGAAGAAATCCGCCAGAATTGACGCCAAAGATGTCAAGTGAGTCGCTCACAAGGACTTCATGAGAAGGCTGGGCAAAGAGTCTCCAGGTCCAAGAAATAACAAACCCCTGTGATTTAATCTAGACATCATGTAACGTGCACTGTCAAATTATGGGGACAATTGGAGAGGTCGACCTCCGGACATCGGTATGATTTCAATTTTGAAGAGTCTAGCTTATGTTTGCGCGGGCAGCCCTTTATGAACTTCGATGAACCTTCCACCAGAGGAAGGGTCATCCCCACAAGTGTGGCTGCCGCATGGACTGGTGGAAACTACCCCCTAGGACAGAAGGAGCTTTTTACCTCCTACGTCTTCCCGGTTGGTCAGAAGCAAGCTTTTTATTTTCCCTAATTTTTCTGAGAATACCTTACATCCGAGTATGAAAATTCAATTTTTCCGTGATAATACTCATAGATCAAAAATTGCATAGCACGTTCGCAGCTCGTATGAGCAGCTGTGCGGGAGTCATCTGAAGTGATCTAAAGTGAAGGCTACCTTCACGCGCCAGGCGCGTGGGAAGCACACAGATTGGAACAGAGCTCACGCGCTGAGCGCGTGACCAGCAGCGAACGTGTTAACTATCATTGAATTGTCGAAAAATGTAGGACAAATGAAGACACTTTCTACTCGGAATGTACGATGGGCAAGCCTCAGGCTTAAAGATACAGACTTTCCCTTTCAATAGCCGATGTAATGTCGAAGATGATATTGAAGTAGCAGAAGTCACCGAACGTTATGAGGTAGCTCCAACATGAATTTAACCGATGTTCGATCGTAAGTACCTACGTGAAAACCCTCATTCAAAACGGTACTGTGAAGAAACATCGTATGTGGTAGCAGTATGACCCCCTCAACGTCCTCTTAGACGCAATATCATTTCCAAGAACATCCCTCCATCAATTTTTAAGACCACATCCATGGTGGTCATCAAATATCAATGGATCATATTCGATATTCTATTCAATGCCTTCTGACGTGCCGTTTACCGGCCGGACGCCTTACCACGTATTAGGGAGGAATGGCCATAACGTAACGCGACTGCCGAAAAGCAAGGGTGGAGTCCATCCCCTCCCCCTCCATCCTATCGGATCAATAAATAGGTCTTGTGCGCACGCGCAGTCTCATTCATGAAAATAGGGTGCTCACTCCCCCGTCAGACATCCCCTCGGTGTTATCTACACATCCTAGGCCACCCACACTATTTTCAATACGACAGTGTTTATATCCTGACTCACCCACTAATAGCCCATTCAAAGGCGGCGTCTCTCAAGAATGTACGGGCGCTTCACGCCGCACTTGATGGACCAGCGCTGGGTCTATCCTCCCACCAGGGTCGACCTCGATCCACATGACGCAAGGTCACTATGGACCGGCGCCTGCATGCAACACAATTTCGCGAGAAATGCTGTTGTACATTTCATGAGAACATTTCTCAAAACATTTCTTCAGGGACTTTTAGCCAAAGCAGCTCACAGGGGAGTAACTAAATAAGCCACTACATTAAATACGTGAAGAGCATCATTGTTTTTTCTGGCCTGATGAGTGATGATTAGCTAATGCCGAGAATAGGTCGATACCTACCGACCTAATACATATTAATGCCTCACGTTCCTCTCAGAGGGGTCCATTAACTCCCCTAAAACCTGCTCATCTTCTCTCGCCACGATGAGTTTATTGCTCAAATGGCGGGTCCCGGACCCATTCCAATCGATTCAGGGTCCAATATTTAGTGGAAAATGATACCCCACACGCCTAGGCACCAGAAATCTCGACACATGCAAAATGGGTGGATACATACCCATTTTGACCCATAACTTCTTCCATTGGGTTCCAATCGTTATGGGATCCATTTCATTGGATTCAGCGTCCAAGATTTTGTGGAAAATGATACCCTACTCGCCTAGATCGCCCAAAATCTCAAAAAATCCTTTTTTTCAAAAAACACATTTTGACCCCTACCCCGCCCAAATGGTCCGATGGGGCTGAAAAGTTTCGAGGACCGTCCTAGGCCGGAAACAGACCCCTGACGGCGTACGGCGGACAGACATTGACCTTTTTTGAAACGTCCAGAAAAACATTTTGAGCTGAATCGGAGAGGTTGACCTTTTGCATGAAAACATAGGTTGATTATTCAAGGAATAACCAGCCAAAATCAAACAAAAATAAGCCCTTATGCATTCAGACTAACGGAGAAGCGCTAAATATCCCCACGGCCTAGAGCAGTTTCATCAAGCACAGAATGAACTACTCAAAGCAATTAGAACCATTCCTGCTTTTATAAGCTTTGAGCTTAATATGGTCAACCGGCGTGTGAACTTGAGTTGTTTGTAACACAATCGCTAATCAGCGAGTATACCGACTTTTCTACCACAGAAACAAAGCCAGCGTAATTATTTACACACATGCTAATTAATTGAAGGGTTGGGATTCGTTTCAAGGGAAGATTAATCAGGTGACTATCAATTAGGAATAAACACGGCGATAAAACCATGTTTGCAATCAATTTGTCGCCAATAATATGCTTCATCACAACTTTTGAATAGGAAATTCGCAACGAGACAAAATAAACAGGCTGTTCCCGTTTATTCATTCTGGCCTTCATATAGCTTTGTTGATGGTCATCCACTGCCAGCGTGACCTATCTACCACGACCCATGTTGCTAACCTGTTGTAAGCCTCTCTCGAATTAAAATGTGTTTGAATTTACTGTGATTTAATTCGGGTTTCTTCGGAGAATTTGGAAGCGACCTAGCGAGAGGATACGGGATGTAAGTCCAAGACTTACGACTGAGCAACTAGGGATACCAAGGATGAACATAAAATACATTGATACTAACTGAATTATAATTGAAAACAAGGACTCGTTGCAAAGGAGAATATGCCTCAACCTGGGCTAGAATTGGTACAAGACAAAGTAATTCGACAAAGTAAATTAGACAACATGTGGAGCATAAAATACAATTAATGCAAGTGACATGAAATGATGATATACAGGAATTACAATTTTATGAACAAGTGCAACAATACCGGCTGACAAAAACGGCGTCGACGTCGAAGGAAAAACAGGAGGGGGCATGCTGTCCCGCAGGTACACAGCAAGGCTTATTAACTTGAGTCCTTTATCTCATGGGGGACACAATATTACAGCTTCGGTCGACTTCAGCACGGTTCAGCAGAGTTCACTTCAGAGCGAGCACAGGTCGAAGCCAGGATGGACTGAGTGAATCGCACTTGCACGACAGGATTACAGAAATATATAACTCCAACATGTTGGGCGCCTTGGCCCCGAGGGGCGCCTTGACGACGACCGCCTGGTTGGACGCCTTCGGAACGAGTGAGCGCTGGGCCTCTCTAAATGCGACGTCCAGGCAGGAGCTGCGCGCGCATTTGGCGCATGCTCTCTCCCTTCTGGCCTTCTGGAGGCAGCAAGCCTGGAGGCTTACACTGTCATAGTCTGCAATTTTGGAGAAATGATTTCTCTGGCCAGAAATCGACATTAGCGTTCGAGAATTTTTATATTGCGAAATCGTCGATTCGTAATTATTTATCGGGCACATTTCACTGCCAATTTGAATGTTGTTCAGTACATTATCGGTGGGGGGAGGATGAGGAGGGTGTATAGTTGATTGAATTAACTGGTGAAACCTGGTTTTCAAAAACTCCAAAAACAAGATTCTACCGTTGCAAAGTAGAAGAGTAATTACTGTCATTACTCACTTGAAAATGGATAAATTCAAGGTGGATACGACTAATTCTGAGTAAACAGCGCAAAGCTGTTCATCACTGCGGATCATAATTGGCGAACTGGGTGGATTATCCAGTTCCTAATTAGATAGGTGTAGCAACGTTTGAACGGATCAAGTCCACGAAAGCCACCCCTACTCGAAGCAATTGCACTTGAGAATCGATCAGCCCCGCGTCATGGGGAGACCGAACATGATTAACGCCTCCAGCCAGGTCAAGTTGTATCGGAACACACACGTAGTTCTCATTACACGGGGGAGGGGGCTTAGCGCGTTGAATCGAGAAGCCTTTAGTGGAGCAAGGACAGGATGATTTAATTCAATTGCGCGATAAAGCCGAATTAAAATACGATGACAAATTCTCGGAAGTCCCGCGTTTCTACAAATGAAGCACGTACACATGCAGGTACAGATGGAAATAACAGAAAATCATCCTTAAAAGTATAAAAACAAAAACTGTATCTGGCATAAAAGTAATGTTGAATCGATTAGTTCCAAAAATAAATAAATAATTATTGGAAGATTGGAATCTGGCGAGTAATGTGGCATGCCAGCACTAGTGCACTGATAGATGAATTGAGGGATTTGCGCTCATAGGTTTGTGTCCAACTGACTGCATCAATATACTTTTCATAAAAAGTCAACTAAGTCCTTAAAAACTGATGAATACAAAAGCGATGATTCCATTGATGGGTGGGAATTTGAAGTTGGTTCGATAACGTAACGATACTTGACTATACAACAGAGCAATCACCGATGTTTTGGTTGAAAAACTTCTCAAAGAAGCGCACAGTTGCTTTCTCAGTCACCAGGGGATTTTGGCAGGGAGACTGGGGTGGCACATTACAAATCTACATCTGTTGTTCTTGTTTGGATCAACTACTTGTTTTGTTCCAACGAATTTCAAGTTCGAGCCGTATTTCCACCAAAAATAATGGAATTACTTGATAGTTTTATAAAGACATCGACTAGCCAACTATAATGTCACAGTAATGCCCGAGATAAGTTCTTCCCTGTGATAGTTGATACAAATTTCCTCGTAGTGGTGTGATGTGAAGAGTGATGTGCCCTCGCCCTTATAACCACCAAAAGGCACGTAGACTTCTGCCCTTCCCTTGAAGCATACCTGCTCCTCCCCATATGAGTCGGTCAGAAAATATCACAAGATTTACCTTTAACAAATTAATATCCACTTGGCTGATCCATGCGGACTAAGTAGTCAGCCAAAATCGCTTTTCAGAAGCGTTAACAAGACATGAAATAGGATATTCTTTGATTCTAATGACAATTTTCATTCATATAAAAATCAAAGTTAACCTTTGATTTTTCATTTTTCAACATATTATTTTTCATATTGTTGTACGTATTTCTCTCTCTCCATCTTGAATAGAAGTTCCACAACCATCCACTCAATGCTAAGCTAGTTCAATTGATTGAGGAAAACAATTTCATTTAAAATAGTGTACGCTTTGTGACAGTAAGAAGGCATAATATTTTAAACAGGCAACGATATTTTTTCTGCATTCCTCGATCAAACCCTCACCAAGTATCAATTCATTGTTTACAATCCTTCAATGATGTGTAAACAGAAAATTCACGAACAAAACGCTCTCCGGTGTGTCGGAAATTGGATGTTTCTGTAAAGTCGAGAGGAACTACGGGACGCTCGTCAAAAACGGCTCACATAGACATTTTTATAACCAGTAGGACTTGTTGTTATTGCGCGATTTGAATACTCACTATTTGGCGGAGTCATTGAGCTGGTATTCGTTAGATCGGCCGAAGCATTCCAGAACGCCAGCGTCCTGCCACAGTCGCTTCATAGCCGCTAGAAGCTCTTCAGAAAAGGCTTCCGTGTCTTCCATCCTTTGTATCACGTCGAAAACCATTTTCGCGTCAGTCTGAAAATGGCAGAAAAAAACATGATTGTCTGTTAACAAGAACGAGTTGGATATAAGATATGAAGGGCTTCGTGGTTCCATTTCAACAACATCGTTTTCGATTAACCTTAGCCGCCCCTTGGTAGTCAAGTAAATATACATAACCAGTATGAAAATGGGATGAATCCACAGGTGGTAAATTGAACATCGATCCAGCAATGAATGGGGGTGCAATGCAGTACCAGTGTACCCAGTGTCGTCATGGGTATATTGTAAGTCGTCTTCAGAAATCCCCAGTTAATTAGCTTTAGTTAGGATTGATTGGCAATTAGAGTAGATCTGACTAAAAGCCCTGACGGAGAAATATATTTCTCAAAAGCTACACAAAAAGCGATGATTTTTCCGTCAAAGTAAAACGTAAATGTCTTCACATCGAACATTATATTCACCTACGCCCAATTGGACGACCAGTAATAGTGAATCATTTCTATCCTCTGGCTACTTTTATTCCGAGTTCGCAACAGTTTACCGATAGTCTGCTGGGCTCTCAATAACAAATACTTACCCCAAGACCTGAAGGAAAAACAAGGAATCAATTAGATAGCAAATTGTATTAAGGTGTTTCACATAAACACGCAACAAAATTTATGTTTTGTTCTTTCGTGATTCCATATGCCCAGGTTCTGTGAAGATGAACCCTCGGATTTTCAACCAGCCAAACAGGAAAATAACTGATTATTTCTTTATCCAGTTGAAATTAATGGGCGCTCTTCATATTAGGACACTATTCAGTCTTGTTATCCTAAACGGTTGTTACGAGGCTCGTTTGAGAGTTAGAGAATTGGTAGGCGTAGGTTTTTCAATTTGTAGTTCAAATTTAAAAAAAATGGACTGCAACAAAGTAAACCAGAGTCATCTAAGAAGACCTAACATTGATGTTAAAGCGTTGAACGGCCATATTGAAATTAAATGAAAAAAATGAAATTAATGAAGAAATTAAAACATTGCTACGGGTTCGGACAGGTACCGCAAGATTTTCAAATATCTCAAATTTCCAGATTTCGATCATTGTCACCCGATCGTTCTTAAGGCTGTATACTGATAACGGGAAACCATAATCCTCTGGGGGAGTTAGGGAATAGCCCATGTATTATGAATAGTAAGCAAATCAAAGTATTACGTCATCAGAAAGGAAGGAATGTTAAACGCTCAGTCAAACTCGAAAAGTATCTTGCGAAAAAGCCGAAAATGAGAAAAAACGCCAATCCATTTTAGTCCGTAACTTATCGATCAGAATGCTGAACAGAAATAAGAGGATGATGAACTATCCTAGGTCAATGAGTGCTTTATAATAGTTAATTTGCCAATTTTTAAGTTGTAAGGGTGAAATCAGTTCTGGGAGGAGCAGTACTATTGCTTCAATTCTCACAAGATTGGTCGCAAAAAGATAGCAAAATCGTTCAATTCCGTTCGTTCATTCATCAAATTGCTGAATCAGAAGTTTCGGCTCTCTCCTGGAGAGTTTCCTGCGGAGCTTGGTGTTTATAGGAAGCGTACGTGGAAATACGAATCTGGGTGTCGACGGAATGATAAAGGCTTATTAAAGGTGATTGAGCCAGTAGGTCGACAGGTTGGATAGATCACGCGCAGGCAAAAACCCCGAACTGTTATATAAAGGAGTTAATCAGCAGAGTTAGGATAGTTCAACGGAATCAATCCAGCCATGAAAACGTCAGCGTTGACTGTCTTTCTGGCGCTCTCCATACTCAGCAGCCTGCTACCACAAGTGAGTAACCCACCAAAATTCCACCCTAATCAATTTCCATAAGCCATTAGTATCAACTTTCGAAGCAGTCCGTTAACATGCATATATGTAATAAATTTACCACATCCAGGGCTAACCAAATCTCATCTACTTCGCAGCACTACTGCCAAGAGAATATAACATACATCGATTTATACGATTCGCTTTCGTAGACAGTCGAGGTTGAGAACCCTATGTTCGACTTTTTGTTACTGCTGAAAGAATTGATACTAAAACTGGCTACTGCTCATGATATTCAAACTTATTCGTCTTATAGTGATTTCACAAAATGAAAAATCGGCGTAAACTTGGAAGCGATTAAGCAATAGATCCAACCTCCGGCTTCTCATATTTTCCCTGAGAAACCCATCCACTTTAATAGCTTTAGCAGATGACAATATGTTCAAAATATTAGATCGACCTAACATTATTAAATACTAATTGATTAAAAAACAGGAACGTCAGAGAAATCAACACGTCCAATAAGCAGAGTAATTCTATTTTATGTATGTATGTGTCAAGAATAAAACACAATAACGTCAGTTTAAACGAAGAGATGATTTAATGGGGAAGGAACTACGAAAAACCAGAAATCTACCGCCAGAAAAACAACACAATCAATCAACTGGGATTATTTTTGATCCTAGTAGCAATGATAATGAATGTGAAATGTCCCCCATCGACAACATCTGCAGCCGACTACAACGAGCCGGACAACAAGTAACAGACGTCACTGATCAACATCCTCACACAAAGAAAGAGCAGCGAGAGAGAGAGATCAGACATTGGAATAGAGTCGATCATCACATGGATAGGAATACAACAAACCAGAGGATACCCCGAGAGGCTAGAGAAATCCAATTGGGACATCAAGAGGAAAAAAATGCCTGGATAAAAAAAAAACATTACCAATCAACCAACGCATACGCTTATTCTGTAACAATAGGAATACCGACCCGAAATCATTAAATAAATGGGACGTTGTTGCAGGCAGAAACAGTGGCTCAGAAAGATGGAGTCGATGATGATGCTGGGACTACAAACCAAGGGGATGAAGAAGAAGGAGGGGCCGTGGGCATAGATGAAGGTGGGAAAAAATTGGCAGAACTACTCAACAAACTACTTACAAATGACAACTCAAATCCTAATACTAAAGATCCTGAGACTGATGTCAATCAAACCCCGGAGCAGGCAAAAGAACCACGGGATGAAGAACAACCAGTCAATGAAAGTAAACCAGATAATGCGGAAACAAAGCAAAATAAAGAACCAGAAGATGAAGAACAACCTGACAATCAAAGTGAACCAGAGAATGCTGAACCAGAAACAAATAAGGAACCAGAAGATGAAGATGAACCGGAGAATGGAGACAAATCACCAGATCAAGGAGAACCTACCATACCGGAGAAGGGAACAGACCCAACACCAAGTCCTGATAAAGGACAATCCCCAAAATCCAAAGACAATGGAAACAAACAGGACCCAACCTCAAATCAGCCTAAGCAGGATGAAAACCCTGAAGATGAAGAACAACCTGATAATCAAGAGGAACCAGAGAATTCTGAACCAGAGCCTGATAATGAACCAGGAAATGAAGATGAACCAGAGACTGATGTTAAATCACCAGATCAAAGAGAACCTACCAAACCCGAGAAGGGTACAGACCCTAAATCAAGTCCCAATAAAGGACAATCCCCAAAATCCAATGACAATGGAAACAAACAAGACCCAACCTCAAAACAGCCTGAGCAGGATGAAAACCCTGAAGATGAAGAACAACCTGATAATCAAGAGGAACCACAGAATTCTGAACCAGAGCCAGATAATGAACCAGAAAATGATGATGAACCAGAGACTGATGATAAATCACCAGATCAAGGAGAACCTACAAAACCGGAGAAGGGAACAGACCCTAAATCAAGTCCCAATAAAGGACAATCCCCAAAATCCAAAGACAATGGAAACAAACAGGACCCAACCTCAAATCAGCCTAAGCAGGATGAAAACCCTGAAGATGAAGAACAACCTGATAATCAAGAGGAACCAGAGAATTCTGAACCAGAGCCAGATAATGAACCAGGAAATGAATATGAACCAGAGACTGATGATGAATCACCAGATCAAAGAGAACCTACCAAGCCCGAGAAGGGTACAGACCCTAAATCAAGTCCCAATAAAGGACAATCCCCAAAATCCAATGACAATGGAAACAAACAAGACCCAACCTCAAAACAGCCTGAGCAGGATGAAAACCCTGAAGATGAAGAACAACCTGATAATCAAGAGGAACCACAGAATTCTGAACCAGAGCCAGATAATGAAACAGAAAATGATGATGAACCAGAGACTGATGATAAATCACCAGATCAAGGAGAACCTACAAAACCGGAGAAGGGAACAGACCCTAAATCAAGTCCCAATAAAGGACAATCCCCAAAATCCAAAGACAATGGAAACAAACAGGACCCAACCTCAAAACAGCCTGAGCAGGATGAAAACGCTGAAGATGAAGAACAACCTGATAATCATGAGGAACCAGAGAATTCTGAACCAGAGCCAGATAATGAACCAGAAAATGATGATGAACCAGAGACTGATGATAAATCACCAGATCAAGGAGAACCTACAAAACCGGAGAAGGGTACAGACTCAAAATCAAGTCCCAATAAAGGAGAATCCCCAAAATCCAAAGACAATGGAAACAAACAGGACCCAACCTCAAAACAGCCTGAGCAGGATGAAAACCCTGAAGATGAAGAACAACCTGATAATCAAGAGGAACCACAGAATTCTGAACCAGATCCTGATAACGAACCAGGAAATGAAGATGAACCAGAGACTGATGATAAGTCACCAGATCAAGGAGAACCTACCAAAACCGAGAAGGCAACAGACCAAAAATCAAGTCCCAATAAAGGGCAATCCCCAAAATCCAAAGACAATGGAAACAAACAGGACCCAACCTCAAAACAGCCTGAGCAGGATGAAAACCCTGAAGATGAAGAAAAACCTGATAATCAAGAGGAACCAGAGCCAGATAATGAACCAGAAAATGATGATGAACCAGAGACTGATGATAAATCACCAGATCAAGGAGAACCTACTGAACCGGAGAAGGGAACAGACTCAAAATCAAGTCCCAATAAAGGACAATCCCCAAAATCCAAAGACAATGGAAACAAACAGGACCCAACCTCAAAACTGCCTGAGCAGGATGAAAACCCTGAAGATGAAGAACAACCTGATAATCAAGAGGAACCAGAGAATTCTGAACCAGATCCTGATAACGAACCAGGAGATGAAGATGAACCAGAGACTGATGATAAATCACCAGATCAAGGAGAACCTACCAAACCGGAGAAGGGAACAGACCCAAAATCAAGTCCCAATAAAGGACAATCCCCAAAATCCAAAGACAATGGAAACAAACAGGACCCAACCTCAAAACAGCCTGAGCAGGATGAAAACCCTGAAGATGAAGAACAACCTGATAATCAAGAGGAACCAGAGAATTCTGAACCAGATCCTGATAACGAACCAGGAGATGAAGATGAACCAGAGACTGATGATGAATCATCAGATCAAGGAGGACCTACAAAACCAGAGAAGGGAACAGACCCAAAATCAAGTCCCAATAAAGGACAATCCCCAAAATCCAAAGACAATGGAAACAAACAGGACCCAACCTCAAAACAGCCTGAGCAGGATGAAAACCCTGAAGATGAAGAACAACCTGATAATCAAGAGGAACCAGAGAATTCTGAACCAGATCCTGATAACGAACCAGGAAATGAAGATGAACCAGAGACTGATGATAAATCACCAGATCAAGGAGAACCTACCATACCGGAGAAGGGAACAGACCCAACACCAAGTCCTGATAAAGGACAATCCCCAAAATCCAAAGACAATGGAAACAAACAGGACCCAACCTCAAAACAGCCTGAGCAAGATGAAGACCCTGAAGATGAAGAACAACCTGATAATCAAGAGGAACCAGAGAATTCTGAACCAGATCCTGATAACGAACCAGGAAATGAAGATGAACCAGAGACTGATGATAAGTCACCAGATCAAGGAGAACCTACCAAAACCGAGAAGGCAACAGACCAAAAATCAAGTCCCAATAAAGGGCAATCCCCAAAATCCAAAGACAATGGAAACAAACAGGACCCAACCTCAAAACAGCCTGAGCAGGATGAAAACCCTGAAGATGAAGAAAAACCTGATAATCAAGAGGAACCAGAGCCAGATAATGAACCAGAAAATGATGATGAACCAGAGACTGATGATAAATCACCAGATCAAGGAGAACCTACTGAACCGGAGAAGGGAACAGACCCAAAATCAAGTCCCAATAAAGGACAATCCCCAAAATCCAAGGACAATGGAAACAAACAGGACCCAACCTCAAAACAGCCTGAGCAGGATGAAAACCCTGAACATGATGAAAAACCTGATAATCAAGAGGAACCAGAGAATTCTGAACCAGAGCCAGATAATGAACCAGGAGATGAAGATGAACCAGAGACTGATGATAAATCACCAGATCAAGGAGAACCCACCAAACTGGAGAAGGGAACAGACCCTAAATCAGGTCCCAATAAAGGACAATCACCGAAATCCAAAGACAATGGAAACAAACAGGACCCAACCTCAAAACAGCCTGAGCAGGATGAAAATGCAGAAGATGAAGAACAACCTGATAATCAGGAGGAACCAAAGAATTCTGAACCAGAGCCAGATAATGAACCAGGAGATGAAGATGAACCAGAGACTGTTGATAAATCATCAGATCAAGGAGAACCTACAAAACCGGAGAAAGGAACAGACCCAGAATCAAGTCTCAAAAATGGACAATCCCCAAAATCCAAAGACAATGGAAACAAACAGGACCCAACCTCAAAACAGCCTGAGCAGGATGAAAACCCTGAAGATGAAGAACAACCTGATAATCAAGAGGAACCAGAGAATTCTGAACCAGAGCCAGATAATGAACCAGGAGATGAAGATGAACCAAAGACTGATGATAAATCACCAGAACAAAGAGAACCTACCAAAACCGAGAAGGGAAAAGACCCAAAATCAAGTCCCAATAAAGGACAATCCCCAAAATCCAAAGACAATAAAAACAAACAGGATCCAACCTCAAAGAAGCCAAGGCAGGATGATGAATCAGAAGATGAGGAACAACCTGACACTCAAGGGGAACCAGAGAATGCAGAACCAAAGCCTGATAATGAAACAAATGATGAAGATGAACCAGAGAATGATGATAAACCACCAACTCAAACCCATGAAGATAAATTGAATGAACCAAGTCCAATGAATGGAAAATCCAGTGATGACAAACAATCCCTTCCTGATGAGATTGTGGACTTACTATTCTCATTATTACCAGATGAAGTAGCAAAAAAACAGGACCCAACCTCAAAACAGCCTGAGCAGGATGAAAACCCTGAAGATGAAGAACAACCTGATAATCAAGAGGAATCAGAGAATTCTGAACCAGAGCCAGATAATGAACCAAAGAATGAAGATAAATCACCAGATCAAGGAGAACCTACTCAACCAAATAAGGGAAAAAACAAGAAACCAAGTCCTAATAAAGGACAATCCCCAAAATCCAAGGACAATGGAAACAAACAGGACCCAACCTCAAAGAAGCCAAAGCAGGATGATGAATCAGAAGATGAGGAACAACCTGACACTCAAGGGGAACCAGAGAATGCAAAACCAGAGCCAGATAATGAACCAAATGATGAAGATGAACCAGAGAATGATGATAAACCACCAACTCAAACACATGAAGATAAATTGAATGAACCAAGTCCAATAAATGGAAAATCCAGTGATGACAAACAATCCCTTCCTGATGAGATTGTGGACTTACTCTTCTCATTATTACCAAATAAAGTACCAAAAAAACAGGACCCAAACTCAAAAGTGCCTGAGCAGGATGAAAATGCAGAAGATGATGAACAACCTGATAATCAAGGGGGACCAGAGGATGAGAATGAACCAGAGAATGAAGATAAATCACCAGAACAAGAAGAACCTACTCAACAAAATAAGGGAACAAACAAGAAACCAAGTCCTATTAAAGGACAATCCCCAAAGTCCAAGGACAATGGAAACAAACAGGACCCAACTTCAAAGGAGCCTAAGCAGGATGATGAATCAGAGAATGATGATGAATCACCAGATCAAGGAGAACCTACTCAACCTAATAAGGAAAAAAACAAGACACCTAGGCCCAATAAAGGACAATCCCCAAAATCCAAGGACAATGGAAAGAAACAGGACCCAACCTCAAAGGAGCCAAAGCAGGATGATGAACCAGATGATGAAGAACAACCTGACAATCAAGAGGAACCAGAGAATTCTGAACCAGAGCCAGATAATGAACCAGAGGATGAAGAGGAACCAGAGAATTCTGAACCAGAGCCAGATAATGAACCAGAGGATGAAGATGAACCAGAGAATGATGATAAATCACCAGATCAAGGAGAACCTACTCAACCAAATAAGGGAAAAAACAAGAAACCAAGTCCCAATAATGGACAATCCCCAAAGTCCAAGGACAATGGAAACAAACAGGACCCAACCTCTAAGAAGCCAAAGCAGGATGATGAATCAGAAGATGAGGAACAACCTGACACTCAAGAGGAACCAGAGAATTCTGAACCAGAGCCAGATAATGAACCAGAGAAAGATGATAAATCACCAGATCAAGGAGAACCTACTCAACCAAATAAGGGAAAAAACCAGAAACCAAGTCCTAATAAAGGACAATCCCCAAAATCAAAAGACAATGGAAACAAACAGGACCCAACCTCAAAGAAGCCAAAGCAGGATGATGAATCAGAAGATGAGGAACAACCTGACACTCAGGAGGAACCAGAGCCAGATAATGAACCAGAGAAAGATGATAAATCACCAGATCATGGAGAACCTACTCAACCAAATAAGGGAAAAAACAAGAAACCAAGTTCCAATAAAGGACAATCCCCAAAATCCAAGGACAATGGAAACAAACAGGACCCAACCTCAAAGAAGCCAAAGCAGGATGATGAATCAGAAGATGAGGAACAACCTGACACTCAAGGGGAATCAGAGAATGAAAAACCAGAGCCAGATAATGAACCAAATGATGAAGATGAACCAGAGAATGATGATAAACCACCAACTCAACCCCATGAAGATAAATTGAATGAACCAAGTCCAATGAATGGAAAATCCAGTGATGACAAACAATCCCTTCCTGATGAGATTGTGGACTTACTCTTCTCATTATTACCAAATGAAGTACCAAAAAAACAGGACCCAACCTCAAAAGTGCCTGAGCAGGATGAAAATGCAGAAGATGATGAACAACCTGATAATCAAGGGGGACCAGAGAATGAGGATGAACCAGAGAATGAAGATAAATCACCAGAACAAGAAGAACCTACTCAACAAAATAAGGGAACAAACAAGAAACCAAGTCCTAATAAAGGACAATCCCCAAAGTCCAAGGACAATGGAAACAAACAGGACCCAACCTCAAAGGAGCCTAAGCAGGATGATGAATCAGAGAATGATGATGAATCACCAGATCAAGGAGAACCTACTCAACCTAATAAGGAAAAAAACAAGACACCTAGGCCCAATAAAGGACAATCCCCAAAATCCAAGGACAATGGAAAGAAACAGGACCCAACCTCAAAGGAGCCAAAGCAGGATGATCAACCAGATGATGAAGAACAACCTGACAATCAAGAGGAACCAGATAATTCTGAACCAGAGCCAGATAATGAACCAGAGGATGAAGATGAACCAGAGAATGATGATAAATCACCAGATCAAAGAGAACCTACTCAACCAAATAAGGGAAAAAACAAGAAACCAAGTTCCAATAAAGGACAATCCCCAAAGTCCAAGGACAATGGAAACAAACAGGACCCAACCTCAAAGGAGCCTAAGCAGGATGATGATTCAGAGAATGATGATGAATCACCAGATCAAGGAGAACATACTCAACTTAATAAGGGAAAAAACAAGACACCAAGGCCCAATAAAGGACAATCCCCAAAATCCAAGGACAATGGAAACAAACAGGACCCAACCTCAAAGCAGCCGAAGCAGGATGATGAGCCAGAAGATGAAGAACAACCTGACAATCAAGAGGAACCAGAGAATGCTGCACCAGTGCCAGATAATGAATCAGAGAATGAAGATGAACCAGAGAATGAAGATAAATCACCAGATCAAGGAGAACCTACCAAACCAGATAAGGGAACAGACCCAAAACCAAGTCCCAATAAAGGACAATCCCCAAAATCCAAAGACAATGGAAACAAAAAGGATCCAACGAAGGGTATAATGCAGGAACCAAGTCCAAAAAAGGGAAAGCCCAGTGCGGACCATGAATCAATTCCTGACAGGGTTGTGGACTTGCTTTTCTCATTATTACAGAATGGTGTACCAGAAAAACAGGTCCCAAGCCCAGATGATGAAGTCGCCCAACGAAGTAAAGGGAAAGGGGAGAAGCCCAGTGGCAATTCCAAAAAAAGGCCTCCAAAACCAGATGATGCTATAGAAACAGATTCAACAATGGAAAATCCAGAAGATAACAAAGAAGCTCATCAACCCAGTAAGGGGAGAAAAGTGAAACCAACTCCAATGAAAGCCAAATCACATGGCGACCCTCAAGAACCTGATGGAGAAGGGCCTGATGATAATGGGGGATCTCCTCAACCCAGTAAGGGGAAAAACTGGAAACCGTCGCCGTTGAAGGGAAAATCCATGAATGACCCTCCAATGCAGGACAATGGAAGGAGGCCTGACTCACCATCAGGTGACACAGAGGTTCAAGAAGAACCTCCTCAACCATATAAGGGGAAGAATGTAAAACCCACTCCAACGAAGGGCAAATCAAAAAACAACCCTCCTACACAAGGTGATCCTAAGGAACTAGACTCAACAAAGGATGAACCAGAAGTCAACAAAGAGGCACCCCAATCCAGCAACAGGAAAAATGGGAAACCAACCCCAAGGAAGGAAAACAAGATACCTAATTCTTCGAAGGGGAAATCCAGGGACAACACATTGGGACTGAAGCCAAACTCACCATCAGATAAACCAGTGGATGAACAAGATTCATCTCAACCCAGTGAGGACCAAGAATCTATTCCTGATCGGGTTGTGGACTTGCTTTTCACATTATTACGGAATGGTTCACCAGACAAACAGGACCCAAGCTCAGATGATTCGGAGGAAAAAGACTCACAAACGGATGAACCAAATGATGACAATGAACCTCCCCAATCCAAAAAAGGTAAACTAATACCAAAGAAGGACAAATCACAGGGTGCCCCTCAAAAACCGGATGAACCAGGGCAGAGGGAACCAGCTCCTTTGAAGGGAAAATCCAAGGATGACCCTTCTCCACAGGACAATGGAAGGAAACCAGACTCACCATCAAATGAGAAAGAGGATCACGAGGAACCTCCTCAACCCAGTGAGGATCAAGAATCTACTCGTGACAGGATTCTGGACTTGCTTATCTCATTATTACAGAATGGTGTACCAGAAAAACAAGTCCCCAGCCCAGGTGATGAAGCTGCCCAAAGTAAAGGGAAAGGGAAGAAGTCCAGTCGCTTGAATGACAAATCTGAAAGCAACTCTCCAAAACCTAGGGTCACAAAAAATCAAGGTGTAACCTTGGTAGACTCTGTTAATGAAATGAAGAAATCCAGTCCACAAAAAGGCAAATCCAGAAATAGGCCTCCAAAACCAGATGATTCTATAAAACCAAAGTCAACAAATGAAAAACCAGAAGATAACAATGATGATCCCAAGCCAATCAAGGGGAAGAAAGGGAAACCAGCTCATTTGAAGGGAAAATCCAAGGATGACCCTTCTCCACAGGACAATGGAAGGAAACCAGACTCACCATCAAATGAGAAAGAGGATCACGAGGAACCTTCTCAACCCAGTGAGGATCAAGAATCTATTCGTGACAGGATTCTGGACTTGCTTTTCTCATTATTGCAGAATGGTGTACAAGAGAAGCAAAACCCAAACCCTGGTGATGAAGCCTCTCAACAACGTAAAGGGGCAGGGAAGAAGCCAGGTCCCCAGCATGAAAAATCTGGAAGCAACTCCCCAAAATCTAGTGTCACAAAAAATCGACGTGTAACCTTGGTAGACCCAGTCAAGGGAAAATTACCCTCTCAACCAAATAAGATGGAAAAAAATAAACCCAGTCTACAAAAAGGCACTTTCCAAAACCAGCTTCCAAAACCAGACAATACTAAGGAATCAGACTCAAGAATGGAGGAAGACAAAAAGGAGGCCCCCCAACCCAGTAAGAACAAAAAAGGAAAACCTACATCAAGGAAGGACAAATCACAAGGTGACCCTCAAGAACCTAATGGGGAAGGGCCCCAACCCAGCAAGGGGAAAAAAGAGAAGCCAGCTCCTTTTAGGGGAAAATCCAAGGACCCTTCTCCACAGGACAATGGAAGGAAACCAGACTCACCATCAAATGAGAAAGAGGATCACGGGGAACTTCCTCAACCCAGTGAGGATCAAGAATTTATTCGTGACAAGATTCTGGACTTGCTTTTCTCATTATTACAGAATGGTGTACTAGAAAAACAAGAACCAAGCCCAGGTGATGAAGCTGCCCAACAAAGTAAAGGGAAAGGGAAGAAGTCCAGTCGCCAGAATGACAAATCTGGAAGTAACTCCCCAAAGCCTAGTGTCACAAAAAATCAAGGTGTATCCATGGTAGACCCAGTCAATGATTACGTACTCCCTCAAACAAGTAAGAGTAAAAAGACGAAGCCCAGTCCACAAAAAGGCACCTCCCAAAACCAGCCTCCAAAACCAGACAATACTAAGGAATCAGACTCAAGAACGGATGATGACAACAAGGAGGCCCCCCAACCTAGTAAGGGGAAAAAAAGGGAAACCAGCGTCTTTGAAGGGGAAATCCAAGAATGACCCTCCGATGCAGGACAATGCTAGAAAGCCTGAATCATCATCAGATGACACAGAGGATCAAGAAGAACATCCTCAATTCAGCAAGGACCAAGAATCAATTCGTGATAGGATTGTGGACTTGCTTTTCACATTACTACGGAATGGTGTACCAGAGAAAGAAACCTTAAGTCCAGATGATGATGGAGAAGGGCCCCAGGATAACAGAGGGTCTCCTCAATCCAATAAGGAGAATAACAGGAAACCAGCTCCTTTAAGGGGAGAATCCAAGGATGCCTCTCCAAAACAGGACAATGCAGGGAAGCCAGACTCACGTTCAGATGACACAGAGGATCACAAGGAACCTCCTCAACCCAGTGAGGATCAAGAATCTATTCCCGACAGGATTGTGGACTTGCTCTTCTCATTATTACAGAATGGTGTACCTGAGAAACAGACCCCAAGCCCAGATGATGACGGAGAAGGGCCCGAGGATAACAGAGGGTCTCCACAACCCAGTAAGCAGAATAACAGGAAACCAGCTCATTTGAAGGGAAAATCCAAGGATGACCCTACTATACAGGACAATACAAGGAAACCGGACTCACCAATAAATGACAAAGAGGACCACGAGGAACCTCCTCAACCCAGTGAGGATCAGGAATCTATTCGTGACAGGATTCTGGACTTGCTTTTCTCATTATCACAGAATGGTGTACCAGAAAAACAAGACCCAGGTAATGAAGCTGCCCAACAAAATAAAGGGAAAGGGGAGAAACCCAGTCACCAGAAGGACAAATTTGGAAGCAACTCCCCAAAACCTAGTGGCTCAAAAAGTCAGGGTACCACCTTGGCAGACCCAGTCAATGAATACGTACTCCCTCAACCAAATGAGAGTGAAAACAAGAAGCCCAGTACCCAAAGAGGCATATCCAGAAAGAAGCCTCTAAAACCATATTACTTGTATAATCCCTCTAAAACTGATGAGGAATCACAAACTTTTGCTGACTGGATTGCTGACTTGCTTTCCTCACTGTTCCAAAATAGTAAACAAGAGAAACAGTTCCCATGCTCGGATGTTTCATACTATGAAGAAGATCCTCCCCAACCCAACAATACAAAAAATATATCATGTCCAGTGAAAAAAAAAGATCCCCCTAGATCTGACAATACGAGGAAACCACAATCATCTGCAGAGGAACAAGACAGTGATAATAAACCCCAACTTACCAAGACTAAAAGGAAGGATCCAAGCACAGGGGAGGGGAAACTTAGAGATGACTGTTCAAAACCTGGAGACACACAGAAAATCAAGAACCAGAAAGAAAAACCAATAGCGCCTATGGATGAAGGACAATCCTCCCAACCTAATAAGGGGAATAGGAAGAAACCAAATCTGCACAAGGAAGAATCTCATGATGAAGCTATAGAACTTGATGATACAAACCGTCAAAACTCTCCCTTAGACGAAGATGATTCTCGTGAACCAAATAAGAAGAATAAGAAAACACCAAAGAAAGACAAATCCAAAAATCACCCTCCAAAACCTGATGATAAAAAATATTTAGATTCAACCTTGAAAAAAACAGACAATGAAGAAGAGCTTCCTCAACAAAGAAAGGGTAAAATGGAGAAACGTGGTCAGTTGAAGGAAAAAGATGATCCTCAAAAACCTGATGCTACAAAGAAACCAGACTCATCCACTGACGAGCCAGAGAACCGAGAAGAATCTCCCATACCAATCAAAGGGCAAAAGAAGAAACCAAGTCAACAAGAAGCAAAATCCGATGTTGACCCTCCAAAACCTCAAGATAAGAAGAAACTGGGCTCAACCGTCAAAGAACCAGAGGATGACAAAGAACCAGGGGATGAAGTAGAATATCCACAACCAATTATAGGGAAAAAGAATAAACCACATCTGCAGACAGGAATACCACAATATGTCCATCCAACACCTGATAACGAAAGTAAACAGGACGTGGGCTCGCATGATGAAGAACAACCTCCCCAACCAAATAAGGGGAATAAGAAGGATCCAGGCTCAAAAGAAGTGGATGTAGAGGAACACGAGGACAAGCAAACTTTCCTTGACTGGCTGGTAGATTTTCTTTCCTCACAGTTATATTATGGTGATCATGACAAAGCCGCTGTTCGAAGTATTGCAGATAAGGAACATGTGCTTAAAGATCTTGCTGGTTGGCTTCTGCCTGAGAAAAATGATCTCAAATTCGTAATTCCAGAGGATGAATTACAAATGAAGAATTTTGCATTGAAGAATTTGGCAAATTTGCTCCTTTCAAAGGGTACTAGGGAGAATAGTGAAGAAGAATCTCAGTCGTGGGGTTATAAGGAGAAGAAGCGTTTGATTTGCAGGCTAGCTGGGTGGTTGTTTCCCGAAGGAGTTCAAAGAAATAAAGACACAGGGTTCAACATTGGCACTGAAGGTATTGCGAAGAAGTGTGCCCTTGAGAAGGTGTATGGTTGGCTACTTTCTATCGATGATGGCCCATCACTGAAGTCTGTGGAACAACAAGTGGAACTTAAAGTTCAGAGTAGAGAGGTTAGGACATAGCTCCATTTTCTAACTTTATAGCTTAATTCATATTTCCTGTCATGGAGGAATACGATTTCCTTATATTCTGGGAGCCATTTTATTATCACATGATACCACATGTAACAAAATGACCCCTTCTGTCCTTGTTCTAATACCGTTAATTTTTATAATGCATTTCGATGGCAGGCACACTCTAGTTATGTTCCAACAATGGCCGAAGAGAAATAGTGAAGAGTTCTGCAGCTGACTGATTGATAAATCTCTATTGTTTCAGGGCTCTACTACTCAAGAAGAACCAAGAAAGGACAGAAAACGGGGGGAGAATATTGGCGATGCAGTGAAACCCTTATCAGAATCAGACAATGTGAGTTTCTCATTGACATAGTTGCATGTGCAATCAATCTAGGGTAAGCGCAAAATTAGTGGGTATTTGCCCTCTCTTCACGACATCTTTAAGTAAACGTGGATTTGCCGAACTTGCAATAAAAATTATGTTTTCCTAGGAATCTGCAAGTAGCGGAGGATTCGACCTGGAGTCTTTGATAGCTGCAGACAAACTTGCAATATGGGCTGATGTTCTGGCAGATATTATGAATGAACAGTTGGACGGGCAGAAGAAACAACACGCCCCCGAAGAACGGGTATGTATTTACTGATAATAGGTGGGCGTAGATAACAAAAATGTAAATAAACCCTAAATTCTACCAATTCTGAAAACCATATTGCAGAAAGGCAAAGATGACGACGACGAACTGAAGATCGCTAAAGATGACAACGAAGAACTGAAGATAGCCAAAGAAAAGATACATAAGTGGGTGGATGTAGTGGGAGAAGTGTTGATTCGGAAGTTGGTGGCTGGAGCAAAGAGCTGTACAATCGAAGGTGATGATAGTACAACTATCACAGACATATTAGTAGCAAGGGAAAATCTCCAAAAATGGGTAGAAGCTGTAGGTAGACTCATTGCTAAGAGGCTCTATTCTACTAAGTCAAATCGACGACCAGAACCATCACCCTCACCCAGGGGTCTTTATGAACAAAGATCTAAACAAGATCGAAACAGTAGATTGGAAGGACCAGAACGTTACTCAGACAACCGTCCACAGGGACCAGGAGGTTATTCCAATAATAACGGAGGTCAAGGATCCACAGGAACGGTAAGAAGAGTTTATTGTAAAATGTTTATAATGAGATTGCATTTATAAGGATCTTGAAATATATTTGAATTTGCTCAAATATTCTGTTGCAGAAGTATCAAACTGAAAGTGAAGAGTTGAAGATAGCCAAAGAGAAAATTCACAAATGGGTGGACACATTGGCACATGTTCTGATTGAAGAGCTAGTGAATGGTAAAGCGAGTGGTACCCAAGTGGGTGATGGGAACACAAGCCTCACAGACATTTTAATAGCAAGGAACAACCTTCAGAAATGGGTTGAGGCCGTAGGTAACGTCATTCGGAAAGAGCTTCCTTCAATAGGGCCATATCAGCCACCACCATCACCGCCACGAGTGCAAAAATGTTGGGAAGCTCAATATGATGATCAAAACAGTAGATTTGGCGAATCTGGAAATTACCACAGCCAAGGACGCTCTCAAATCAACTTGGAGCCTCCTCGGGCAACTGGAGGATATTCCGGTGACTATGCAGGTCATTCGCAGGTACAAGGAGAATATCCCAGTGACCGTGCAGTTCCTTCACGCATGCCAGGAGGGTATCCTGGCGATTCTGCAGGTTCTTCACAGGTGCCAGGAGACAACCCCAGCACACGTTATGTCCCTCCACAGGTGCAAGGAGGTTATTTGGGTAAGTACCAAGTGCTCCCTGGGAGACTCGGTCGTGGTTACAGTCCAGTCATGGGTTCAGATTCAAAGCAATGTTCAGGACAAGATGATTCTCAAGAACGACCAGGATACCACTCAAACTTCTATGGTAAGCCACTATCTCCAGTTAACTCAATGCCGTTTGAAACACCTGATCAAACCTCAACACAAAATAAGGATGCCGAACTCGGAAGAGTCTCATCAAACGTCTTAAACCGCCGCACATTCCTCGATACATCGGGTCAAGGTCGATGCAAAGGCATTAACAAACAGGATCACGGTGATGACGCAAGTGATAACGGTGATTCGGCCCGCATCCTTCCCGAGCTTGTGCCAGATGTTCTTCTGGACCTTAGCAAAAGCGATGCTTTCGGCGAGAATCAAGCATGTTCATCAGCGGGCGTGAAGTCATCAACCTCAAGTGAAACGTATAAGTGCAAATTGCATAAGGTTTCGCAAGCAAACTGCAGCTCGAGACAAGACGGGGGGTTTGAAAGAGCAGTGCTAGAATGCATACGTGAAAACAAAGGAGGGATACGTCCGGAAAACGTCTCAACAAGCGTCCCGCTACTGTGCGAGCAGAAGGAGCCAGTTAAGCCCTCATGCCAACAACCGCCCTCATTCGCATTACATTCCCCCCCGTGGTAGACACAGGAGCCTGGGTCCTTATAAAAATGATACATTTCGGTTTGTCCTTCTGATCATAGTTATTAAAGTAAATATTTTAGACTAAGATACATTAAACTGGCCACAATGCTCCTGCTACAGCAAACAAAATTGTTCACGTTATGAACTGTTCTAACCACTCTATTTCTATATTGCATTACTATAAGTGCACATTGATTTCTGTTAAAATATCATCACCAATAATTGGCACGTAAATTATATTTTTGAACAAAATTACGGTTGTTGAGAGGAATATTTCAAATAAAGGAAATTGTACGAGTATATTATACCTATCATTTTTGTCCTATGTCATTTCAACATCTCTAAGTTTTGCAGCTAAAGGTAGATCTTACAGTTTTCATACGATTTCTTACCAAATAGCTCAGGAATCCAGGCATGGAATAGCAACTACATAAATTATTGGCACATGGGAATTCCTGCTGCACTGTCAATTTCGCCCATCAAAGTCAATATTGATAAAATCAATGAAAACTATAAAGAAAACCAATTTTCTGCACTCCTAAGAAGAAGATGATAATGTTTTTCTGGGCCATCCCCTACCAAACTCTCCTTGGGTCATGGGTCTACTGAGAGTCAGCCCCAGGGATGATCTCTAAGCGCAGGGATAGAAACTGTAAGCTTCGTTTGCCCCCTAATTTTATTGAAAACCGCTCAGATTAAGGTAGTTATAATCGTAAAAAGCAAATGTGGACACAGACTCAAAACCAAATTTGTTCAGGATGCTCAGAAAAGCCAAATGAAATTAAAATTTTCATTTCATTAAAATATTCATTTCAATGCACGAAAATATATGTATATTTTTTTCAAAATGTGAAAAGCTTCTACTGCCTGGTAGATTCTGAAGCAAAAGAAGGGGTCAACGTACTCATGTTTGATATCCAAGGTTTTCGATACCTAACTTACTAACTCGTGTCAAATGACTTTGTACTTTAGTCAATAATCGGGTCTTCTTCTTTTTTTTTCTCCGTTTGGTTTTTGTTCTGAATTACAAGAACAGTTGGGGTAGGTCCTGCCGTCGTGGACTGCGGCGCGACTGTTAGTTGACCTCCATTATGATCTATTGAGCTAATAGTAGGTCCCTCGGAGCTTGTAAATACATCAAGTCTGAGGAGGACACTCGGCGTTAATTGGAGAAAACCCGAGGGCCACAGCACTAGAAGACATTCATCAGAATTTCGATGGAACCAGCACAATCGACGCTCCTCACGTAAGAAACCTCTACGATTTCAACGAGTATCCACTGATTGAGAGCTCAGCTACTCAGCCATCGATTCGAATGATGTTTGCTGAAGTTTTGGTTGGGAATGTGCACGATGCATCCGAATTAATCCGCAATATTAGAATGACGATTGGTCAGTTATAACAACACTTATAAATCATTCGTGTTCAAAATTTCACGCCTTGCCAACAACATTTGGCGAATAACTCAGTCCGTCCTCATCTAAAGGCTACATTTACCAATAATGTGAAGGGCTACTAAATCCATGGAGAATCGAAAACACCCTTCAAAACTAACTCTCCGTTATCAGAGCGGCCAACCGGCTAATGCTGAAGTCCATTAGCAACTGTGATTTCCATTTGGCCGCATGGTTGGCTACATAGATGTGCTCAATGGGGTTAAGATGATAAATGCGTGCAAATTGGTTCCACAACAGTCACGTTGTTCAATATTATTTTGATCGGATGATTAGGCGTTGGTATTATAAAGAATCGGTCTTCAAGTTCAAAATTGTACGCGCAGCCCGGTTCATACTCATGCAACTAGTGCAACAAGATGTATCTACATACACGGAAGCCAAAATGCACTCAGTTGGCCTGACTGCTCGTACTTAATGCGTCGCTGCGTGCTGCTTTCGCTGAACGGTTGTTAGCTTTTTCATTCGAATAAGAAGCATCGCACATGCGAGTGTGTTAATAGTCATCCCTACTATCCTCGTTTCGTTGGCTTCCTGACCATAAAGGTGGAATACTTGTATACGTAACCACCTAATTCTTTGCGCGATGCTGCTTTTCCTCTCATTCAATCGATTTGAACCGGAAATCCAAAACATTTCTCCAAACATTTGCCGTATGGGATAGAGACGTACGTACAGATATACTTACGTGTATACCCCAACGGCACTAGTTGCATATCGTCGATACATGGGCGCCTAGTTCAGTTAGTCTCTAAGGCAGTGAGAAAGAAAAACTGGATTGATGTGTAAGTGGTTGCTCTATCGACCAACGTAAAGAAAAGAATTGGCAATCAACAAGTCCTAATCGGATGAAACCTCACTCCGACAACATTCAACTGGTGATAAGTAGGTATAACCTGAGCGGCGAAGTGAGTTGGGAATCCGTGAGGCCTATGAAGTACTCGTATAACTACGCGGATGGAACCTGACTCCGTCGGCTCTCGTGCTAAGCCATGATGAACTCTCCAACGGATGAAATTGAAACGCGATTACATCTACCCGAGCGAACAATATTCTTTTCCGTCAGTATTAGTGCAGCAGTTGTTTGTTCTTATTGAACAGCGAGGATGAAAAACAATTTTAGAGAAGGGGCAGCAATTGCTTTACCTCTCATAACCGGTATAAAGGAAGGGCTCAAATTAGTACCACAGCGTGAGTTCGACCAGCTTACCTGCAACAAAAAATGTTCGGGGTAAATTACATTGCAGAGGAATACGGTGAATAGGCATTACGCTGAAAACAAAAGGTCTACGATTTCAAGGGGTTTTGTTTGGTTATTCAATGAATAATCTACCTAAGTAATCATACATGAGGTAAACCTCTCCGATCGGCCCCAAAATATGACAGTATAAATTTCATGATGTCTAGATCAAAAACGATGCAAATTTTTTCACATGGATTGGTTATTCCTCCAGGAGCATGGGAAAAAAGGGAAAAACAGTGGGTGAGGGGTGCTCCGGACTCATCCCAATCGACTTCACGTTCAAAAATTTAGAGGAAAATGATAACCCACACGCCAAAATCGCCAAAAATCCATATTTTGAAAAACACATTTTGACCCCTACTCCCCCCAAGTTTGCTCCAACCGGACTGAAACTTTTTGAGGACCAACTAAAGCCAGAAAGAGGCCCCTGATAATAATTTCATATTTTTAGAAAATTTTCTACGACCAAAATCTGGAGGGATGGAGGACGGCCATATAAACATCATGAAACATATATTGTCACATTTTTGCGCCAATCGGAGAGGATGACCTCTGTCATGATTACATAGGTGGATTATTATTCAAGGAATAATTAACCAAAACGTTCGACCACCGTCCGGTTTTTGGCAGTAGTGAATTTTCGAAAAATCTCAAAATATCATCAACATAGCGTATAGCCCAGACCGGCAAGTTTATTCAGAAATTCAGGCAAATCTTCAATGAGATGAGGCACCGGAGTTTTGATCTACTCTACCAGCGACTCATTAGCATAATGAAGGAGTCCCCCCTTTAATCCAAATCGCACGAAATATTGATAAGAGGATTGGGAGGAATGGGGTTTCGTGTGAGCGATCCCATAAGGTCGATGTCACCTCAACTTAGAGACAGTCGCTTCCTTCTAAGTTTCACACGGAGTACTCAACTTTTCATAAATAAGGGATGCTCCAAACGCAGCTCGAACATCTGCTGGTAAGCTGCCACTCTCAAGATCTCGGCCAAGTGGAAGCACTTGGATGAAGAATCGGAAAGGTCATTTTTAGAACCAAAACGAGAGAGATGAGAACCTTCGAGTGGAATATTTTCGTTTAACGTACGATGCCAAATATTCACGTTTGAAAAGAATTGAATGGGTGTAGAAAACGATCTGAATATTGAATTTTTCAGTTAAGAATGCGCGACCAAATATGTTAATGACGTGCACTTATCAATCTAAACCTCCTCACGTATCTATTGTGGTGAATCTACATGCCCAACATTGACCCCTTTTTTTTCACTAATGACAAAACTCTTTTTTCGCTGGGATTTCTTTATTTATAGATTTGGTGTCTCATGGGATAGTCGATTTATTGTTAAGTGATTCCGGGAAGCGAATGAAAGTTTATAATCACAACACCTGCGGCGGCAACATTCCCTCCAGATATACTTCATCAGCTCAGCAAGAGTTTTTAACAACCCGTTGGTTTCACACAAATAAATAATAGCGATGAGTCAGAGAAGAATCCCTCTCGCTCCTGCAAGTTGACGTGTTGTCGTCAACCAAAAATACAACCGCTCGAGATCGATATAAAAGTACGATCCCTTCTGAAAACAATTATTCACGGTCGATTAACGAACAATGTTCAACAACGTGCAAACGAAATAGGGCACGGCTCGGGCCGGAAAGTCGGCTGATTGAAGTGTTTAGCGCATCAACAGCCAGTGAGCAAGGTGTTGTAACTGTGAGGGAGAGAACGTCATTGGCCCCGTAACAGCCTCTTTCCTGCAACCTCTGCACCATCGCAGCACGAAGCAAGTGAACAAAAATGAAGTGTAAAAATATCATAGGTTGACCTTGGGTGACGATGAGGGAAGAAAAGCTAAGTTGTAACGAGTTGTGTAGTGTTAAATACAGCAGTAGCGGAGTTTTTCTTTTCGCCATTATTTTTCTTTACCTGATATTGTAGTTCAGAACTTTCTCGTTTCAGGTTCCAGAAAGGAGATTCGAGATCTGACGTGACCTTTCGGACCATAAAGTGAGATAATACATCTTCAAAACAACGGGAAACTCAGAAAAGATCGTCCACTCGAACTACTTGGAACACAAGAACTTGCAAGACAATCGCAGAGGGTAATCCGTCGCCAAGAATCTTCTTCTTCAACTTGACTCAAAATGTTAAACTGATATCAATTTCATTGACTCCAAATATGATGATCAAGCGGTTCAAATATTTTTTGCTTGGTTTAATGTCCGGCGCCTTGACCAAAAAAATCTGCAAATTCTCACACACGGGTTGGTTATTCCTCGAATGGGGGAAACAGTTGGTGTGGTGGGTCCCAGACCCATTCCAATCGATTCAGCCAAAATTTAGTGGAATATATACCCCACACGCCTAGCACCAAACCTGACACATACAAATGGTGATACATACCCATTTTGACCCATAACTTCTTCCGGTGGGTGCACGATCGCCCACATGTCGACCAAGTCGCATATCGACCAAACAGGGACCGGCGTTGCCATCGTTCTGGGACACACATCATTGAATTAGCGTCCAAATTTAGTGAAAAATGATACCCCACACGCCTAGGTAGCAGAATCCCGAAAACACATATTCAAAATGGGTAATAAATACCCAATTTGACCCATAACTTCTTCCAGTGGGTCCAATTGTTCTGGGACCCATTTATTGGATTCAGCGTCCAAACTTTAGTGGAAAACTATACCCCACCGCCTGGAGCAAAATCCCAAAACACATATTCAAATGGGTAATAAATACCCAATTTGACCCATAACTTATTCCGTGGGTGCCAATCGTTCTGGACCCGTTTCATTGGATTCAGCGTCCAAAATTTAGTGGAAAATGACACCCTACTCGCCTAGATCGCCTTAAATCTCGAAAATCCATTTTTCAAAAAACACATTTTTACCCCTACCCCCCCCCCCCCCCAATTCGGTCCGGTCGGGCTGAAAAGTTTCGAGGACCCGTCTCGGCCGGGAACAGCCCCTGACCCAAATTTCAGATTTTTAGAAAATTGTCTACTACCAAAACGGCGCGGACGATGGACGGCGTACGGCGGACGGACATTGACCTTTTTTGATCAGGACATCATGAAACGTCCAGAAAAAATTTTGAGCCGAATCGGAGAGGTTGACCATTATCATGAAAACATAGGTTGATTATTCAAGGAATAACCAACCAAAAGAACAGGAGAATACGGATAATTAGCTTGAAACGAACGAAAATAGCCAAGCCCGGAAGGATACTTCGTCTCGGCGGTCGATAAGTCGATAAAAAGAAGGCCGTTCACTCAAAACCAATACCACTCAACTGTACTAACATTTTTACTTTTATAGCATCCATTTCTCGGTTCTCGTAATGGTTACGACTCTATCCCTCAGAATAATATTCGGTAGTCATCACGTGAAAATGTATTGGGTATGTAATCGAACTTTGTTTCTCAAGTACGGCCGTTCAGTCGATAATCGAATAAACAGCGAATGATGAACATTACGAGAATATGTCAATACTTTGCTAACAACGACGCACACATTAGCTTTCACGTAACCTTGAAAATGTCATTTTTCACATTTGAGATATAAATTTCAGAAAAGTAGAAACCACTGGCTCAGAAGGTAGTAAATCATGTTCATTATTTTCCATTGAGATTAACGAGTATTAACATCAAGTTCAAAGGTGCATAGACTAACAATAATCGCCCGCATGTGCCGCAAATTGTACCGCTGTTAGTATGTATAATGAAACTGATGGGTACAGTTCCAAAGAATCTTACTGCAACCGAATAGCATTTGTGCAGAATTATCGCCGTGGCAAGGAAATAAGGGTGGATCGAGACTATCTTCAACTTGATCGGTATAGTGACCTAATGACTATACAATGGTAGGTACCAACTAGAACCATATGACATGATGTACTTTCAATGTTATGAGACAATCCACGATGGATCATCGTTTGCGACGACTACAAGACAGCATTCAATAAAATCCCTATCAAAAGGCCCATCAGAACCTTAACGCAGAGTAACTGGGCACAAGGCTTGGTATTCAGCCACCAGGCAGCCCTTTACTTCGAATGGTAAAATACCTACTATCTACCCTTTGTAGGTATAACCCACAGCAATACGAAAACACAGGGGCTCGTTATTCCTCGGACCAGAAGCATGGAGACTCATTCCAATCGATTCAGCGTCCAAAACATAGTGGAAAATGATTTATATTTTCACAAGCGATAAGAACGCTGTTCGAAATTCAATAATGAATCCTCAATCTTCAAATTGGCCTACAATTGTAAAGAACAATTATTTTATCTTATTTATCTCTTGATCCAAATTCGTTGAGCAAAAGGAATAGGTAGGCGACGGTATCACGACATTCCCTAATGAACTCGTTGCTCATCCAGGATTTTAGCGCAGAAGCCACTACAAGCAGGAAGTTGATTTGTCAATACCTTTTCCCGTTCACAACCAAGTGACAGTGTCTCGCAGGAAGTTCGTAATAAGATTGAGCGGAAGGAGAAACTAGGAAACTTCAATGAATTATTA
>CM033998.1:8960467-8975827 GCA_019603395.1 Cyrtorhinus lividipennis
GGGCTCTTCTATTCGTTTTATCCTCTTTTTTCCTATGTCTTGAGTTTATTCCATTTGCTGGTTTTTTTATGCACGTTTTTCAAGGTTTTCGTATCTTTATTACTCTTTTACTTTAAGAAGGGACATAGCTGTCAACACCTTCGCTATGGTGGGACCACTAGGAACAATGTTTTTAAAAGGACTCGGATCTCTAGTTTTAATAACGTATAAAAAAAATTCCCAGAAAGTTTTTATTCCCCTAGTGAGATCTAGTACGCTAAGAAAATTGTGTCGGTCACCAGATTTACTGAAAACCGTGATTTTAGCCTTTTCCGCGGACAAAATTACAGGTGAAATAACCTCCACTCACACCTAGGTCTTCAATAAACTCGAAAATCCATTTTCTAACTGATGGTGAAGCTAAAAACATGCTGATTTATTGGTTGTGTCGAATGTTTCGCTAGATAAAGAATCCATTAATTATCACACAACTAAATAATCATACAAAATAATACAAAAGGCTGAGAGACTTAAACCATAGGACGTTAGCTGTGAAAAAGAGGAAAAATGCATTATACTACTGCTACTTTTTAGTTCAGAACGGCGTATATTCCCGTTTTCGTTTGCGTTCTGCCGAATTAATTGCAACTGGTTTTCTCTCTGTTCTGAGATTGATTAATTTTTTACCCATCTATCATCGTTATTGAAAGCTCTTCATATTCCGATGTGCCACAATGTACGTACTTTATAAGAACACGAATAGAAACGGAATAGCTAACGAAAATCCGTATCTATTTGCAGTGTGTACTGCGTTAATTAGATCAGATTACATCGTTTATCTAAAAGGTCGATCAACCTTGAGTTGGGCCACAAATTGATTCCTAATGTTAATCAAGTTGATCGATGGAGAGAGTCAATTTTTCAGAACATCCATTGGCAGTCGTCATGAAAATTCATGAACCTTAATTTATTGATGAATGCGCTCTGGAATTAATTGGCAAAGGAAAATATTGTGCTCTATTTGGATCGATTATTTTTTTAATGAATTGAAAGAAACCGTCGCATTTGGGAACTAGAAAATGGAAGATGATAGTGAACAAATGTCATAAGGATTTTGATTGTCTAACTAGCATGACTGTTCCCCATCTCATTGGATTCAGCGTTAACAACTTAGTGGAAAGTGATACCACACATGCCTTGTTCCAGAATAACAAAAACAAAACGTCCTTCCGTCTTCCAGATTTTCTAAAAATCTGAAATTTTTCGTCAAGGACCTCTTTCCGGCTTTAGTTGGTCCTCAAAATATTTCAGCCCGTTAGAACCAAATTTGGGACGAGTATGAGTGAAAATATATTTTTTGAAATTTGATTTTTTAGGACTTTTCGGGGCTTAACTAGGCGTGTAGGGTATCATTTTCCATTAAATTTCGGACACTGAACCCATTGGAATGAGTTCGGGGCACTCCATTGTGGAAGGAGCTATAGAGGATGTGAGAGTAGGTATCGCCCATGTATTCTGCACCACTACGTCAGAGGAGGCATTGTTGAACTATTCTCACGTTATCTTGTGTTTCGGTCGGCGCTAATCAGATTGTTTTCAACGGCTTCGATTTCGAAGCTTTGGACGTCGAGTTCGTTTTAAATCGGTGAACCGTGACGAAGAGGGGACGAAACCGCTCGAAAGGGCAGAAGCGGAACCTGAAAGGGTCATGAGAACCGTCGTCTCTATACCTCTGGATATTTCCCACATATCCTGACCTGAGCGAGAGCTGATGTGCGTGCGCTATCGCGCTTTCCCACCCTTCCATGTACTTATTACAGGGGTGGCATCAAACCTCTAATGCTCCGTCAAACGTTCCTAGCCCCTACACTTCTTCATTTTGGCTAAACAGTCGATCAGGAATAAACAAAAATTTGACATAAACTCAAAAGGATAGCGACTTTCATGTTATTATTCATCCAGTTTTCGTATAAATATTAACAACGTTCCATGATTTCTGTACTGTGGGTTGGCATAATGGAATGCTTCCAACATCTCAAATCTGTTACATAAACTTGACTTTTGAACGGTAATCAAGAGTGAATCAAGAAAAATCGCATATATTGTAAAAGAAAACGATTTTCATCCGCTAAAGGAACGCTCCGATCTCAGTCCAATCCTCCTTTCAATGGATCCAATCCTGAATCGTTTCACTGCATTTCTCCCCAGTCAATCCATTCCACCTTCCCCACCATCACTACAATCCGCGGCAGGGTCTGATTATTTAGAATAAACTTCTCAAAACCCTCAACATATTATATTTCTATTGCATTTATAACATTTTCAAATGTCAATGTTTATAACATTTTCAAAACAGGTTCAAAGCATGCGTGCATTCGTGGAACGTACGGGGTTCCACGAATACACTACTGAAGGGATGGTAGTCGAAACTAATCGATTTTAATAGGCACTGATCGATCGAAGCCAGGTCTCCCTTTCGCACGCAACCTTGGCAATGCTTTGGTGAACCAAAGACGTTGTATAAGGTGAATGCTCTCACTAATGTACATGACCTCACTGAACTAACCACATACATTCATTGCTAGTTTTGTCCCCAAGAGGTACAAAAGACTGGGAAAATTGTCAAGCCACCTGCCTTTTGTAGGGACATATTGGTAATTATTTAAATAAAAACGCTGCAAATTCATTCACACGGGTTGGTCATTCCTCGGACCAGGCGCATGGAGACTCATCTTTAACATGGGGTAAATGGAGAAACAGCGGGTGTGGCGGGCCCTGGACCCGTTCCAATCGATTAAGGGTCCAAAATTTAGAGGAAAATGACACTGTACACGCCTAGGTACCAGAAATCTTGGAAACACATATTCAAAATGGGTAGATAGGTACCCATCTTGACCCATAACCTCATCCAGAGGACACTAATCGTCCCGGGACCCATTTCATTGGATTCAGCATCCACAATTTAGTGGAAAATGATACCCGACTCGCCTAGATCACCCAAAATCTCAAAAATCTATTTTTCAAAAAACACATTTTGACCCCTACCCCGCCCAAATTTGGTCCGATCGGGCTGAAAAGTTTTGAGGACCGTCCTAGACTGGGAACAGACCCCTGACCAGAATTTAAAATTTTTAGAAATTTTTCTTCTACCGAAAACGGCGCGGGCGGTGGACGGCATACGGCGGACGCACATTTGAATTTTCTCGTCTAGACACTTTGAAACGTCCATAAAAAAATGTTGGCCCGAATCGGAGAGATTGACTTTTTGCATGAAAACATAGGTTGATTATTCAAGGAATAACCAACCAAAATGCCTTTCGAGTAAAATTGGAGTCTTGGGATACCTCATTTTTGTTCTTAAATAGACAACTTAGGGTCGAAACTCGAGTAAAGAACACCTATTGCTTCAATTCTTCACTGCCAAGCACCTGTCTGGTATGCCCCTCTTAAGACATCATCCAAACCGTAAGTCCACCGAGAATCATGATAACATCAAAATGGGATTAGCATGGAAGGAGCTCTGTATCTTGAAAACTAATATCACAAGGTGGAGTCTGGAAGTTGTGATAGCAATATTGTTCTATATATACTCTGAAACGCGAAAAGTAAACATTTTTGATATTGGAGCGTTATTACCCGCCGAATTTCCCTATTGGCTAGTAAAATACGTTTTTATCGAGGAGTAAACACAAACAAGGGATTGAGACCACGCACTCGGCGCCTGAACAGCTGATTGACACGTGTCAACACACGGATCCACGTGGGTGGCTCCGTCATTAAAGTTGACTCCAGTGCGCTTTTTGAATACGACTCTAAGGTATAATCAGTGTAGGTGTCTTCGTAATGACTTATTTAGCACCGACGTACCGTTAGCACACGTGCAAAATTAAACCCTCGTTGACTTTTTATCCATATTTATCACTTTTGTTAAAATTATACGGGAATGAAAGGTGCCTTTTGTTTTTGATCCCGTCAGTGCCGTCTTGTTTACCATAATGAAACAGAAAAAGGATAATGAAACAACGAATTTGTTTGCCTTAAGGTGGATGTAGAAGAGGATAACAGGTGACGAATTACTAATCCGGGCGAGCATTAACATTTTAATGTAAGAAGGAAGGGAGTTCTCTAAATTTTGACGATCAAGATGGTGTTTTTACGAGATAACAAGTGACTGGCCCACTACATTTAATGTTCTTCTGGTGATAAACAGAAGTAGGTACCAACAATTAATTCACCCTTAAACAACCCTAAAGTTACCTCCAAAAGATATGTATTAATTGGGTCACAAGGTGTTGTGCACGTTTAGGATCAAAACCGCGAAATTTCAGATCAATGAGACCGCCTCTGTCGCTTATTCATTTTCTATCCTCTTTTGCGGTTTCTAAATCCCCTCACCGAAATCCGTGAGACCGCACGCATCTGTTGACATGATTGAATAAACAGCCTAACTGACTGACTGAGAGAGACTGCGAGGGAAAGAGTGAGTGGGAATTTTTTACAAAAATAAAAACTGGCGCTACACAGCACTCATTGTGGTTTACGGGTCGTTTTTCGCGTTTCTTCTCTCGGTGGACTTGCGCTCGAAAACCACGTGACGCCTGTCTGGAACGTTTTTTAAACCGCACGCTCATAAAAAGGAAGAAGGGAGAAGATTTTAGTAGGTGAATTGCACTTTCACAGTCTTGAGTACATTCCAGTTTTCGTGAGTATGCGTGACTACTTACTCTCGAGTGGGTTCATACGTAATCATCGGAAAGAAGAAATTGTGGCTTAAGAGGTGGCTTAAGCTCTACCGCGGTCCACCTATCAAAGCGGCTTTGGCTGACTGGTCGAAAATTGAAACTTCTCGCTTTAGTTTCATGTTTCAGAACTCTCTTGAAGATTTAGGCTTCAAAAAGTTCAAGTCAATTCCCGTTATCAATGTAGTTCCCAAAAATGGTTACGTTAATCATATAATTTTATTGATTTTCCGTGTGCGTACGTTTTTAAAGTAACAACAAAAGATAACTAATACAATGGGAATGTATGAAGAACGAATCGCTTTGCGAACATTTTTGGGGTTTATAGAATATCCCCGTATTTGAAAAAGACGAGAGGCCTGTGGTCAAGGAAGCTTAACAAGGGCGAGGGTATATTAGACTGTCACACGGTGCTTACGAACAAACTAAAGGGGACCATCGCTGTTACGAAGTTGAAATTTTAATTGGATTGCAAGTTTTTGTAATATACAATCAGCGAGATGGATTTTCAAAAACGCAGCAAATTCATGCACACGGGTTGGTTATTCCTCGAACCAGGCGCATGGAGATTTATTTCTTCAACATGGGGAAAATGGGGGAAACAGTGGGTGTGGTGGGTCCAGGACCCATTCCAATCGATTCAGGGTCCAGAATTTAGTGGAAAATGATACCCCACACGCCTAGGTACCAGAAATCTTGTCACATACAAAATGGGTAATAAATTCCCATTTTGACCCATAACCTCCTCCAGTGGGTGCCAATCGTTCTGGGACCCTTTTAATTGGATTTAGCGTCCAGAATTTAGTCGAAAATTATACCCAACACGCCTAGATTGCAAACAATCTCAAAAACCAATTTCACGATATTCACATTTTGACCCTATCCAACGGACAAAATTCGGGCAGGGTATGAGTGAAAATGAGTTTTTGAGAAATGGATTTTCGGCGATCTAGTTGCGTGGGTATCATTAAACGGTTTTATTAAGCTCACCCCGTTTGTTTTTTTATTATTCATTCTAGGGTCAAATTTAGTCATTCAAATTTCACCCTCTTCCTTTCAACCGATTAATCTGAAATTTTGTATACACTTCGGAATTTGGTGACAATACAATTATGTTTATTCATTATCATTATAAATTCAAGATGGCCGCCGCTACAAAATAGCGGATAATCTAGGTTTTATTAATCCCATCAATATGGGTATCAAATGAAAGGGCTCAACAAGCAGAATACAATATACTATAAAAAATTGAAATTCAATATGGCGGCCGCTACAAAATGGCTGTTAACGTAGGTTTTATTTTCCACTAACTTTTGGACGCTGAATCCATCGAGATGTAAAATGGGTACAGACCTACCTGTTTCGGACGTTTTTTTAAAAAGATTTTTGGGTAACTAGGCGAGTGGGGTATCATTGTTCATTTCATTTTCATATGGTACGCTCAATCGATTGGAATGACACTGTTTTCCCCATAAATTCTGCTCTGAGAATAATAAACCTTTGTGGACGAATTTGCACACGTATTTTTAAATGTCCATTTTCCGCCAAAATACATAGATGCACCATATAATTAGACATGTTTCACATTTGTTCGTCCTAGTTGTACTTGAGTAATTTCCAGTCTGAACGACAAATCATTGGAGTCCCATGAGGTTTTGTCTAAAAATATTTAGAAGGTTAACAATTTAAAGCACCTCACACCTTTATGATTAGGAATAATTTTTGGCTTCTATAACGCAGCCAGGTTTTTTTCGCTTTTGGCTAGTATTCACTGATGGATCCACTCCCGATCCTGTTTCGTAGGACTGACTCCACGACGGGTGTGCTGGAAAACGACTTGGTTTCTCCAAAATGAGTTGTGCTCGGCCGCCACTTCTTCGTGTTAGAAGTTTAATTTGGAAGCCCAGGGTGAGATAAACAGCGCTGATGAGAGATCTATGTGAAAATAAGCTCATTTCGAACTGATTTTCTCATTACAGCCCATCAATGGACGTCCCGCTGCGAGCGATCGAACCCTTCGGCTTGTCCCCTTGCACCTCAAACTCCTTGGACCAGCCATCGAACAAAAATATAGAACCATCGAATTTACATTTTTTTGAAAAAGGGGAGAACGCTCCTGTTCACTTATGCACATCAATCGGAGCATCGTGCGCACCCCTGGGAACGGTCGACAAAAAACGAATTATGCAGCCCGACCTAGTTTTTCCTTCAGGCCGATGCGCGCGCATAAAGAACTTAATATACGACCGAAAAAAGAATTCAATGCGGTGCGGTCCAATTTGAAAAAAAAAAAAAAAAAAAAAAATCAGGGTTCTTACCCGAAGGTAGGGAGGGCGCTACCTGTGACAACTTCTTATCGGCCCAGAGTAGAATTACGGTTTTGGAAAAAAGCTTAGAAATCCCTCTTTTGTGAAGATACTCGTGTTATTTTTAGTAGAGAAGGACGGAGTATCGACGTACTATGAGGTCGTAATAAAATTCCAAATAAATGAGTGTTAGAAGAGGGTGGGGGCACTTGGCACGCTGCTCTAACCCAGTAAGCCTCTCGATTGCCTTTTGTTGACCCAAATAAATGGACGTGAACAGTTTCTCCCTTGTTTTGACAATCGAATTCAGTTTGATAATCGATATCGAATGGGCTAGATAATAATTTATTGTATCCCTGCTGCGCAACTTGGACGGACAACCGTTAAGGTCTGGTTTTGAACCATTTCTATTATTAAATTCTATTAAAATTATTTTTAGCCTATGAGCGATGGTGTTTTTGGCTTGATAGGAGTATAGTTCGGTCAAATAGTTGGAAAAGAATGCCCAACAGTTTCTTTTACTCGAAAAACACCTCTTCGTGCTGGGATCGCTTCCTTTTTTTCCTCTCATTCTTAATTTATGAGTGGGAGTTTATCAGAAATTGACTCATTTAGATTGAACTGAGAGTTCTTGATTTTGGTTGGTTATTCCTTGAATAATCAACCTATGTTTCGGCTCAAAAATTTTTTCTGTACGTTTCATGGTGTCTAGATCAAAAAAGGTCAATGTCCGTCCGCCGTCCGTTGTCCGTGCCGTTTTCGGTAGTAAAAAATTTTCTAGAAATTTGAAATTCGGGTCAGGGGTCTGTTCCCGGCCTAGGACGGTTCTCGAAACTTTTCAGCCCGATCGAACCAAATTTGGGCGGGGTAGGGGTCAAAATGTGTTTTTCGAAAAATAGATGGACGCTAGCCATTTGCGCCACGCTTTGATCCAGGCTGGAATGAATGGCGTGTGGGATATCATTTTCCACTAAATTTTGGACCCTGAATCGATTGGATTGGGTCCGGGACCCGCCACATCCACTGTTTCCCCCATTCGAGGAATAACCAACCCGTGTGTTATAATTTGCAGGGTTTTTATTCTGTGATTCTGGTTGAAATAATTATAGTTCCGATGGTGAATAGTGTTAACCTTCTTGTGAATACTAAATTTCATTTTTCGATCAGGTGAGGTGAATGAAGTTAGAAGAAGCTAGGAAGAAGATGCGGTTGTTGTTTTCACAACCATCGAGTACAGCCTAACAGAGCTGGATTTTGATGTAGCTGTCATAAAAATTGATAACCGAGACGGGGACAGAAGAGCTCTCCATTGCAATGATGACGTGTCGATATATTTTTATTTAGCTCTGACAACTTGAAAAGGAATTTCCACCATTTTTGTAACCTTCCCGCCACAAAAACTGAATCCCGCGTCTAGACTACTGTCTGCTAACCCTTACTCCTGACGAGAATCTAATTATGGAATGAAGTTCCGGGGTCGACCACGTGCGTCAACTGTAAACAACTGGAACGTCTTCTTGGTCGAAGTCAATGTTTAGTGAGGAAGGTAGGTTTGCTACATGACTGCACGGCTAAAAAATGAACTTCCGAGACCGATTCCATATCTCGCTGACAGGGTAAATTGGTAGTCTCGTTTTTGAGAAATCTTTGCGTTAGTGGCACTGACTAACTAAGAACATCTAATCCGGAAATTGTGCATGGTTGGTCAAGTAAGTATCCGCTCTACTTATTGCATACTTCGCGGTCGAGTAAACTCCTTCATCAAGCTCATCCTTGCTCGGAACCTTTGAAGGCTTTGTGACATCGGAAGACACTCCTTGAGAAACACATCCCCATCAGAGCCAACTCGTTATTTCGAAGCAACGACTAAAAGACGTTAAGTGTGTAACCTACACCCCGAGCTTCTGAATTCCCTTCAAAGTGAAAAAGCGGAGGGAAACTCGGATTTCGGACGCGGAACCCAGAGGAGGATGCAGGTAAATGGCGACAATACGGGGTGACAGGTCGGTAGGTCTTCGCAGGGCAGCTGCTATTGTGAGAGTACACCGAATGAATAGTCTAATTCATATTTCTCTCCATGGGATTTCGCGAACGAAAAGAGCAGCATTGTCAGGTAGTTCGGATGCACACTGGTTATGGCCCTCCTTCCGTCTCGTCCAGTCTTTTATCTTTGGCTCTTCACTTCGAAGACAAAAAAAAACTGTTTTTCATTCCGATCGAGGGGCAGGAAAAGCAAAACAATCGGTCAAAATCAACTCTATTGTTCAGAGATTCGGAATTTTCACTCGTCGTCATTCATGTCTAAGATGGGGTGACGTCGCTCTCCCTTTTCGGGGAGGATTTGAACTAGTTTGTGAATTGTTGGGGTTGACAGCTGACACGGGGGATGTCTCCCCCTTGATCTCTTATTGATTAACATTGCAACCTGTATGTATGTATCTAAGAAGAACAAAAACATAACGAGAAACCAATTTTTAACAAAATATAGATTCATTTTGGTTGGTTATTCCTTGAATAATCAACCTATGTTTTCATGCAAAATGTCAATCTCTCCGATTCTGCCCGAATTTTTTTTTTTTTTCTGGGCGTTTGAAGGTGTTTAGATAAAAAAAAGTCAAATATCCGTCCGCCGTACGCCGTTTTTGGTAATAGAAATTTTTCTAAAAATCTGAAATTTTGGTAAGGGACCCGTTTCCGGCTCTAGTTGGTCCTCGAAACTTTTCAACCCGATCGGACCAAATTTGGGGGGTAGGGTCAAAAATGTGTTTTTTGAAAATGGATTTTCGAGATTTTGGGGCGATCTAGGCGAGTAGGGTGTTATTTTCCCCTAAATTTTGGACGCTGAATCCAAAAAATTGGTCCCAGAACGATTGACACCCACTGGAAGAAGTATGGTCAATTTATGGTAAAAAAACTTAAACACCACCTGGGTTCGACCTGAGTACCTTCCGGTTATCGCCGAACGCTCTAGCCACTTGCGCCATGGTGTAACTTAGCTAGGGCGAATAGCGTGTGGAATATCATTGCCACTAAAATTTTGGACCCTGAATCGATTGGAAGGTTCCGGGACCCGCACATCCACCGTTCCCCCATTCGAGGAATAACCAACCCGTGTGTAAGAATTGCAGATTTTTGAAGCTGTGATCATGATTGTCAATCATCTTCATCTCTACAACATTGTCTCAGCCAGCAAATTTCCACATTATTGCTAACAAGTTTTGACTAGCGAAAGATACGTTAATCTTAGAATGGTGATTACGATGTGAAATGGTATTAGTATGGTTCTGCTGGATTGTTTTTGAGAAGAACGTACAGTTTCGACCTATCTACCCATTTCGAATGGGTGTTTTGAGGTTTCTGATTCCTAGGCGGTGTGGGTATCATTTCCCACTGAATTTTGGATCCTGAATCGATTGAATGGGTCCGGTACCCGCCACACCCACTGTTCCCCAAATTTCCCCAATTTCACATTTTCGTCGACTTGGCGTGTGGGGTTCGTTTTCCACTAAATTATGGACACTGAATTAATGAAACGGATCCCAGAACGATTGGCTCCCACCGGAAGAGGTTATGGACGCTGAATCGATTTTTAAATTAGTCTCCCATGCGCCTGGTCCGAGGAATAACCGACCCCTGTGAGAGAATTTTTGATCTAGACATCATGAAAACGTATGTATTCAAAATTTGAGGAAAACCGGAGACGGTTTTCCTCTTCTCCCGACTGTGAACATGATACATTAGGTTGATTATTCAAGGAATAACCTATTTCAACTCTTCTGCGCTTATCAATGTTTCCCCTCTCCAAAAGTGACACAGAGCAACTCCAGAGGAGATGGTGCCCAAGGCGGGGCCCATCAAGAGGAAGAGGTCAGCTACACTCCAGGAAAAAGTTTCAGGCAATAAAAAATGGACTTGATACATGTTTGGAACACAATGAGACAAATTTAATATATTCACATATATAAATTAAAAAAAAAAAAATTCGCAATTGAAACAAAGTTTTTGTCCCCGTCAAGCGACGGGAAAACGAATCAGAAAAAGAATTTTTGTTGGGACTAACGAGAAGGAAACGGATTGACACTAGTCGGGGTGACCATCATTACGTGTTGAGACGGCTCAGTTCAGTTCGCGTTGTAATTTTAACAGTACACGCCTACTTGAACTTGTTTTCGCACCTTCCAGACGGTGTTATTTGTCGAGTCCTATTAAAAACAAAACTTATGGGGCGTTTCGGGAGGGAAGAGACTTGCGAAATTGAAAAGGAAAAAACTGTTCTTTTTCGTTTCGGAACGCGCAGTTTTAAATGAATAACAGAGTTGTTGAGCGGCTTTACGAGTGAAAGTGTCAATACTACCTTGGGTACCTGTAATTTTCGTTAACTGGGTGAGTTAGAACACGCCCTATCCTGTTCGCTGGGGAATTTGGTCGATGGTTTTGGTTTTTGCCAGGGGAATATAGCTATAGAACTGTCAGTGATTAAATTGAGGGTCCTCGCCATTGGCTACCTTAATTGGCTCATTGTATTATTTTATCCCAACCTGTTGGTGAGAGTAACAGTGATAGCGGACGATTGAAGGCTTTTGTCAAGCAGTTGGAATAATTGCCCGTAAATCCCTACCGATACGTATCACACCCATCTTCAACTGCCGCAGATCTCTATCGATGCTTTTTTTTTTCATGCCGAATTTCAAAGGTTTTTTCTCCCCTGGAACGACTGCGATTAAGACAGTGTATGGACTGTGTTTTATGGGAGTTTACGATTCTATGTCCTAATACGACTACTGACGGCTCATTTAAAACGTATTTATCCCTGATTCTTCTTAATCCCAACTGAAATTGAACGAGTTGTCCGCTGCCCAGATCATCACGTCAATAAAAGAAGTGAACACATTTTGAGTAAGTACAATTGTCTCAGTCCTTTCAGGAAATTTTACAAAAAAAAAGTGTTTTGTAGATGTCATTAGCTGGGGTAACTGCGATCTAAATTTAACGTTCTTATATTTAAATTGGTTTAAAATTCCAAAAAATTATTCACTCTCTCACTCATTGAGAATGATTTAATGCGATACTCCCTAAATTCACTAAACTCCAAGGAAAAACTGGTGTTTTTGATCAGATTTGGTCGAATAGAGAGTATTTGAAAATTAGTACTCACTGAAGGGAACATGATTATCTCAATTTTGTATACAAAATTACTGAACCATATGATCGACTAAAAAAGGACAGTTCTTGCAACAGCTATTAATTTTGAAAAGGGAAAGAAGGTGAAAAGCGCGGGCTCAAGAACTGTTGCAATAAAATTAGGTAACGACTGAAAGATACAAGTACACAGGGGTGGTATTCCTCGGACAGGCTCATGGAGACTAATTTAAAAATAGATTCAGCGTCCATAAGTGGGCGCCAATCGTTCCGAGATCCGTTTCATTGAATTCAGCGCCAAAAATTTAGTGGAAAATTATACCTCACACGCCTAAGTCGTCGAAATGTCGAACATGGGGAAAATGAGGGAAACAGTGGGTGTGGTGGGTACCGGGCCCATTCCAATCGATTAAGGGCCCAACGTTTAGCGGGAAAATGATACCCCACGCCTAGGTACCAGCAATCCCGAAAACACAAATTCTAAATGGGTAGATAGGTACCCTTTTGACCCATAACCTCATCCAGAGGCCGCCACTCGTTTCGGACCCCGTTTCATTGGATCATTCGCCCAAAATTTAGTGGAATGATACCCCACTCGTCAAGATATACCCCACAAATCTCGAAAATCCATTTTTTCAAAAATCACATTTTGACCCCAACCCCACCCAAATTTGGTCCGATTGGGTTCCGAGGACCAACAAGAACCGGAAACGGGTCCCTGACCAAAATTTCAGATTTGGTTGGTTATTCCTTGAATAATCAACCTGTTTTCCATGCAAATGGTCAACCTCTCCGATTCGGCTCAAAACTGTTTTCTGGACGTTTTTCATGGTGTCTAGATCAAAAAAGGTCAATGTCGCCGCCGTACGCCGTAAGCCGTCCACGCCGTCGTTTTAATAGTTGGAAAATTTCTGGTACCTGGGCGTGTAGGGTATCATTTACCACTAAATCATGGCACTGAATCGATTGGAATGGGTCTGGGACCCGCCGCCCCACCGTTATCCCCATTTCCCCATGTTGAAGAATGAAATGAGTCTCCATGCGCCTGGTCTGACGAAAATACCAACCCCTGTGTAAGAATTTGCAAAGCGTTTTGGTGGGTTATTCCTTGAATAATCAACCTATGTTTTCAGCAATGTCAACCTCTCCGATTCGGCTCAAAATTTTTTCTGGACGTTTCATGGTGTCTAGATCAAAAAGGTCAATGTCCTCCGCCGTACGCCGTCCGCCGTCCACGCCGTGTTTTGTGGTAGAGTAGAAAATTTTCTAAAAATTGAAATTTGGGTCAGGGGTCTGTTCCCGGCTAGGGACGGTCCTCCAAGCTTTCAGCCCAATCGGACCAATTTGGCGCGGGTAGGGTCAAAAGTGTTTTTTTGAAAATGGATTTTCGACGTTTTGGGCGACTTGGCGAGTGGGGTATCATTTTCCACTAAATTTTAGACGCTGAATCCAATGAAATGGGTCCCAGAACGATCAGCAGCACTCACTGGAAGAAGACTGGGTCAAATTGGGTATATTTACCCATTTGAATATGTGTTTTCGAGATTTCTGGAACTGGGCGTGTGGGGTATCATTTTCCACTAAATTTTGGCGCTGAATTCAATGAGATGGGTCCCAAAACGATTGGCACCCACTGGAAGAAGTTATGGGTCCAATTGGGTATATTTACCCATTTTGAATATGTGTTTTCGAGATTTCTGGAACCTGGGCGTGTGGGGTATCATTTTCCACTAAATTGTGGATCTTGAATCGATTGGAATGAGTCTTGGACCCGCCGCACCCACTGTTCTTCCCCATTTCCCATGTTTAGAAGAAATGAGTCTCCATGCGCCTGGTCCAAGGAATAACCAAACCCCTGTGTTTTGATCTTGACAACATGTCTCGTCCTTGTTTTCCGCCCTGTTCTCATTTCTCCACCTTTCATTCCACCCTGTCTCGTTCTGGTCTCTATCTCGCCCGCCTTGTGTCATCCTGGTCTCCGCCTTGTCTTGGCCTGGTCTCCTCCTCGCCCCACCTTGTCTACGATTTGCATTCCACCATGCCTCACCTTGATGATTCTGGTCTCCGCCTTGTTCCCATCCTGGTTTTTTTTTCTTACTCCACTTGTCTCGTTTCCCTTGTTTTCGCTCTGTCTCTTCTGTCTCCGCCTTTCATTCCACCTTGTCTCGTTCTGTCTCCATTCTCGCCTCCGCCTTTAATCCACCTTGTGCTCGTTCTGGTCTCCATCTCGCCTCGGCCCTTTCATTCCACCATGTCTCGTTCTGGTCTCCATCTCGCCTCCCCTTTCATTCCACCTCTGTCTCGTTCTGGTCTCATCTCGCCTCCACCTTTCATTCCACCTTGTCTCTTCTGGTCTCCATGCTCGCCTGTGTACATCACTGGTCTCCACCTCGCCCCACACTTGTCTACGATTTGAATCCACCATGCCTAACCTTGATGATTCTGTCTCCGCCTTGTCTCATCCTGGTTTTTTTCCGTTTCACTCCACCTTGTCTCGTTCTGGTTTCCGCCTTGTCTCGTTCTGGCTCCATCTACCTGCCTTGTGTCATCACTGGTCTCCGCCTTGTCTCGGCCTGGTCTCCACCTCGCCCTACTTGTCTACGATTTGTATCCACCTTGAACTCTTTTCTTCTTTCATCATCTCAAAATTTTCATCTGATTGGTCAGGATTTCCACTACATTTTGGAGGCTGAATCGATTGGAATGAATCTCCAGGCGCCTGTTCGAGGAATAACCAACCCCTGTGAAAGAATTTGCAGCGTTTTAGAAGATGTTCTAGTACCCAAAACGGCCGAGTGCGATCGGACATTTGATTTGGTTGGTGTATTCCTTGAATAATCAACCTATTTTGATTTGACCCTTGAAACCCCACACGAAAAAGTTTTGGGCCAAATTGGAGAGGCTGGCCTTTTGCATGGAAATCAGTGTGCAACTTTTTGAACTTCGGCTCCTAAACTAATCAAATATACCTACAGCATCAAGAAATACCGGTGATGAGCGGAGGAAATAAGTGTGTGGGAGGGCTGGTGGGAATGGAGGAATACCCTACACACTCACATTAAACCATCATGTGATATGTGACACTCACTTTGACACTTGGGGTTGTCCAATGACCTTTTCAACTGCAGCTGAGAGTGCTGACCTTCGTATTTTTTCCTTCCATGGATAATAATCTCTACCATTCAGTATAGTAGTGA
>CM033998.1:8975927-9036096 GCA_019603395.1 Cyrtorhinus lividipennis
CAGAACTCCGGTGATTTTTGTGTCTGCTTGAAATTTCGTTTTACTGGCTGTAAATTAACAAGATTAATTAATGGTACTCAGGGCCATTTCTAAATTTCAGGTCCAATGTGAATCACCTTGAGCCAATGGAATGTATTTTGAGGCTACCAATAATCAAAATGAAAGGCTGAAGAGAGTGGGGACAGTTTACACTAAAAGTGGCACAGTTGGTATGTAGGTATCATTTAAAAACCAATCTCCCACTCACTAAGTAAAATGATAATTTCAAACTCCAGCACTAAAAACGACGGCGTACATCTTAGGAACTTTATAGTATTTCCTAAAGGAAATTTTTTTTACCAGTCGATCTTCATGACAGTGGCCCAAAATCAAGGCATTGTGGGTTGTTTGCAAGGTTTGACTGCGCACAAGTGCTAAGCCCGCACCCATCGGCTACCACCTAGACGTAAAACACAGCCTAGCAAGGTTTCCTGACCCTCGGCTATAGCGTGTTGGTCGTTTTTCAACCTGTTTCCTGATATCACATGCATCCGTCGAAATTTTTTTCGTATCTCTTCTTTTCGTTCCTCCGTCGGAAACATACATTTTTAACAGCAGTTTTTTCGTTTGAGTTTCATAGCACTGCATCGGTCCAAAAACTTTTTCGTTCTTCCGTCGCGATTAGCAGTCAACGGGCGTTTGGTATTGGCATTGCAATTTAGTTTTTGAACACCAGAAGAGTCTTGGGAGAGACGGTTGCACACATCCCAATCGCACTACGTCGTCCTCCCGCTTAAATTGTAATATTTGTCCCGCCTGCTTTGCCATGCATGAATATTAAATAGTGGGCAGGTACCTATTGCCGTGAATTTTTGCTAAAGTTATTATTGCCTCTATTTACCCGGATTCACGGTTGATGGTTCGATGTCTATATCGAGGCAGATGCCTCCATGACAAGAAGGAATTCTTTGACCAAATGCAACTTGGAAACCAATTTAATTAAACAAGTTAAGCTCAATGATACTGTACTTTTAAATTCGCCGTTTATATCAAGACGATTCGCAATTAGGCAGATGAAAATTGAAGTAAATTCGTCGTTGACGATGAAAATACGTACCTGATTTCCTTGACGCGATGGAGTCGTCACTCAACGCTCCCGGTTGAGAGACTGGAGTTCGAAGACCGGCGCTCGTTTGAGCTGGTGACTGTTCAGACATGCTTATGTCAAGACTAGAAACGTTTGATAAATGATACAAAATATTAAGCCAAAGAGCTCAAAGGAAACGCTGTTGTTCGCATACAAAGGGCTAGGGAATGCGATAGATCGTTGGGGGCTGTTGTGGGTGCGTTGCTTTGGCAACCGACCTTACGATATGAAAGTAGCAGCAGACAGAGCTGTGGAATCGACCTTGTTGTAGTGACAGCAACACGATTGCAAACCGTTCAGCAGGCCATTCACTGTCTGATTTGTTGTCCAACTTAGTTGGATTACTATTTTGATTGTTTGCAACCACTCATGCTCTGTCTTGCTATCCGACTGGAGGTCCAACTTCAGCCCCAGTCGTGCACCCAGTGCGAACACGCTCGTTCTTCATTCCTCAGAGAACATAGGACGGAGAGAGTCAATTTTTTTAAGAACTTGAGCTAAGATAGCAGCGGCTTCGTACGTAACACAATATTAAGCAGCTGTTGTGTTGTGCGCTGATTTCCGCGCATTTCTGTTGGCATACAGAGCAATCTTCAATCCGACAAATATTCCCTCTGTATGACTCAATAAACTCAGAAGTCTCTTCACTATTCATTTTACACGTAGGTACCATAAAGTATACTTGAACTCGTAAAGATTGAATAAGAAACGTGACGTGGACACACAAATGCAGAGGAGGAACGACCGAACTGACCTGAATGACAACAAAAGACTGGAAAAGTTGGAGGAAATTGATCCGACATCACCACTCTCGCTCCAACTCCGTGGCTTATCGGAGGTCAGACGTTCGTGTTGTCCCTCAAAATGTTCTGGCTTGATTTGTATAATCCAACAAGCCTATTCACTGTCCAATTCGTGATCCAACTTCGCAGGTTGGACAACAAATCACCCACATAGTGGAATGTGGGGCAGCTCCCACAAAAAACCTCGATGAACAGGGAATAATATCATGGAGTAGTTTTATGCACATTTTCCTTTTCATTATCCAACTATGGACAAAAAAAAAGTTATGTCCCGTAGTTGGACGCCAAATCGAATGAGATGGGTAAATGAACGCAGCTAGACACAATTGAGAATATAGCAACTTACTACAGCAATAAATTGCGAAAAATGGGGGATTATTGGTATCTGACTACAAACCAATGTACTGCCAATTGCCACTACACCGTTGGGAATAATCTTGGTGGCTCAATTAGCTTTTAACTTCCCAGTGGGCCTTAACACTTCCAACATCACACTTTAGCCCTGCAAACAATGACTCACCTGACCCCTGACCTCTGATGCCACCACACTTCCTACAGTTACTTTGCTTATCTTGACGTCACTTTCAGCACAACAACCAATGATATGGCCAGGCCTTGTAGGCAGTCAGTGGGAAATTCATACTCAAGAGTTTCCTCAAATTCCTGTACCATTTTTTGCGATTTTCGTACGCATTGACTAATAGAACGATTCGCTTTGAGGAACCATTTTGTTTTCTTCAGTTTTAAAGTTGATCAAGGATGGAAGCAATATAACAATCTATTCCCTCTAATGGTCAAGAATTAGAGAATTTAATTCGATTGAAAATTTTAAAAGGGCTTGTTATTGACGACAGAGCATAGTGGATGAGTACACTACATCTGGATGAGTTTTGTACAGTTGAGAGAAGAAAAATGGATGATTCATAACTTCAGTTATCATATCACGTCAGAAATCTATATTCTCCAACATTGGTATTAGTAATTTAAGCACAATAAACAGTTTTTTATACACCACACTTAATCTCAATAATTTACAGTTAACAAGTGACGATATAATCTTGTATTTCCTATGAATAATTATTATTCATCGACAGTAACATCAATTTTAGCGAACGTTTATTCGACTTGTAACCCAACGATACGACATAGTCTCGAGAATGACCATCTTTTTTTCTTTTTTTATATATATATATTTTTTGAACATGGTACTAATATCGTTCGATCAGCTTAGTTGGTGCTTCTCTCAGTGATGAGTACCTACGGTATATTGGTGATCATGAAATTAAACTTACGTTAGAGAGTGAAACTAAACAAATTTAAATTACATACATACAATATCATACAGAAGAATTGTTTATACATTCTTTGGTATTACGCTGTAAGTCGCTTCGTACTCCGATGCGGCAATAACTTTTGGAATTAAGAGTTGAACATTTTGTATAATTTACACATTGCACCTACCCATGGAACTGATACAAATTTAGGCCTTGGTTTTCTGATTGTTAGCGAATTCAACCTAAATTTGTTCCACCTAATTTTAATCTGTAGATGTAGGTAGGTAAATGATTTGGATAAGTCTGTTGCGCTATCCCCATTGCTACAAGTGGGAGGTGAAACTGTCAAAAATGTACTGAAACACTTGTTCAGTTAATATTGTTAGAACTCACAAATCTCCAAATATACATTCATGTTCGTTTTTTCTTCTCATAACCATGTTCATTATTAAATACTATATAGGTAACCATACTCGGACTTTTATAGGAAAATATTAACGGTGGGAAAAATCATTTACATCAAGGGCAAAAATAATTTCTTTGACGTTAGGGTTGAGGAGAACTCGAATCAAAAAGATATGTGTAGGGAGGCCTGGGTAACTTCAGTTGAGTGTGAAATGCATTTTGGCTGATTAGGTTGGTGCGAAATTTTCTTCCATTTAGTCATGTCGATTGTTGCGTCAAATAATCATTTAAAGATATTGGATATAAATCTACTATGCCTATCAGACTGGCGTGTTCCTCATCAATGAGGAAGTATCTCAATATTGTTCTCGTACGCCACACTTTGTTCATCCTGCTGTTCAATGTGAAGTACATCAAATCACATTGGAGTGGTGATGAAAATGACTTTAAACAAAGCAACAATGGCCTTGCGCGCAATTCGTTCTGAAACCCTTTTTGAACTCATTCATTTTTCTTTGTAGTAAACAATTTCACTATCATAAGCTAAGGAGGCGTAGAATGTACATCAAAATACTGGAATTATGTACAATACGAAGTCAGGATTACTCGAACACCGAATCACTAAACCTATCGAAGTGCTCATCCGTCATAAATTAAACTAGAGACAGCAAACACAACATTTCTACTAATGGTTGACAGAATATGCAGCTTTTTCACAATGAAACGATATAAATTGTCTGGTTGGTCTGCAAACAAACTTACGCGGGTTGAGATGTCTAGTTTTCGATTCCTTGATATTTATTTCATGGCAAATGGGAACTATTTAGACTCTTGGAATAATTAAAACAGTATAAATCTAAAGTGTTCTTTGGGAGTGCAACAGTTTCGAACGGCAAAATTTCAAAAATATGACGCACATTTGCCCACAAATTATAACTTTTCATTTTTTCGATGGGATCCCACGAATTGAGGTAACAGAACGTTTTAAGTAATGATATGTTTATTAATCACAAATATGGTTTAAGAAGCGCAAAATAGTGACAATTCTTGTTATCATTCCGTCTGATTAGAAACCAAATAATACCCCTACTAATGAAATGGGATTTCGCGTAAAGAAATAACTAGCATAAAAGGCACGTAAATTGTAAATGTTACGTTGAAAGTGTCGGTTGATGGGAAAATTTTCTATAATACTGGAATTTGGTAACGGATAGTTAACAAATATTAGGAGGTGTCAATTAGAACACTGACGAAAGCTTTTTTCCTCAGTGAAGCTGACTTCTAAGCCAAAGCAGTAGTTGTCTCAACTACATGATAAGGTTGTTATGATTTTGCAAATGAAAATCAATATTCAGAAGGAAACGTAACATTTAGGAAGGTAATCAACTTTAGGTTCCCTGTAAATCCTACGTACCTATGCAAAAATGCGAATTTGCTGACGGAATAAACGGAGAAAAACTTCATTTTAATTTCGATTTGTGAGGAATGAAGTAAAGCCAAGAAATTATCCAAGGTAACAAAAAGTTTCAATACCTCTTGAACGTACGTCGAATTTCTCGTCATTCTTACTAATACATCCTCACAAATAAAATAAAAATATTGATGTTTCTTCAATCCTTTTTTGTATTGAATGGGACTAATCTAATTAGGTACAGCTACCTGTTACAATGTACCTACGAGTATTTCGGTTCATGAACGTTAATATCATTTGTACACCCAGGTGCGAAACTGCACGTATTTGTAGTCTCTTTTGAATAAAATTGTGGCAGTAAATTAGCTTGGGGAGTAAATTGACTCTGGACACCGGACATTTTCCCCTGTAACACTTGATAACATCAGGAAATGATGGGATAGGAGAAAACCAGTTTATTAACGTTTCACAGGGGGCCAGAAGATTCACTTACAAAACTAAAGAGGTTAGAGGGGCAGTTGTTACGACTATCTTGCCTCTGATTGGCTGAACACTGATCAACATTGTTGGAGAGCAAGACCAGAACTCCTAGTCAAAACCATGGAATAAGGTCAAAAGCCAGTAGATAAATTTGGCCATTTATGTGAACATTCCTCTTAACAAATTGAAAATTTTCTACTCGTCTGAAGCACTCACTCAGAATTGAGCACATTTTTCATCACTGGATTTCATTACCTCATTCTGTCTGCACCTGAGTGTACCAAATCCTTATATCGTTCTAATGATTTTGACACATTGTACTCACTTCATGTTTTCATACAATATTGTGCTCTCTTGTTATCTGTCTTCTTTCAATATTATTTTTGTTATTATGTTTTCGGGTTGTCCTTTTCTATTGCGTAGGGGCTGATGCCGTCTTGAGATGCAATTGAGATCATCGATTGATCTAGCAATTTTGTCGTTTGTGGAATGAAGTCAATTTAAACATTTAGTGATCTTTAGGACGCACATCAATGGAGCCTGAGGATTCAACATATCTCGAATAATCAAACAAAACTGAATGTCCTCATATTATTACGTCGCATTTTTGCGAATAATATGAAGATAAGTAACGTGGATGTAGTTTAACACCCTTAACTAATAAAGGGAATGTTGATTCTGAGGTAACAGTGATAAACAATCAGCTAAACTAATGGCTAGAAATGAAGGTTTCCTGCAGTCAAACGGTGATTGCCAGGCTAGGACCCCAAGTAATGAGAGGAGAGGATGAGGATGGAGAGGAAGATTGTGATAAGGTTGTAGCCTTTTACATAACGCTTACTGGTACTGTCCGTACTGGCTACCGAACTGTTGCTGAGGCTGTCCATATTGAGGTTGACTGTACTGTTGTCCGTATTGGGGCTGTTGACCATACTGTTGCTGTGGAACGTAGTTGTTCTGAGCCCCTCCCAGGTCCGCAAGGAAGGGGTTGGACACCGCTGAAATGATCAATCAATCGATTAATTCCCAAGGAATCTACAAATATACGGAAGGATGAGTTTGGAACTAATCCATGAACGCCCACCTGGTTTTTGGGGCTGAGCAGGTGCTGGAGCCTGATATTGTTGACCTGGAAGGCCCAAAGTGCCTTCAGAAGTGGTCGAATATGTGGATCCATACCCCTGATTATCCTGAGCTAGGTCGTGAAGGCGATTACTGGATAGAGCTCGAGGTATCGGGTTGCTCGGTACGCCATGAGGTGCTAAATGCGCCATTTCCTCAGCCACCTGGATCATGAAATCGTATGCACCAGATTCTCAGTTAAACCATGGAAATTAGCGTCCAATAAGAGCTCCAATAAGAATCGAGATGGAAGCCACTGGATGGAGCCGACAAACCCCGTGTAAAATTAGGGATTACGTGCATCTCAAGCACAAGTTAAATATATTCTAAAGGAATACAAACCTGATGTGGGTCTTCGGTTACAGGAATGTTGGAGATGAAACCTTCATCTTTTCTGTAAAAGTTGATAAAAATGAAAGCGCCCAGTACGACGAGGCACATGAGGCCATATCCTCTGAATGTTGCTGTGGATCCTGAATCACAAGAGTTAAAATCATTTGGGATCTTTTCATTCCATCCAACGTTTTGAATATCTCCTTAGAACTCACCGAAGTAAGAGACAAATATACCGCCGAAAACTGCACCACAGCCTCTACCAAGACCATGGTGGAGACCTTGGAGCACTCCCTGAGCAGAACTTCGTAAATGCTGAGGAGTATTGTGAGCGATGTATGAACAGCAAGCTGCCCACACAGCAGCATGAGTGATTCCTGTTCAGGAAGTCAGCAAGGACATTATTAAATCATCGCGTCGGCTGAAGCATCTCTGTGCGAGAGGAATAAATATTTTTATGCATAACCTGTACAACTCACCTTGCATAAATTCGAAGGGAAGTACCCACCAAGGGTTTTTCAGATAGGAAATGTATAGAAACCTCAAAACGTTACCTACAAGCCCAAGGCACAGGACCTGATGAGGAAAGAATCATTTTTAACGAATATATCTAACAAATAAATTTAAAGTGAGAATTATTCAATTTGTTTTTGCTTCTCACCTTGACGTGGCCCATTTGAGCGATCAGTTTGAAACTGAAAAAATACGCGAAAATTTCTGAAATATGGTTGATAACGGATGCAACGCCGAAGAGAGTTGGGGTGCCACCGAAGTCTTGAAGATGCCAGAAGAGAAACGTGAATATCAGGCCAATCCCAAAGCCCATGAACCATGCGACAAACAGGAACGAGCCGCATTTGAGATTGTTGAAGTGCTTCAAAACCGTAACCCATTCTGGAATCTCTCGCATCGTCTGGGCGAACATTCTCGTCTGTAGGTGATCAGATCTTGATTAGTAGTGTGAATGCGTAGCTACTGTAACCCGCCGTTTCACCTAACGGGCTAGGGATCCAGAAATAGACCTAGGCGAATAAATTAGTGGGAGACTAAAGACTTTCACTTACCGTCCGGAATGTCGGAGATGGTCGGTCATAGACTCCAAGTACACCTGAATTTACTAAGCTCTGAGGAATGGGGTTTCGTGAGTGAAAGACAAGAGTTCAATATTGGCTTATAATAACGCAATTGTTCGAAATATGAAATATGGAATGTCTCGGCCGAGAAGGATACTGACTATGACTTAATCTAATTAGTGAGTAAGTAGAAGTGAAGGGCTGAAGGCCAATGAATTTACGAGGTAGCTGAAGGCTCAGGAGTGTTTGATTTGGAATAACGGAAAAATACAAGTGATTTACTAATGTCCTCCCCTAATTCCCTTTGCTTTTCCTACGACAGACAAGATACTAAATACTACGGTTACAACATACAATTCTCTGATCAGCTTTCTAATGACTAAACGTCAGGGCTTGGGCCAGATTTAAAGAGTCGACTTTCGCGTTGCGAGGGTACGAGACAGAGTTAATTCGCCACTTACGTGCACCAACGCCTTCGGATGGAGACAACAGGGTGATGTGCTCTTCGCTGCTCGGCTTCGGTCAGGGGAACGCCGTCCAGGCCGGAGGAGGCGAAGCTCTTTCCGACGGAGGTCCGACGACTGGCGGTGCGTGGAAATCCTGGACTATTGGCCGTCGAATCGGGCGCGAACGAATCAACACTCGGGTTCGACGGGGGATTTTCAGTTCGTATAAGGGTCCACTGTTACGGGATAGGAATTGGCTGATCTCCCAATTCCCGAGTTCTCACCCTGAAGGAACCACGATACACTCGTTCCTTCAGGTCACTTTCACAACACCGGGTCACAAGGGGTAGACTTGGTACGCGTCGGGTGTTCCGCTTCGATGTTCCGGTTCACTTCGCTTCGATGTCCCGGTTCACTTCGATGTCCCGGTTCACTTTACTTCGATGTCCCGGTTCACTTCACTCCGTTCCGCGAACGGAGATTTCAACTTTCCTTCTCTTGAGTTCGGATACGACTGCTTGATGTTAGTTCTCTCAGTCCGCTCGTCACGTCGCCTTCCCCTTCTACTCCTCCCTGGGTGTCTTGCGCCGCCCATCGCCTACCCAATCCAAAGAGGGCACGCCTTCCGCCCAGCTGGGGTTAGGCGTTTGGAGGGGAGAGGGGTCGTTCCGTCCCCCGCCGCCGAAGTTTCTTGACGGGGCGCTTGAAATCTGCCGCCCCGTTACACCCCTCCGATCTTCGGAGGCCGAGGTCTACCTCGGCAATTTTCCTTCCGGTGGGGGTGACTGGTGCGATGGGCATTGCGTCAGGTCGTTTGGCTGCTATCCACGCTTGCTCGTACCGCCAGCGTCTGCAAGCGGCACAGGCTGGTGGGCGGTCCTTCTCGTGTTCGGCGATGGAGCAGGGCTTCGGGTAGGCGGGATCCGTGGGTCGTAGGTTCCGGCACTTTCTCACCAGCCGATTCCACATCACTTTGCAGCCACCGCAGCGGTAGGTTGTCGGCGGGTGTTGTCGCTTCGTGCAGATGCAGCACAGGACGCTCCCATTCGTCGAAGGTACGCTGGCGCGGATGTTCCAAGGTGGTATGTTGGATGGGTCGGCAGGGGCCACGGGTGAACTAGCGCCAGCATCCCCATCAGCTAGGACGACCTTCACCGGCCGAGGGGTGGAGGCCCGGGAGGAGCCGGAACGCGGTTGCCCTGGGGTGGTGTCTGATCCCCGTGCGGTTTCTTCAGATGACGAGGAGTCCGAGGACGACGTCGACGAGTCGGCAATACTCGGCTCGGCCGCGGCGGGCGCTGTGAATGCAGGGGCGGGGTATCCTTCCACGTTGCTGTCAGGTCGTGGTGTCGACGATCCTCGAGGGGTGGCGCGATGCGTGCTCGACCCGAATGAGTCGTTGAGGTGGGTCATGGCTTGCAGCCGTTGTTCCATCATGATCACTCGGCAACGCAGGGACTCGACCTCCACCGACCCACCACTCGATCTTGATCTCATGTCCACCCCCGAGTCGCCAACGTTCAAGCTTTCCCCAAGCTCGTCTAGGCAGCGCAGCAGAATCCGCCTCTGTGTTGGCATCCTGTCGCAGGACGCGACCAGCTTGCCCAGCCCCATGATGACCGTGGAGGTGACGGCCAGCCACTCCGTACTTCCGGGCTCCAAGTCCGTGCTGCTCACCGACGACGGTACCCGCGGCCGAGGTAGCGCCATAGTCTTCTGGTGTCGTTCGCTGATCTCCTATTTTCCCACTATACCCTGAAACATACAAACCGGCCCTTCTGTTAGTCTCCTCTCACGCTCCGACTCACCCGTTGTACGTCAGTCAATGGCTCATTTATCATGCAGACAACCTCCCTCTCTGCACAGAGCCAGACGCTGAACAACAATCCTAGATTTTAGCTACCATTACAAGGGAAAAACAAAGGAAAAGAGGGGGGGGGTGGCAAGGCAGTCCTGTCCCGACCCATGAGGCACGGTCATTAATCAAACAAGGTAAGTACTGGTGTTGTGCATTTTATTCTACAGGTAAGACATTCCCTATTCTATTTCACAAACTACGAGTATACCACAAAACTTGAAAAATTATTTTTTTTTTTTTTTTTTTTTTTTTTTTTTTTTTTTTCATTTTTTTTTTCAATTGCTTCATCCCGTTCTAGGTGTTGACATCTTCCCCGCGTGGAGCTGCGCGTAGTCGATCGTTTTGCGCCTTGGTCTTAGCCCGTATGGACTGGACGCCGTCCTAATCGGAATCGGGATTCGGCTGGAGGATCTTCCAGGGCCCTGGGCCCCAGGTTCAGGATTTTCTTCGGTCCTGTACTGGTTCCGGCCATTCCAGAGGGTCCGACAACCACGTCCCTCCACTATCTTCGCTAGGTGGAGGGGCAGGGCTCTCGGGTGGGCGCGACTCCTCTGCTACGTCGGGGGTGACGGCGTCGTCTGGCACGCTGTTGATGAAACGCTGGCTTGAGCCTGCTGAGGTGGTAACGCGTGGTCTTCCCTAGGACATCCTGGACCTCGTAATTGACATCGGTCAATTTGCGGGTCACACGGAGCGGTCCTTTCCAGGGGCTCCAGAACTTCTTCACTGTGCCTGGTGGGGCGACGAGCTGCTGGGCATACACTTGTTGGCCTATCTGGAACTCCCGAGAGTGGCGTCGCTTGTTGATTGCCTGCTCACGGGTGTGCCAAGCGCGCCTCAACTGTCGCTCGGCTTCCAAACGGACCCGCACCATTTCCTGGTGTTGATCCTTCAAGGGCGATGTTGCTTCCCGTTTCATGCTGATTTCGGCTAGGTGCGGCATTCTCAGCTCTCGTCCGAAAACCAGGTGATTTGGCGAATAGCCCGTACTACAGTGGGGAAGGCTGCGGTAGGCAGCTAGTGCCAAAGGCAAGGCGGCTTCCCAGTCCCGGGTTTTTCGTCTCAGTTTCGCCACCAGGTTTGCCAGAGTGCGATGGAATCGCTCACATACCCCGTTGGCCTGTGGGTGGTAAGCGGAGGTGTGGACGTGGCGTATCTCCCAGGTATCGCAGAGCTCCTTGACGACCCCAGAGATGAAGGCGGCGCCTCGGTCAGAGACGAGCCTCTCAGGTGCACCATGGGTTGGTAGGTACTTCGTGGTCAATACGCGAGCGGTTGTTACTGCTGTGCAATCTGTGGTGACATAAGCCTCTGCGTACTTGGAGAACTGATCGATTACCGTCAGGATGTATTTGGTACCCCCTCGACCAGGTAGAGGCCCAACAAAGTCAATACCGACGATTTGACCAATTCGGGTCGGTATATCGGGTTTCTGGATTGGTGGTGTCAAATTTGGGGGAGTGTTCCTCTCCTGGCACTCCTGGCATTTCTGGACGAACTCTCGGATGTCACGTACCATCTTCTTCCAGTACCCGTACCGCCTTGCGACACGGGTAGTTGTTTCTATGCCAGGGTGCCCGGCCCACTGATGTTGATGACAATTGGTCAGGAACCAGCGCCGCATGGTGGATGGGATCAGTGGCACCGTGATCCGCTGGCCATCCACATCGACCTCCTTCCTCCAGACTCCTTCCTCCTCCTTTAGTTGATACTTCTCTGGATCAGCCGTCAGGGTGGAGATCCAGGGGTCCAAGGATTGGGCTGCCATCAGAAGTTCCTTCGGCATGCTTAGTATGATGGCGCCAACGGGAACACGACTCAGGCCGTCGACATGAGCCATCTGCGATCCGGGGCGGTACTGCGCCTCATACTCGTACTCCGTCAGCCGGAGGATCCATCGTCCAATGCGCGAAGTTGGATCGCGTAGATTCATGGCTGCCGTGAGTGCTGCGTGGTCGGTCCTCAGGACGAACTTCTTCCCGAGCAGGAATTGCTGGAAATGCGTCACGCCCCAGACTACAGCAAGGAGCTCACGCTCGGTGGTGGAGTAACGTGTCTCAGCATCGTTGAGGGCGCGACTCGCGTAAGCGACCGGTCGCTCCTGCCCCTGATGTTCCTGGGCTAGTACTGCTCCCATAGCGGTTCCTGAGGCGTCCGTGGACAGGATGAATGGCTTGTCAAAGTCCGGATAGGCGAGCACGGGTTGGGTCATGAGCGCTTGCTTGAGTTGGTCAAACGCGCTCTGCTGCTCTTCACCCCAGCTGTACTCCCGGTTTTTCCTCAAGAGTTTGCTGAGAGGGGCGCTCATTGCCGAGTAGTGCTCGATGAAACGGCGGTAAAAACCGGCCAGTCCCAAGAAGGATCGGAGCTCGCGAACGCTCGTCGGCGGAGGGTATTCTCCTATGGCTTTGACCTTTTCCGACTCCATCTCGATTCCTTCTGACGTGATAACATGGCCTAGGAAGTTGACGCGAGACCTCAGGAACGAGCACTTCTTGAGATTAAGGCGGAATCCAGTCTCTTCAAATCTCTCCAGAACGGCTCGCAAGATGTTAACATGTGACTGCAGATCCTCAGTGAAGATGATGACATCGTCGAGGTATATTAGACAACCGTCACCCAGCAGTCCGTCGAGTACGTCATTCATGGCGGCTTGGAAGGTTGCCGGGGCATTTTTAAGCCCGAAGGGCATGCGCACATACTCGAAGTGACGATTGAGTGCCGTGAACGCGGTCTTTTCCCTTGATTCGGGACTGACGGGTATCTGGTGATATCCCATAGTCAGGTCCAGGGTTGTGAAGATCTTACTACGCCCCATCATGGCCAGGGTTTCCTGCAAACGAGGGATAGGGTACTTGTTACCCTTGGTTTTGGCGTTTATTTCCCGATAGTCAATGCAGAATCGGTACTGCTGTGGCTCACCGGGAGGGGTCTTCTTCTTGGCGATGACTACTGGAGCGTTCCAGGGGCTTTTGGATGGCACAATAACACCGTCGGCCAGCAAGGAGTAGACTTGGTCTTCCACGAAGCCCCTCAGGGCATGCGCCACTGGATAGGGCTTTCTGGCCGTGGGGCTCGCGCTTCCGGTGTCAATTTCGTGAGCCACCTGCAGGGAACAACCCTCCTTCCCGGGCTTCTCGAAGAGATGCAGCTTCTGCGTCAGGCAGTCCTTGACCAATTGGTAGTCGGGTCCCGCCAGATGAGTCAGATGCTGATGCACCTTGGCACTCCAATTCAGAGGTTGAAGGAGGATTGTCCCAGATCTCGGTTGGGAATTCTGCTACCTCGGACATCGGAGGGTGTACCACCGGCTGCTTTCTGGGTGGTGCTGTCTCGGTGGTCAATTGGCCTTGGTGGTTGTCGTCGACGCTAGGTTCGGGGGCCTCGGCAGATGTTGGAGCGGCTGTGGACCCGCCCTGGCGATTGTTGTCGGTGTCGGGTTTCGTGGCTCGGGCGGTTTCCTGGGCTTTTTGCGCCCTCCTGTCGTCCTTTAGTTGACGGATGTGCCTGAGGAGGTCCGGGTCAGGGGCGACCACGCCAATGGAGATCATCTTCCCCGTGGCGGGTTCTTTCATCTCCACTACGCCGATATCCGGGCGTATGCCAAGGGGTAATTTCCTCAGGAGGTCCAGTCCGATCAGATCCAAGCCGGAGTCAGGTCGTTGGAAGACACAGAACGCGTGCGTGATCGTAACCGGACCGATGGTGATACGTACATCCTGGATCCCCAGCACGGGCAGTGGTTGTCCGTCGGCACCCCATAGCTCCATCGCTGTTGGGCGGATGTCAATGCCAGGCACAGGTCTTGATAGGACAGACACTGCAGCACCAGTATCCACGACCATTCGCCGGGACTCCTTCCCCAAGCCGGCGGTGATCAGTATCATGGGCATCATGACACCATTCACAGCGGTCTGGTAGGACACCAGCTCGTCTCCGCGGACTTCGACGATTGGTTCGTCCTCGTTATTTGTTGTGAGACTGGCTTGGGTTTCCTGGGTCGTACTGATGTTTCTGACCTGGTGCATTCGCGGATTCGAGATGGGCAGGGTCTTCTTCTTCTTCAGGCAATCAGCCTCCAGATGGTCACGGGATCCACAGAAATTGCAGAACAAGGCCGCGTAGAGTCCGTGGGGGCAACTCACTGGAAAGTGGGACATATCACCACAGTACATACAGGGCAGCACTGGGACGGTCGGTGGTAACTTCGTCGGCACCGGTATCAACTGGTGATCGCCGAACGTGGCCGGTTTGTTTGGGTAACGGAGCGGGCTTCTGGGTTTTTGCAGGCAGTTTGCTGCAAAATGCCCTGGTTCTCCGCAAGAGTAGCATTTCTTGGGCTCCGAAGGTCTTGATCCGCTGACAGCGGTTATGTCCCATCGAGCATCGTAGTCCTGCTTCGCTCTCATTACGTCCTCCCATCCCTCAGCCCGCTCCACTGCATCCTCCAAGGTGTCCGGAGGGTTACCCTGCAAGTAGAGATGGAGTTCTTTCGGTTGCCCGCGGACAAAAGCGCTGAGTGCCTTTCGTCTTGTCCATTCCCGACGTTGGGCATCGTTCAGGTTGGGTTCAGTTCGGACAGCCGATCGTGCCGTGGCCAGAAGTCGTTCTGCGAACCGTCGGATGGACTCGTCGGGGTCTCTCTGGGCTGTCCAGAGTCGTATGGTCGCCTTCTCGGGACTTTCCTCGCCATACCATGCCAGTATGGCCTTCTTCACGGTCGTGTATGGGGTTTCGCCAAGACCATCCTGGAGGAATCGCTTGGCTCCACCTTTTAGGCGGGTGCGAAGGAATCGCAGTCTCTTGTGTTCGTCAAGCTCTTGGGTTGCTTGCTCCACTTCCTGGAAGAACACGGATGCCGTGATAGCATCCGGCTCATCAGGGTTCCATGTGTCGACTTCCATGAACAACGACCGCGGAATGCCGGAGGCCGCAGGCTCGCGGAAGAAGGCGCCCAGTTTGTTCATCGCTTCCGTCACGGCGTTCATCATGGCTTCGCCCTCGACTGATGGGCTGCTGTTTCGTTGCATGGTCGCGAACTCACTTGTTGAACAAAAGAACTAAATAAAAAGAATTACAGAACTGATAGATCACTTTCTTGCGCACCAAGGACCGATAATTTCCCCACGAATCGAGAAAGGACTTCCCAGTTGGTAAGAGCTATGACGGGTCTGGAATCGGGATGTCAATTGGAGCTGAAGGCTCGTCGGAACAGTCCCGGAACAGAGGGCCTCGGGACAAGTGTCGGAACAGTCCCGGAACAGAGGGCCTCGGGACAAGTGTCGGAACAGTCCCGGAACAGAGGGCCTCGGGACAAGTGTCGGAACAGTCCCGGAACAGAGGCCTCGGGACAAGTGTCGGAACAGTCCCGGAACAGAGGGCCTCGGGACAAGTGTCGGAACAGTCCCGGAACAGAGGGCCTCGGGACAAGTCTCGGAACAGTCCCGGAACAGACCCGGAACAGACCCGGAACAGGGGGCCTCGGGACAAGTGTCGGAACAGTCCCGGAACAGAGGCCTCGGAACAAGCCTCGGAACAGTCCCGGAACAGAGGCCTCGGAACAAGCCTCGGAACAGTCCCGGCACAGACCCGGGACAGAGGGCCTCGGAACAAGCCCCGGGACAGTCTCGGAACAGGGGGCTACAGCGAGAGTGATGCTACTCGATAAATGAGCCAGTATTTAAATTTCGATTTATGGAAAGAAAGAAAAATGATACGGATTTGAAGTTAATTGACTCCTCACTCGCTTCCTCACACTCGGGCCGATTTGTTTGTTTCTTACAATTTTAAATTTCAGAATCTACAACTAGCACAATTTAAATTTCAAGATTATAAAACGCGACCCAATTCCTTCAGAGCTTTTTCTCACCAATATTCGCCTGGTCAAGATCACTTGTTGTGGATACGACAGAAATCGAGATTTCTGAAATATCCCACCGCTTGCCACCAAAAGATGTAACCCGCCGTTTCACCTAACGGGCTAGGGATCCAGAAATAGACCTAGGCGAATAAATTAGTGGGAGACTAAAGACTTTCACTTACCGTCCGGAATGTCGGAGATGGTCGGTCATAGACTCCAAGTACACCTGAATTGACTAAGCTCTGAGGAATGGGGTTTCGTGAGTGAAAGACAAGAGTTCAATATTGGTTTATAATAACGCAATTGTTCGAAATATGAAATATGGAATGTCTCGGCCGAGAAGGATACTGACTATGACTTAATCTAATTAGTGAGTAAGTAGAAGTGAAGGGCTGAAGGCCAATGAATTTACGAGGTAGCTGAAGGCTCAGGAGTGTTTGATTTGGAATAACGGAAAAATACAAGTGATTTACTAATGTCCTCCCCTAATTCCCTTTGCTTTTCCTACGACAGACACAATACTAAATACTACGGTTACAAGTTACAATTCTCTGATCAGCTTTCTGGTGACTACACGTCAGGGCTTGGGCCAGATTTAAAGAGTCGACTTTCGCGTTGCTAGGGTACGAGACAGAGTTAATTCGCCACTTACGTGCACCAACTCCTTCGGATGGAGACAACAGGGTGATGTGCTCTTCGCTGCTCGGCTTCGGTCAGGGGAACGCCGTCCAGGTCGGAGGAGGCGAAGCTCTTTCCGACGGAGGTCCGACGACTGGCGGTGCGTGGAAAACCCAGACTATTGGCCGTCGGTCGGGCGCGAACGGATCAACACTCGGGTCCGACGGGGGATTTTCAGTTCGTAATAGGGGTCCACTGTTACGGGATAGGAATTGGCTGATCTCCCAATTCCCGAGTTCTCACCCTGAAGGAACCACGATACACTCGCTCCTTCAGGTCACTTTCACAACACCGGGTCACAAGGGGTTGACTTGTTACGCGTCGGGTGTTCCGCTTCGATGTTCCGGTTCACTTCGCTTCGATGTCCCGGTTCACTTCGATGTTCCGGTTCACTTCGCTTCGATGTCCCGGTTCACTTCGATGTTCCGGTTCACTTCGCTTCGATGTCCCGGTTCACTTCGATGTTCCGGTTCGCTTCACTCCGATGTCCCGGTTCACTTCACTCCGTTCCGCGAACGGGGATTCCAACTTTCCTTCTCTTGAGTTCGGATACGACTGCTTGATGTTAGTTCTCTCAGTCCGCTCGTCAAGTCGCCTTCCCCTTCTATTCCTCCCTGGGTGTCTTGCGCCGCCCATCGCCTACCCAATCCAAAGAGGGCACGCCTTCCGCCCAGCTGGAGTTAGGCGTTTGGAGGGGAGAGGGGTCGTTCCGTCCCCCGCCGCCGAAGTTTCTTGACGGGGCGCTTGAAATTCTGCCGCCCCGTTACAGCGGTATCAAAACCCTTTCCGCTCATTCCTACCTAACAAGGGAACAAATAACGGAAGAATTTTTTACGAGCTCAATGTTCGAAATAACGAATGGGCGCATAGCTCTATTTGATAAAGTTCCCCCTCAACAGCGGTAGAATGAAACAACAATTATCCACAAATATCCTGGACGCAAGTGTTAACACCTAAATGTTTTGGTATGAAAAGATCATTCAACATCCTGAAAAGTGGCAAACTCAGTAGAAAATGATTCGCGTGAACATATCTCGTACGCAAAAAATACACGAAGAGCTTCTGTAACTCCGCGAATAATTAAACTTTTATCGGACAAACAAAAATCGGTTACAGCAAAGCTCGCGGCGCGTTTTCATGGACCGTACGTTATCCAAAAGCAGCTTTCGCAAGTGACGTATCTATTGCAGGAGTTAAAGGAACCGAACATCTTCAAAACAGCTCATGTTTCCCAATTAAAAGTGGTAAGACCTCAACGCCACTCAGCGAACTTTTTATTTTGGCAAATTTAGTGCCTTTCTTTGTAACATAGAATTTCAAATAAAAAAAATAAATAAATAAATAAATAACAAAAAAAATAAAAAAAAAATTAAAAAAATAAAAAAATAAATAAAAATAGAAAAAAAACAAAAAAAAAAAAAAAAAAAAAAACAACTAGAAGTAGGATACAGCCCTGCGCTCTCGGCATCTTCTCACGTGCCAATCTTCGCGCAGTGCAGTGCAACCGTGAAACAAGTGACGCAAGCTATCAAAGTTATTATCGCAATAAGTGAAGTACCTATCTAATTTAATTTATTTTTGATCGCAGGAGTAATGTGTCCTCTTGCGATTAGGAGCGCTCAATGTTTCCCTCATTTTTTTCCTTCTTTTCCAGCCCTGATAGATGTATATTTTCGATATTTTAAAATGTAATCGTTGCATCCCGCTTGCTCGCCTCGTCTGTTTCCAACGAGGTTTAGGTTTCCCCACTGCAGTTTTGTGCATTCTCGAGCGGTGAGCCACCAGAACCATTTTCGCATTTATGCTTACGAACAAATCAAATTTGGTGACTCAGGCTATAGTCCACTCGAAGATGCTTTCTGCTGGGTGTGATTTTTCCTTGCCAAAAAACAGCCACAAGGTTTTTCTCACCCCTCCATGCTGCCGTTTCTAAATCCTCGCACCATAGAACCCCTAATTGGGTTTAAAACTGTTGAGGTTTGAGGACAACTACCCAATCCTTGACATTCCCCTCTTAAGCTAAGTGACATCATACACGAGCGTCATCTACAGTTGAACTAGGGAAGTCTCTGTTGAGTGCTACTGTCGCGGAAAAGGTTGTAACCTCAAGGAGTCTTGTCCTTCGGCCATATTGACTTTGGTGCTTGGCTATAAAAGTGTTTTATATCTTCTTTCGAGGTGAGACGTATTTAACGAGAATACAAGTATATCAATTCTATCCTATCATCTTCCCCAGGTTCCAATTAATTGAATTAGTAGTAGTTAAACCAATATCGCGTTATGTATACATCGCTTAGGCGGTTATAAATTCACTTCCACTCAAAGGGAAGTCCTTGGGAAGCATCCGATCATTTTTGCAGCGTCAATATTCGCTGGAGTTCAGTGGGATTGTGGGTTTATGAGTCTCACCCGCTCAGTTGTACCCGGCAGCTTTCGTGAGTAGAGAATTAAGGCTTTGAATTTTGTAATAGTTTAAATCGTCGTAAGAAGGGACGTGACCGAGAAGAATGAACGATATCCGAGACGAGACGTCGGTTCGAAGTGAAGTACTAGAACACAGCAAATACTAAAATTGGGGTAAGATTGAGCGAACCTAGGGTGGCGTTTCGTGGAGTAGGAAAGACGCGACATAAATCCATGGTAGTCGAGGAAATCCCCAGTGGTTCCACGGGAACTGCTTACGTACGATGAATGTTAGTGGACTCGGTCACCTAGACGAATTCTAGCCGAAGATTACATGAACTCTAATCTATGATTCTAACTAGTGCAAGAGCTGTTCCACTAACAAATGAATGAAACGTCCCATAAAAATTAATATGAACGAAGGAAAATTAGTCGGGGGTAAGACGCTATGGGATAACGAAAGCTGGCCAAAACAAGAGAGTTTGAGTAAGATTAGTAGTTAATAGATTCTTGACTTGTGTAATCTAAATGAAAGTAGAGTTGAAGGCATGTTTATGTTTCAATGCATGAAGCCCCCTACATTCGGTTGGCAAGTGCTGTGTCTGATTCGTTCGGATTTCAGGGAATAAAAATTGACAAGGCACGACGACAGGACGCTGCTATGGGATCTCTGCAATATTTACTAACTAAATTTGTACCTTTTGAATTTGTGTTTGTTCTGGTTGTCTGTGCTTACAGGGAGAAGAGGAAAGTTAATCTCAGAAGGAATAGAACGCATCGAAAAATGTGCAAGGAATTCCCAAGCTATCCAAAATGAAATATATTTATTTATAAATATGCAATTTACTAATACGCTGCCAATGTCGAATGCAAAACTAATTGAATTGACTCCTGTAAAAACATGATCACTGTAAGTAGGTAGTAATTATACAAGTCAGGGGTCTCGTGAGAGAGGTATGATCTGGATGAGTCCCAAGGTAACCCCAAAAAAAGCGACGCGGTCTCCGAGGGATCATGTAATTTGTCCGACTTGCCTGAAAAAGGTAGTCCAGCAAGCTTAGGGTTTAGGGTCGGAGTGCCCCCGTCCAAGTGGCCGTACCTGGGATAACGAAGGTACACTGGTACTCGTGCGTACCGTTGAAGTGCAGTCACCGGGGGTGGACAAAGTGGATACCTCAAATCAAATCGCTGTACTTACGGGGAAGAGGTATCAGACTGGTCTACTTTGAAAACTCGCGCAGAAACCAAATTGAAAAATGCCGGGGAAACGGTGGCTCACACGGTATCAATCCAGTCCGCAGTCCCTTCTTGCTGTAGTGGCATCTTTCATGAATTCACCGAAGGCGATAGGTTTTGTTCTCATGTTTTGGAAAAGGGAAGGATGTGTGAGTAAATATGATATTCCAGAGACGCGACGAGTCTTGATTGCAGATGGGGAACAGAGCTGAACTAGGCCGGTACTCACTGTAAGCAATGTAAGACCAATGGCGAATCTGGAGTCAGAATTTTAAAGTGTAAATACACAGAAACCAAATCGTTAGGAGCAAGTTGCACGTCTGGCTCAAGTCTTAGTCTGGCAATCACGCAATGATGTGAACTCACATCTAACTAGGACAGCTTTGGGAACCATTATTAATTGCACGATTCTGAGAAAAATATACAGTTTGGCCACTGAGATATTTATGCTCTACTTAGTGCAAGGTAAATGGTCTCAATGCCTTCCTGGGGCAAGAGCATAGCCAGATGGATAAGGGACGGACGTAAAACGTAAAAATAAATGAATTCCCAAGTACCAAACTCATGAGAACGTGGAAAAAATGGTTGATCAATCAACCCAAAAGTAAGAAACTAACCGAATTAAATCAAATTGGATCATGAATGAATAATATCACATTCCATGGATGTGGAGAGCATCCTCAGAGGAAATATTTGCACTATCACAAAAAGTCAAACAACTGCAGTTAGGAAAGCATGTTCTTAAAATAATTCTGAGGAAGATGAGGAACCAAAGGGGATGTAGGATAAGACATGTATGATGATCCTCAGAAGGATGCCAGTTAAGTCAATATAGTGTAAGAGTGGAACATTAATAAAGTGCTGTGTTCTAGGAAATGTGACTAATTTGTGTGGGTGAAGATAAACATGAATTAAACATAGAGGTTAATGCTCTGTGTAGTTTTGCAGGAAAGTCATGATGGATAGCAAGACGATTCAGGCAAGAGAAGCTAAATTCAGGCAAGACAAGCTAAAATCAGGCAGAAGGTGATGAACAGGTTCACGCAGGAAGTGGTAAGGATGTGACCAGAATTTAGTGCGCTCATGGACAATACAGCCGAGGCGGCTGCCACTGGAAGACTGGGTAAGTTCCTAGACTTACTTACTTCTCCTTAGAAGAATTCAGAGATTGATCTTGACAAGCAAACTGAAAAGTAACTCAAGAACCCAGAGAAGAAAACGTGGCTGCAATTATTCCATCTGTAGAAGACAGAAGAGTATATTCTTCGCCCTGGATGTCGTAAGTTCGATGAAACACAGGACTACTCCCTCTGGCGCGGCGTTCTTTGAAATGTAGTTGAGGTCAGCAGATTGTTGGCACTTGTTTGACCCAGACGTCAGAACAGTCACAACTAAACCAGGGAAGAACTCAAGCAGATGAAGAATTATGTGACACTACCTACTACCTAATTACTGTACCTGCATATTAACATTATAGAGACACACCGACGATGGTGAGGCAAGAAGATAACCCAAGGGAGATGCTTTGTGAGATGGACCAAGCAATGGACCCCGCTATTACTTGGACGCAAATTCACCCTGAGACAAGAATATGTGAACATGAAATTTGATCCGAATTCCCAAACTGTGATGGAAATCATCAAGTGCTTCGTGTTAAACTCGCCAAGAACAATCAATATTACCCAGGAGCTGCATTGGATGATCAAGAAGTAAGGAGGAACTTGGTTACACAATCTGAAATTGAATACTTGATCACAGCAATTGGTGAGGCCTGTCCTAAACTAAACTAGATGCTCTGAAGACAAAAAGCCAAGAATAGCTGTTGGCACCATCAAACAGATGATGTTTTAATTGTACTCTGCTATGGACAAAAACAGGAGGAGAGTTATGGCTCTGGATCTGGAGGAGCATTGATTGGCTACACCTGCGGTCAAGATGAGAAGAAAAGGAGCAGCCATAGCAAGCCAACAGAATGTAAGATACCCATATAACCATGTTACAAACGACCATATGGACACTTCGTGCAGAGCAATTTGGATTAGCGGTCCTACGCCTTAACCACTTGGCCACCTCGTCCTTTGCCACTTCGTGAATGAGCTACAGACCAAAATGCAACTGATGAGGCCAGTACAGTCAAATGGCAACAGGCCCTGCTATTGCTGGGAGGAAGGATGGAAACAAAGCAACCCCAAGAAGGTAAGAAGAATGCAATCCACAAAACAGACAAGAGGAAATTTTATCATTATGCCATTATTCTTCAGCAAAGAAAACCGATACATGAAGGACTGGCAAGAGGAAGTCAAAAACCCCTGCCCAAGATCACATGGTTGTGCTCAAAAGTTTGAAACTAAAAGCCAGAAGCAGTTGGAAAGTAAAAGAGCAGACCTGAGATAGGACTCTAAACCAATGTCAAGTCTCATGAATGATGAAGTTGAAGGTGAGTCTTCAAAAACTGACTCCTCTGTATGCAATGATAAATTATGGCACAAGGTACTGCTACAACACGAAGAAGAGGAGGAGGATTTGGACTACAAGGGATATGGTCCAGCAAGTTGTACGGTTTGGAGTAACTCTACAGATCTGGAAATTGACGGAGTAGGGGACAGCGGTTTCTACTCTCAAACATGACAGTGAGATGCAACTAATTGGCAGAAGAATTACAACCATTCTGAAGGAAGGACAACATGAAGGAAAGTTTTAGTGGGTCTCCTTTAACCTGCCAGCACCACGTGAACTGAAACTGAAACTGCAAGTACTTTAGCAGGCAGACTCAAATTTGAGCTTGGTCGCTGTCACACAGGAGGACAGCATGACTTGCAGTCAGGGGTGCGGCAGTCCAAGCAGACTTCAAGTGACTCCACAAAGAGTTGTAGAGTCAGGAGGGAGAGAAACACCGTCAAAGCAACACGATGATACAGAAAGCCATTGGCAAGAGGAGAGTTCGACGCGACTTGAATTCTGGAATGAAGATGGCGCTCCTGAGATCCTAGTAACTTCAGAGAGAGAACAAAGGGATAGGAGGGAGTCCTTGAGAGAAAATAAAGGACTCATAGGCAATGATGAATGAACCATACCTCCAAATGACACCTGGAATTGGCAATGAAGTACCTGCCAGAGTTGAAGAACATCCAATTCAAAAATGACATCTTTGATTGCCCAGACGGCAAAAGGAAGAAGACAGCCAAGTATTCAGAAAAGGATAGATCGGGAATCCCGTTTACAAGATTCTACTCAGATCTAATGTGACCAATTAAACCTCAAGCAACAGGACCACAAGCAAGATATATAGCGACATTCACGGACGATGCGACAAGATATGCCTTTGCCCAGGAACTTGTAGATAAAACAAGAGTTAAAACGGTACTATTGTAATGACTCGAAGATGGACGCAAGATAGCTGATCCAAGCATGATGGTGGCAGAAATAAGGCCAGAGGCTTTGAGTACAAGATGACAGAAATGAACTCGCTATTGTTCAGAGAACAGATCAGCATTAACAGTGTGCAACCTGCGACGCCTCTGCACAATGCCACTGCAGAACGACTGAATCTAGAGCTTAAGCAGAAGATATGGTGAACTTAATTTTATCAGGCATACCAATGAACTTCTGGGCTCATGCCATATGATTTGTGTTGAATGATTACAATCTTCTAACTCTACTTGTGGATTCAGAACGCCATACGGAATGGCAGTGGGTCAAGCTGCCGTTTCTGAAATACCTGAGAAAGTTCGGATGTAAAGCTTTTGTTCTGGACAACCTGGCAAAGCAGAAATTAAAGTTTGCTCCCAGAGCTCACCGAGCATATCGGTTAGATTGGGAAGAGACTGGCTATGTACTCTGACTGGAAAGCAAGAAGACTATAATTTGATCGAAAGACATCGAATTCGTCGAAGATAAAACCTATGAGGACTTCAACACAAGGGAGACGCACGTCCAAGTGAGGCAAGAAGTAATTCAAATATATAACATTAAGTAAGAAGGAAATAAACAACTGGAAAAAGAACAGGACGCAGAAACAGAGGAGCAAGAAGAACTACGAGATGAAATTCCAAAGAAAATTTGAGGCAAAAGAAAAAAGGCAAGATAGAGGAGTACAACTTCTTCGAAGAAAGCAAAGGCAAAACATAACTTGCCTAAATAAAAAATTATATATTAAAAGAAAAAAAATAAATAAATGAATAAAGGCAAAAGCAAACCCAGATATCAATAGCTACGTTGAAGCAAGACAATGGATGGAAGCCATTAACCAGGAATTCCAGGCGTTGGAACGATATGAGACTTCGAAAATAATCCCGCGATCCTATGTTTCTTTAGGGATCAGGATTATGGAAAAATGCTGGATGCACAGAAGGACGTTGGAAGTTGATGGAACTACAAGTCTCCGAAGCAAGCTGATTGTAAGAGTATGAGCTGCCAGAAATATATACGCCATTAGGTGGACTACCTAATGCTCATACCGCGCTACCTGCTCATAGTCGCAACGTAATGTAATCTATAGTAGAACTGAAATAGTTTCCTGAATGGCTTGTTGGATGAACCGATACCTATGTATAGATGTGCTGGATGGTTTCTGCAAGTACCTGGAAAAACCCATCAATTAAAATGAAGAAAGAAAAAAGAGTGTACGAAGTACATTGGGCTTTATATGGATTAAAGTTAGCGCCCAGAAGATGTTACGAATGATTCCTGGAAGTAATCGAAAGACGACCTGAAACCATACGAATTTCAGCCATGCCTATTCGTATGGAGGAAAGAAGAGAAATTGGCAATCATGCTGCTGTAGATAGACAACATTCTCTCTGCAACCAACTTCAAAAGAAAACCGGGACAATTTTAAGTAGTAGAAATCGTAATTCTCAATTACGGACCTGGAGGAACCGACGAAATTCCTAAAGCTGGAAATTAAATGTAATAGGAAAGAGAGGACGATGCGAGTGCACCAACATTCATGCTACAGCATTCGTGTTGATACCATTTCGGAGAGATACGATCCAAATGGCAGAAGATCTCGGGAAGAGATACCCATGATGAGAAAGATGAAGAAAGGGAAGAAGAAGGAAGTATGATGAGATGCCATAAAAGCATTCAAAACAGACAAGCAATTATGTTGCTTATGTGCCTACAAGGAGGAAGCCAATTGGATATTGCTTAAGCTGTTAGCATTCTCAGCAGAAGACAAAGAAACTATACGGAAGAAGACCTGGAGAGCGGTACTACGAGTTATCCAAAACCTATGAGGAACCAGAGACGTTGGACTAATCTACAAGGGAAAAGGAGAATCTCAGGAATGCTACATGGACGCATTGCTCGGACGTCGAAGATGGATACTTAACAACAGGACTAGTGATAGAATTATTTAGTGACCTAATAATGTAGAAGGCTCAGAAGCCAAACTACATAGCACTCTTTTCAGCAGAAAGCGAATTTGTAGCTATGAGCTGGCATGCCTCAGAGCTATTTTCCACAATTTACTAAAATTAGGTACCTTTTGCACCAACTTAGAATGAGGATTCAAAGCCAGCCATAAGATTGGCTGAAACTGATTACTTCTAAGCATTGAAACTTTTGGTCAGTGTTCAATTTGTTCATTTGAGAAGAGTACCTTCAGGGCAACATCAAAATTCAATAGATCTTTAAACAAAATAAAAAGGCGGATGTTCTGATCAAACCATTGCCAGAACAGTTTAATTAAATTTTGAAATATAATGATGTAATGAAGTATATTGAATATTTGATATTGTGGTGAATTCTAAAATTTGTTCTGTGTTCTAGGTAATCTGATGTGGAGAGCCCTAGCCTGGTTAAAAACGTGTAAGACGAATAAGTAAGACGAACGTGGAATGAAGATGTGTAAGACAGAAAGTTCCTTGGAGGAAAATGATGCAAGAAGAAGTCACACAGATGCTGAATCTAAGTTATGTATATAGGCTTCATGGGTGGGCAACCATCAAGGTGGTAGCACATCCAGGAGCAAGATTTTATTGTCTAGAAAATGTGTACATAAAACCAAGTTTATACACAGTGTGTGATATGCATCCTTTGTTTCTAGCACTTCACAGGTAACACTGGTGCAAGAGATCTAGTTCGACAGTTCCAGAGTCTACTGGACTACGGCAACAGCTGAGAATACGAGGATCTCCGCTGGAGCAGCAGGTCCACCAGACTCACAGACGACGCTGGACTGATGGCTGAGATCACGAGACTCGTCAAGGAAGCAGCTGAACCTCAGGCAACGTCGCGACAACTGGAACTACATGGATCTTCACAGTAACGGCAGGGTCAACCAGACTCAAATTAAAACCTGGCAGTTTGAAGAACTATGAGACGGCAGGGTCAACCAGACTGAAATTAAAACCTGGCAGTTTGAAGAACTAAGAGACTGTAGCAGTGATCAGCAAATCAGAATTTGTGGCAGCAGCTGAGTTTTGTGCCTACTGCAAGTAACATTGAAGTGCCTTGCCTTATAGACAGAGGAATCAAGCATTGTGCAGTTGGGAGGGAGTGTTGAGGTTTGAGGACAACTACCCAATCCTTGACATTCCCCTCTTAGCTAAGTGACATCATACACGAGCGTCATCTACAGTTGAACTAGGGAAGTCTCTGTTGAGTGCTACTGTCGCGGAAAAGGTTGTAACCTCAAGGAGTCTTGTCCTTCGGCCATATTGACTTTGGTGCTTGGCTATAAAAGTGTTTTATATCTTCTTTCGAGGTGAGACGTATTTAACGAGAATACAAGTATATCAATTCTATCCTATCATCTTCCCCAGGTTCCAATTAATTGAATTAGTAGTAGTTAAACCAATATCGCGTTAAAAACTTTTACCGGGGACAAACGATGACCATCTCCAAAAAAAAAAAAAAAAAAAAAAAAAAAAAAAAAAAAAATTGACAAGAAAAATAATAATTTTTTGTGTTCTCAATTTTTTTTTTGTATGGAGGGGATGATGTCAGAGTCTGAACTCTGAAACGTCGTGAATAAACGGCGTCAACAGTCTCCTCCTTTTATCACCCCCACCATGTTCCTTACGAGCAAGGGAGATGAGGGCAGTGTTCGCACGCGCTTCGTTATTGCATCTTGGTGAGTCCGTTCCAAAATTAATAATTCAATTATAATTTGAATTGGTTGTGGTCACCGAGTTGTCCAAGATCAGGGCTGTTGTAGTTTATTCCCGGCGAGGTTCCCCTTTCTTTATAGGTAGGGCCTTTAATAGGTTTTTTAAAAATAAAAGCCTAAATCTAAATACGGGATTACTTTTTGGCAACCCTAATATCTTAGTTACGGTGTGGTCTTGCCTAACAACATCGTAACACACTGTTTCCCTCATTCCCCCATGTGAAGATATGAGTCTCCATGCGCCTGGTCCGAGGAATAATACCCGTGCGATAATACCAACATTATTTCCGTTATAACCCCATATTATATGTAAAGGTCCGATCTGGGATAGTTGTTTACGGCTCGTTTGAGTCTCGTCACCACCGGTCGCCAACCACCACCATTGCCGTGGACTTCGCCTGCAGTCTCGCCCCTTATCAGCCTCGAATCGCATCTTCATCTGATATAATTATGGAGGGGAGGATCTGACCACCGCGCAACGTTTCTCGACCGATCCTCACCAGTAGTATCAACGTTGTTTGACTGCACATGAGCTCTCGTCTCGTCGAGGTTAAACGAAAGTCGTGCAGCATCCCGCATTTTGAACTCGATAAAGTTCCAAGGAGTTTCCTTCTCTTCGTCTCAGCCCTTGTCGGAAGGAAGCCGTACATAAAGGATCCATTCTTCGTGAAGATCTCACTTTTCTGGTGGACGTTCGTTGAGTTTTCAATCGGTCGAGGGAATGAGAGGGGTCGAGCCATTGTTTTTGGCTTTCTGATTATTACCTGCTGAAACTCATCAGAGGAGCCTGAAGGACGTCGAAAAGCACAGATTTATTTATCGGATCAAAGTAAAAATTTAATTTTAATAATCCTGGGACCAGCAGGTAGGTGATCGATATTTTATCGAAATAAAATATCGTAAATCGAAAATCGTGTCACGCTTGAAGTTCAGGCTTGCGTTAAATTTCTCTACCACTGCTCATGGTAAGTGAACATAATATGATTCTAAGTTTAAATTATTCTGCACTCTAATCACCCGAGCCCAGGGTAGAGATCCCCTGAACCCAGCGTGAACAATAGTTACAGGGATACATACAAAAAACGCTGCAAATTCTTACACACGGGTTGGTTATTCCTCGGACCAGGCGCATGGAGACTCATTTCTTCAACATGGGGGAAAATGGAAACAATGGCTGTGGTGGGTCCCGGACTCATTCCAATCGATTAAGGGTCCAAAATTTAGTGGAAAATGATACTTCACACGGTTTGGGGTAAGAAAACACGAGTCGTGAAATAGAACGAATATTACACAGATTTAATCAATACTAATGAATTAACAGGTTTTGGTTGGTTATTCCTTGAATAATCAACCTATGTTTTCATGATAATGGTCAACCTCTCCGATTCGGCTCAAAATTTTTTTCTGGACGTTTCATGATGTCCTGATCAAAAAAAGTCAATGTCCGTCCGCCGTCCGCCGTACGCCGTACGCCGTACGCCGTACGCCGTCCATTGTCCACGCCGTTTTTGGTAGTAGAAAATGTTCTAAAAATCTGAAATTTGGGTCAGGGGTCTGTTCCCAGCCGAGATGGGTCCTCGAAACTTTTCAGCCCGATCGGACCAAATTTGGAGGGGGTAGGGGTCAAAATGTGTTTTTTGAAAAATGGATTTTCGAGATTTTGGGTGATTTAGGCGAGTGGGGTGTCATTTTCCACTAAATTTTGGACGCTGAATCCAATAAAATGGGTCCCAGAACAATTGCCACCCACTGGAAGAAGTAATGGGTCAAATTGGGTATTTATTACCCATGTGGGTGACTTCAGCCGAATAGACAAACAAAACACATCGTCATATCCTGTTGTTTATAACCAGCTGTTAAACTTAGCAACCGATTTTGAGCAGTTGCCTACAATTCTTTTTACTGTCCGAGGTTTTTATTCGTACCATTCAATTCAATTTAATACAATTATTATTAATAGCCTTCTAAATTACCTACGTTTTCTCAATATTATATTAGTAAATTAGTGTCGTAGTCCCCCATAGATACACCCATCTTGAATATGTGTTTTCGGGATTTCTGCTACCTAGGCGAGTAGGGTGTCATTTTCCACTAAATTTTGAACGCTGAATCCAATAAAATGGGTCCCAGAACAATTGGCACCCACTGGAAGAAGTAATGGGTCAAATTGGGTATTTATTACCCAATTTGATTATGTGTTTTCGGGATTTCTGCTACCTAGGCGAGTAGGGTGTCATTTTCCACTAAATTTTGAACGCTGAATCCAATAAAATGGGTCCCAGAACGATTGGCACCCACCGGAAGAAGTTATGGGTCAAAATGGGTATGTATCCACCCATTTTGTATGTGTCAGGATTTCTGGTACCTGGGCGTGTGGGGTATCATATTCCACTAAATTTTGGACCCTGAATCGATTGGAATGGGTCTGAGACCCGCCACACCCACTGTTTCCCCCATTCGAGGAATAACCAAGCCGTGTGTAAGAATTTGCAGATTTTTTTTTTATATTTTGTAATTTAGGTAGGTATTATCAGTAGCTGGTACATTTAAACTTCAAACGGTTCTCGATTCATATTCGAATTTTATAAGCACACTTTTCGCACTATGAAAATTTCAATAGGAACATTCATGGAGAAAGATATTTTTCTCTCGAAATTTTCGGCGGGTGATAGAAAACAATGTTCAATTTGATGAAATCTCGAAAACACATATTCAAAATGGGTAATATATACACAATTTGACCCATAACTTCTTCCAGTGGGTGCCAATCGTTCTGGGACCCACTTCATTGGATGCAGCGTCCAAACTTTAGTGGAAAATGATACCCTACATGCCTAGATCGCCCAAAATTTCGAAAATCCATTTTTAAGAAACACATTTTGACCCCTACCCCGCCCAAATTTGGTCCGATGGGGCTGAAAAGATTCGAGGACCAACTAGATCCAGAAACAGACCCCTGAAATCCAGTCAGATGTTGATACATGAGTACATTGTATTTTGTTTCTAAAAGCACATTCTCTTTTTGACATTCTATTAAATGTATCAATTGATTCGATCATCGTTTGTTTCTTATCTAGACACCTTGAAATGCCGTTTTGGTTGGTTATTCCTTGAATAATCAACCTATGTTTTCATGAAAAGGGTCAATCTCCGATTCGGCTCAAAATTCATTTCTGGATGTTTCATGATGTCTAGATAAAAACGCTGCAAATTCTTACACAGGGGTTGGTTATTCCTCGGACCAGGCGCATGGAAACTGATTTAAAAACATGGGGGAAATGGGGAAAACGGTGGGTGCGGCGGGTCTCAGACCCATTCCAATCGGAAATTTGTGTAAGGGGGCGGCAGAATCCGAGAGCCCCGCCAAGAAACTTCGGCAGCGGGGTAAGGATCGAGCCCCCTCCCCTCCAAGCGCCTGAACCAGCTGGGCGGAAGGGGTGACCTCATCGGATTGGTCGGGCAATGGGGTGGCGGGAGGCAACAGGGAGTAGGAGGAGGGGAAGGCAGCTGGGCGAGTGGACTGGGGAAAGGCTGCCGAGCCAGTCGTGTATGAACTCAAGTGAAACGAGGTTGTGCCCCCCTGCTCGCCATAATCTCGAGAGGACGAGGCGGAACGGAGTGGAGCGAAGCGAAGCGGAGCAACCGGAGCGGAGCAAATCAACCCCCTTGTGAAGCCAGTGTTGTGGATGTGACCTGAAGGGAACAGTGTATCGTCATTCCTTCAGGGTGAGAACTCGGGAATTGGGAGATCAGCCAATTCCTCTCCCGAACTAGTGGGCCCTTATATGAACTGAAAACCCCCCGTCGGACCCGAGTGTTGATCCGTTCGCGCACAGCCGACGGCCAATAGACCAGGTTCCCCACGCACCGCCAGTCGTCGGACCTCCATCGGAAAGAGCTTCGCCTCCTCTGGCCTGGACGACGTTCCCCTGACCGAAGCCGAGCAGTGAAGAGAACATCACCCTGTTGTCTCCATCCCAAGAAGTTGGTACACATAAGTGGTGAAATACCTCTATCTCGTACCCTCGCAACGCGAAAGTCTAATCTTCTAAATCTGGCCCAAGCCCTGACATTTAGTCAACCAGAAAGCTGATCGTAGAGTTGTGTATTGTAACCGTATTATTTTGCATTTTGTCTGTCGTATGTTGAGAGAAGGAGAAAGGGATTAGGGGAGGACACTAACAAGTCACTTTCATTTTTACCATTTTGTTCCATTCAACATCCTTGAGCCTTCAGCTACCCCGTAAATTCATTTGGCCTTCAGCCCTTCACCTTTGCCTAACCAATAATTAAGTTACGTCTAAGTCAATATCCTACTCGGCCGAGACATTCCGTATTTCGTATTTCTGTCAATTTGCGTTTATTATAAGTCATTATTGAATCTTCATCCTTTCAATCACAAAACCCCATTCCTCAGAGCTTGGTAAATTCTGGTGTACATCTTTGGACAACCTAGAATACTCTTCAGGTGTACTTGACGTCCTTGACCTACCAGTTGCAGACATTTCTGACGGTAAGTAAAAGCCTTTAATTTCCCACTATATATTCGCCTAGGTCAGTTTTAGGATCCCTAGCTCGTTAAGTAAAAACGACGGGTTACATTTGGGTCAGGGGTCTGTTCCCGGCCTAGGATGGTCCTCCAAGCTTTTCAGCCCAATCGGACCAAATTTGGGCGGGGTAGGGGTCAAAACGTGTTTTTTGAAAAATGGATTTTCGAGATTTTGGGCGATCTAGGCGAGTGGGGTATCATTTTCCACTAAATTTTGGACGCTGAATCAAATGAAATGGGTCCCAGAACAATTGGCACCCACTGGAAGAAGTTATGGGTCAAATTGGGTATATATTACCCATTTTGAATATTTGAATATGTGTTTTCGGGATTTCTGGAACCGGTGTGGGATATCATTTTCCGCTAAATTCCTGAATCGATTGGAATGGGTCCGGGACTCGCCGCATCCACTGTTTTCCCCATTTCCTCCATGTTGAAGAAATGAGTCTCCTTGCGCCTGTTTTGTTTCAATTCATTGGTTGTGTTGTGTGATATGAACTAGGTAGCGACAAAGAATAGGGGATTTGCCCTTCATCAGTTGTCAGTGACCAATACAGATAATCAGGTAGGGAAACTGAAGGAGAGACAAAATATTCATTGTGGTGATACGGTTTCATGTTGCCAACACTGTCTTCCCGCGTAAAACATGGTTATCTTATCTCTCCCCTCCCCTGTTCCCCCGCTCACACACGTGCCATTTTCGCTTCTCTCCCTGAGAAGACCTGTTGACACTGACACCTCTAATAAGATGTTGGGGGCGTAGATCATGGAATAAGTACCTACTTATTACTTACTTATTACATACTACCTACTTATTCCACAGCGTAGATAAAACAGAAGAAATACCGAGTCGTGTGCCTTACACAATACAAGATACGTCGTGATTTTGTAATACTGGAGAATCGTTTCGGTATTCGGTGTGTTTCTTGTAAGTTCTGCGAGTGATTCAAGTGAGTTACCTACGCTTTACATTAGTTTATAATTTTTTTAAAATTTTATTGCATTATCGTACTGGCCCTTGTGTTTTAACCGGTGTGCTTTCATCTGACTTGTTTAGCAGACTCCAGGTATGGAGGATGACACCTTCGAGATCCCGATATTTACGTCGTTTTCTGGTCAACCCATCAATTTCAAATTGGCCTGCGTTGGATCAAAGAAGAAACTCTACTTGAATCTCATCAAAAGATACGGCGGCGTCGCGGTGGAGTCAGGGGGACGTCCTAGAATAATTATCTTCGGAAATGGCCTGCCTTGCGAGGAAGGGCACTCAGGATGTCAACTACATCCGCAATTTAGCGCCCAACCTGCGTTCAGTGTCAGTGTAACGGGGCGGCAAATTTCAAGCGCCCCGCCAAGAAACCTCGGCGGCGGGGAACGGAACGACCCCTCTCCCCTCCAAACGCCTAAACTCCAGCTGGGCGGAAGGCGTGCCCTCTTTGGATTGGGTAGGCGATGGGCGGCGCAAGACACCCAGGGAGGAGTAGAAGGGGAAGGCGACGTGACGAGCGGACGGAGAGAACGAGCAATCCCCAGTCGTATCCGAACTCACGAGAAGGAAGGTAGAAATCTCTGTTTGCGAACGGAGTGAAGTGAACCGGGACATCGAAGTAAAGTGAACCGGGACATCGAAGTGACCCGGAACATCGAGGCGAAGTGAACCGGGACATCCAAGCGAAGTGAACCGGAACATCCAAGTGAACCGGGACATCGAAGTGAACCGGAACATCCAAGTGACCCGGAACATCGAAGTGAACCGGGACATCCAAGTGACCCGGAACGTCGAAGTGAACCGGAACATCCAAGTGACCCGGAACATCGAAGTGAACCGGGACATCCAAGTGACCCGGAACATCGAAGTGAACCGGAACATCCAAGTGACCCGGAACATCGAAGTGAACCGGGACATCCAAGTGACCCGGAACATCGAAGTGAACCGGGACATCCAAGTGACCCGGAACATCGAAGTGAACCGGAACATCCAAGTGAACCGGAACATCGAAGCGAAGTGAACCGGAACATCGAGGCGAAGTGAACCGGGACATCGAAGTGAAGTGAAAGTGACCTGAAGGAACGATTATATCGTGGTTCCTTCAGGGTGAGAACTCGGGAATTGGGAGATCAGCCAATTCCTATCCCGTAACAGTGGACCCCTATTACGAACTGAAAATCCCCCGTCGGACCCGAGTGTTGATTCGTTCGCGCACGACCGACGGCCAATAGTCTGGGTTTTCCACGCACCGCCAGTCGTCGGACCTCCGTTGGAAAGAGCCTCGCCTCCTCCAACCTGGACGGCGTTCCCCTGACCGAAGCCGAGCAGCGAAGAACACATCACCCTGTTGTCTCCATCCAAAGGCGTTGGTGCACGTAAGTGGCGACATAATTCTGTCTCGTACCCTAGCAACGCGAAAGTCGACTCCTTAAATCTGGCCCAAGCCCTGACGCGTAGTCATTAGAAAGCTGATCGTAGAAATTGTAACTTGTAACCGTAGTATTGAGTATCTTGTCTGTTGTAGAAAAGCAAAGGGAGTTAGGGGAGAACATTAGCAAAACAACTGTATTTTTCCGTTATTCTAAATCAAACACTCCTGAGCCTTCAGCTACCACGTAAATTCATTGGCCTTCAGCCCTTCACAGTCTACCTACTCACTAATTAAATTAAGCCATAGTCAGTATCCTTCTCGGCCGAGACATTCCATATTTTATATTTCGAACAATTGCGTATTATAAACCAATATTGAACTCTTGCCTTTCACTTACGAAACCCCATTCCTCAGAGCTTAGTCAATTCAGGTATACTTGGAGTCTATGACCGACCGTCTCCGACATTCCGAACGGTAAGTGAAAGTCTTTAGTCTCCCACTAATTTATTCGCCTAGGTCTATTTCTGGATCCCTAGCCCGTTAGGTGAAACGGCGGGTTACATCTTTTGGTGGCAAGCGGTGGGATATTTCAGAAATCTCGATTTCTGTCGTATCCACAACAAGTGATCTTGACCAGGCGAATATTGGTGAGAAAAAGCTCTGAAGGAATTGGGTCGCGTTTTATAATCTCGAAATTTAAATTGTGCTAGTTATAGATTCTGAAATTTAAAACTGTAAGAAACAAACAAATCGGCCCGAGTGTGAGGAAGCGAGTGAGGAGTCAATTAACTTCAAATCCGTATCATTTTTCTTTCTTTCCATAAATCAAAATTTAACTACTGGCTCAGTATCTAGTAGCATCACTCTCGCTGTAGCCATCTGTGCCGGGACTGTTCCGACGAGCCTTCAGCTCCAATTGACATCCCGATTCCGGACCCGTCATAGCTCTTACCAACTGGGAAGTCCTTTCTCGATTCGTGGGGAAATTATCGGTCCTTGGTGCGCAAGAAAGTGATCTATCAGTTCGGTAATTCTTTTTATTTAGTTCTTTTGTGCAATCAAGTGAGTTCGCGACCATGCAACGAAACAGCAGCCCATCAGTCGAGGGCGAAGCCATGATGAACGCCGTGACGGAAGCGATGAATAAACTGGGCGCCTTCTTCCGCGAGCCTGCGGCCTCTGGCATTCCGCGGTCGTTGTTTATGGAAGTCGACCCATGGAACCCTGATGAGCCGGGTGCTATCACGGCATCCGTGTTCTTCCAGGAAGTGGAGCAAGCAACCCAAGAGCTTGACGAGCACAAGAGACTGCGATTCCTTCGCACCCGCCTAAAAGGTGGAGCCAAGCGATTCCTCCAGGATGGTCTTGGCGAAACCCCGTACACGACCGTGAAGAAGGCCATACTGGCATGGTATGGCGAGGAAAGTCCCGAGAAGGCGACCATACGACTCTGGACAGCCCAGAGAGACCCCGACGAGTCCATCCGACGGTTTGCAGAACGACTTCTGACCACGGCACGATCGGCTGTCCGAACTGAACCCAACCTGAACGAGGCCCAACGTCGGGAGTGGACAAGACGAAAGGCACTCAGCGCTTTTGTCCGCGGGCAACCGAAAGAACTCCATCTCTACTTGCAGGGTAACCCTCCGGACACCTTGGAGGATGCAGTGGAGCGGGCTGAGGGATGGGAGGACGTAATGAGAGCAAAGCAGGACTACGATGCTCGATGGGACATAGCCGCTGTCAGCGGATCAAGACCTTCGGAGCCCAAGAAATGCTACTCTTGCGGAGAACCAGGGCATTTTGCAGCAAACTGCCTGCAAAAACCCAGAAGCCCGCTCCGCTACCCAAACAAACCGGCCACGTTCGGCGATCACCAGTTGATACCGGTGCCGACGAAGTTACCACCGACCGTCCCAGTGCTGCCCTGTATGTACTGTGGTGATATGTCCCACTTTCCAGTGAGTTGCCCCCACGGACTCTACGCGGCCTTGTTCTGCAATTTCTGTGGATCCCGTGACCATCTGGAGGCGGATTGCCTGAAGAAGAAGAAGACCCTGCCCATCTCGAATCCGCGAATGCACCAGGTCAGAAACATCAGTACGACCCATGAAACCCAAGCCAGTCTAACAACAACTAACGAGGACGAACCAATCGTCGACGTCCGCGGAGACGAGCTGGTGACCTACCAGACCGCGGTGAATGGTGTCATGATGCCCATGATACTGATCACCGCCGGCTTGGGGAAGGAGTCCCGGCGAATGGTCGTGGACACTGGTGCTGCAGTGTCTGTCCTATCAAGACCTGTGCCTGGCATTGACATCCGCCCAACAGCAATAGAGCTATGGGGTGCCGACGGACAACCACTGCCCGTGATGGGGATCCAGGATGTACGTATCACCATCGGTCCGGTTACGATCACGCACGCGTTCTGTGTCTTCCAACGACCTGACTCCGGCTTGGATCTGATCGGACTGGACCTCCTGAGGAAGTTACCCCTTGGCATACGCCCGGATATCGGCGTAGTGGAGATGAAAGAACCCGCCACGGGGAAGATGATCTCCATTGGCGTGGTCGCCCCTGACCCGGACCTCCTCAGGCGCGCCCGTCAACTAAAGGACGACAGGAGGGCGCAAAAAGCCCGGGAAACCGCCCGAGCCACGAAACCCGACACCGACAACAATCGCCAGGGCGGGTCCACAGCCGCTCCAACATCTGCCGAGGCCCCCGAACCTAGCGTCGACGACAACCACCAAGGCCAATTGACCACCGAGACAGCACCATCCAGAAAGCAGCCGGTGGTACACCCTCCGATGTCCGAGGTAGCAGAATTCCCAACCGAGATCTGGGACAATCCTCCTTCAACCTCTGAATTGGAGTGCCAGGTGCATCAGCATCTGACTCATCTGGCGGGACCCGACTACCATTTGGTCAAGGACTGCCTGACGCAGAAGCTGCATCTCTTCGAGAAGCCCGGGAAGGAGGGTTGTTCCCTGCAGGTGGCTCACGAAATTGACACCGGAAGCGCGAGCCCCACGGCCAGAAAACCCTATCCAGTAGCGCATGCCCTGAGGGGCTTCGTGGAAGACCAAGTCTACTCCTTGCTGGCCGACGGTGTTATTGTGCCATCCAAAAGCCCCTGGAACGCTCCAGTAGTCATCGCCAAGAAGAAGACCCCTCCCGGTGAGCCACAGCAGTACCGATTCTGCATTGACTATCGGGAAATAAACGCCAAAACCAAGGGTAACAAGTACCCTATCCCTCGGTTGCAGGAAACCCTGGCCATGATGGGGCGTAGTAAGATCTTCACAACCCTGGACCTGACTATGGGATATCACCAGATACCCGTCAGTCCCGAATCGAGGGAAAAGACCGCGTTCACGGCACTAAATCGTCATTTCGAGTATGTGCGCATGCCCTTCGGGCTTAAAAATGCCCCGGCAACTTTCCAAGCCGCCATGAATGACGTACTCGACGGACTGCTGGGTGACGGTTGTCTAATATACCTCGACGACGTCATCATCTTCACTGAGGATCTGCAGTCGCATGTTAACATATTGCGAGCCGTTCTGGAGAGATTTGAAGCGACTGGATTCCGCCTTAATCTCAAGAAGTGCTCGTTCCTGAAGTCTCGCGTCAACTTCCTAGGCCATGTTATCACGTCAGAAGGAATCGAGATGGAGTCGGAAAAGGTCAAAGCCATAGGAGAATACCCTCCGCCGACAAGCGTTCGTGAGCTCCGATCCTTCTTGGGACTGGCCGGTTTTTACCGCCGTTTCATCGAGCACTACTCGGCAATGAGCGCCCCTCTCACCAAACTCTTGAGGAAAAACCGGGAGTACAGCTGGGGTGAAGAGCAGCAGAGCGCGTTCGACCAACTCAAGCAAGCGCTCATGACCCAACCCGTGCTCGCCTATCCGGACTTTGACAAGCCATTCATCCTGTCCACGGACGCCTCAGGAACCGCTATGGGAGCAGTACTAGCCCAGGAACATCAAGGGCAGGAGCGACCGGTCGCTTACGCGAGTCGCGCCCTCAACGATGCTGAGACACGATTACTCCACCACCGAGCGTGAGCTCCTTGCTGTAGTCTGGGGCGTGACGCATTTCCAGCAATTCCTGCTCGGGAAGAAGTTCGTCCTGAGGACCGACCACGCAGCACTCACGTCAGCCATGAATCTACGCGATCCAACTTCGCGCATTGGACGATGGATCCTCCGGCTGACGGAGTACGAGTATGAAGCGCAGTACCGCCCCGGATCGCAGATGGCTCATGTCGACGGCCTGAGTCGTGTTCCCGTTGGCGCCATCACACTAAGCATGCCGAAGGAACTTCTGATGGCGGCCCAATCCTTGGACACCTGGATCTCCACCCTGACGGCCGATCCAGAGAAGTATCAACTAAAGAAGGAGGAAGGAGTCTGGAAGAAGGAGGTCGAGGTGGATGGCCAGCGGATCACGGTGCCACTGATCCCATCCACCATGCGGCGCTGGTTCCTGACCAATTGTCATCAACATCAGTGGGCCGGGCACCCTGGCATAGAAACAACTACCCGTGTCGCCAGGCGGTACGGGTACTGGAAGAAGATGGTACGTGACATCCGAGAGTTCGTCCAGAAATGCCAGGAGTGCCAGGAGAGGAACACTCCCCCAAATTTGACACCACCAATCCAGAAACCCGAGATACCGACCCGAATTGGTCAAATCGTCGGTATTGACTTTGTTGGGCCTCTACCTGGTCGAGGGGGTACCAAATACATCCTGACGGTAATCGATCAGTTCTCTAAGTACGCAGAGGCTTATGTCACCACAGATTGCACAGCAGTAACAACCGCTCGCGTATTGACCACGAAGTACCTACCAACCCATGGTGCACCCGAGAGGCTCGTCTCCGACCGAGGCGCCGCCTTCATCTCGGGGGTCGTCAAGGAGCTCTGCGATACCTGGGAGATACGCCACGTCCACACCTCCGCTTACCACCCACAGGCCAACGGGGTATGTGAGCGATTCCATCGCACTCTGGCAAACCTGGTAGCGAAACTGAAACGAAACACCCGGGACTGGGAAGCCGCCTTGCCTTTGGCACTAGCTGCCTACCGCAGCCTTCCCCACTGTAGTACAGGCTACTCGCCAAATTACCTGGTTTTCGGACGAGAGCTGAGAATGCCGCACCTAGCCGAAATCGGCATGAAACGGGAAGCAACATCGCCCTTAAAAGATCAACACCAGGAAATGGTGCGGGTCCGCTTGGAAGCCGAGCGACAGTTGAGGCGCGCTTGGCACACCCGCGAGCAGGCAATCAACAAGCGGCGCCACTCTCGGGAGTTCCAGATAGGCCAACAAGTGTATGCCCAGCAGCTCGTCGCCCCACCAGGTACAGTGAAGAAGTTCTGGAGCCCCTGGAAAGGACCGCTCCGTGTGACCCGCAAATTGACCGATGTCAATTACGAGGTCCAGGATGTCCTGGGGAAGACCACGCGTTACCACCTCAGCAGGCTCAAGCCAGCGTTTCTCAACAGCGTGCCAGACGACGCCGTCACCCCCGACGTAGCGGAGGAGTCGCGCCCACCCGAGAGCCCTGCCCCTCCACCTAGCGAAGATAGTGGAGGGACGTGGTTGTCAGACCCTCTGGAATGGCCGGAACCAGTACGGACCGAAGAAGATCCTGAACCTGGGGCCCAGGGCCCTGGAAGATCCTCCAGCCGAATCCCGATTCCGATTAGGACGGCGTCCAGTCCATACGGGCTAAGACCAAGGCGCAAAACGATCGACTACGCGCAGCTCCACGCGGGAAAGATATCAACACCTCGAACGGGATGAAGCAATTAAAAAAAAAAAAAAAAAAAAAAAAAAAAAAAAAAAAAAAAAAAAAAAAAAAAAAAAAATAATAATTTTTCAAGTTTTGGGGTATACTCGTAATTTGTGAAGTAGAATAGGGAATGTCTTACCTGTAGAGTAAAATGCACGACACCAGTACTTGCCTTGTTTGATTAATGACCGTACCTCATGGGTCGGGACAGGACTGCCTTGCCACTCCCCTCTTTTCCTTTGTTTTTCCCTTGTAATGGTAGCTAAAATCTAGGATTGTTGTTCAGCGTCTGGCTCTGTGCAGAGAGGGAGGTTGTCTGCATGATACCTGAGCCATTGACTGACGTACAACGGGTGAGTCGGAGCGTGAGAGGAGACTAACAGAAAGGCCGGTTTGTCTGTTTCAGGGTATAGTGGGAAAATAGGAGATCAGCGAACGACACCAGAAGACTATGGCGCTACCTCGACCGCGGGTACCATCGTCGGTGAGCAGCACGGACTTGGAGCCCGGAAGCACGGAGTGGCTGGCCGTCACCTCCACGGTCATCATGGGGCTGGGCAAGCTGGTCGCGTCCTGCGACAGGATGCCAACACAGAGGCGGATTCTGCTGCGCTGCCTAGGACGAGCTTGGGGAAAGCTTGAACGTTGGCGACTCGGGGGTGGACATGAGATCAAGATCGAGTGGTGGGTCGGTGGAGGTCGAGTCCCTGCGTTGCCGAGTGATCATGATGGAACAACGGCTGCAAGCCATGACCCACCTCAACGACTCATTCGGGTCAAGCACGCACCGCGCCACCCCTCGAGGATCGTCGACACCACGACCCTGACAGCAACGTGGACGGATACCCCGCCCCTGCATTCACAGCGCCCGCCGCGGCCGAGCCGAGTATTGCCGACTCGTCGACTTCGTCCTCGGACTCCTCGTCATCTGAAGAAACCGCACGGGAATCAGACACCACCCCAGGGCAACCGCGTTCCGGCTCCTCCCGGGCCTCCACCCCTCGGCCGGTGAGGGTCGTCCTAGCTGATGGGAATGCTGGCGCTAGTTCACCCGTGGCCCCTGCCGACCCATCCAACATACCACCTTGGGACATCCGCGCCAGCGTACCCTCGACGAATGGGAGCGTCCTGTGCTGTATTTGCACGAAGCGACAACACCCGCCGACAACCTACCGCTGCGGTGGCTGCAAAGTGATGTGGAATCGGCTGGTGAGGAAGTGCCGGAACCTACAACCCACGGATCCCGCCTACCCGAAGCCCTGCTCCATCGCCGAACACCAGACGGACCGCCCACCAACCTGTGCCGCTTGCAGACGCTGGCGGTACGAGCAAGCGTGGATAGCAGCAAAACGACCTGACGCCATGCCCATCGCACCAGTCACCCCCACCGGAAGGAAAATTGCCGAGGTAGACCTCGGCCTCCGAAGATCGGAGGGGTGTAACGGGGCGGCAAATTTCAAGCGCCCCGCCAAGAAACCTCGGCGGCGGGGGACGGAACGACCCCTCTCCCCTCCAAACGCCTAACTCCAGCTGGGCGGAAGGCGTGCCCTCTTTGGATTGGGTAGGCGATGGGCGGCGCAAGACACCCAGGGAGGAGTAGAAGGGGAAGGCGACGTGACGAGCGGACGGAGAGAACGAGCAATCCCCAGTCGTATCCGAACTCACGAGAAGGAAGGTAGAAATCTCTGTTTGCGAACGGAGTGAAGTGAACCGGGACATCGAAGTAAAGTGAACCGGGACATCGAAGTGACCCGGAACATCGAGGCGAAGTGAACCGGGACATCCAAGCGAAGTGAACCGGAACATCCAAGTGAACCGGGACATCGAAGTGAACCGGAACATCCAAGTGACCCGGAACATCGAAGTGAACCGGGACATCCAAGTGACCCGGAACGTCGAAGTGAACCGGAACATCCAAGTGACCCGGAACATCGAAGTGAACCGGGACATCCAAGTGACCCGGAACATCGAAGTGAACCGGAACATCCAAGTGACCCGGAACATCGAAGTGAACCGGGACATCCAAGTGACCCGGAACATCGAAGTGAACCGGGACATCCAAGTGACCCGGAACATCGAAGTGAACCGGAACATCCAAGTGAACCGGAACATCGAAGCGAAGTGAACCGGAACATCGAGGCGAAGTGAACCGGGACATCGAAGTGAAGTGAAAGTGACCTGAAGGAACGATTATATCGTGGTTCCTTCAGGGTGAGAACTCGGGAATTGGGAGATCAGCCAATTCCTATCCCGTAACAGTGGACCCCTATTACGAACTGAAAATCCCCCGTCGGACCCGAGTGTTGATTCGTTCGCGCCCGACCGACGGCCAATAGTCTGGGTTTTCCACGCACCGCCAGTCGTCGGACCTCCGTTGGAAAGAGCCTCGCCTCCTCCAACCTGGACGGCGTTCCCCTGACCGAAGCCGAGCAGCGAAGAACACATCACCCTGTTGTCTCCATCCAAAGGCGTTGGTGCACGTAAGTGGCGAAATAATTCTGTCTCGTACCCTAGCAACGCGAAAGTCGACTCCTTAAATCTGGCCCAAGCCCTGACGCGTAGTCATTAGAAAGCTGATCGTAGAAATTGTAACTTGTAACCGTAGTATTGAGTATCTTGTCTGTTGTAGAAAAGCAAAGGGAGTTAGGGGAGAACATTAGCAAAACAACTGTATTTTTCCGTTATTCTAAATCAAACACTCCTGAGCCTTCAGCTACCACGTAAATTCATTGGCCTTCAGCCCTTCACAGTCTACCTACTCACTAATTAAATTAAGCCATAGTCAGTATCCTTCTCGGCCGAGGCATTCCATATTTTATATTTCGAACAATTGCGTATTATAAACCAATATTGAACTCTTGCCTTTCACTTACGAAACCCCATTCCTCAGAGCTTAGTCAATTCAGGTATACTTGGAGTCTATGACCGACCGTCTCCGACATTCCGAACGGTAAGTGAAAGTCTTTAGTCTCCCACTAATTTATTCGCCTAGGTCTATTTCTGGATCCCTAGCCCGTTAGGTGAAACGGCGGGTTACATCAGTACAAACGTGAAATATTGCAGAATTGCCACAGGCCGAAGTTACAATGACATGTGACAGTTGCCCTTTTGTATTGCTCTGGTTGAGTTCTGCCTTATTTTTCAGATTGAATGGATAGATGACTGCGTAAAATCGGTCGAGCTCCTAGATATCAAATGCTACGTTTTGAACCCGTCCCCTACCTTCTCAAGAATCGATTATATGGCTAGAATCAAAGAAAATTATTACGCGCCTGCTCCGCGGGAACCGGTCTGCTCCATGCCGGCAAATCCTGGACTCACAATGGTACTTATGTATTATACCGACCACACCCAATAAGGAACTCTATAGAAACGAACATTATATCATGAAAAACAACTCTTTAATTACAGAACTACAAGGATTATTTGTCATGTCATGCCCATTCAAGCATATTTTTAATTTAGGCAACAAGTAATGATCTTGTGAAAAACGAATCGCATCCTCCTCACTTCTGGGCAAATCCCAAATTCTCATAACATCACTCATCACTAATTTATTACAGTCAAAGCACAACACGAATTCCAAAATAAACGAATTTTAAACGAAACGAAACGAGACAATTTATAAACAAAGCACGTTGCACTTTCACTAGCAAGCACTCACTGGATAAGGTTATGTTAGGAGTGAACAGAAATCGATACTTTAATATCGATACTTTGGTGTGGTCGGTATAATACATAAATACTTTAATGTCGATACTTAGGTGTGGTCGGTATAATACACCTCACAATCGACTTCAAAATTGATGCTAGTAGCTACGAATACGCTAAGCACAAAGACATGTTACGAGATTTCCTTTGCCCTCCAAAGCCCCAGTCGCCTGTGGTCGTGTACAGTTCTTCAGATGAAGAAACAGGACCGGTAGCGGTAGGGACTAAAAGCGAACTACACGAAGTTTCGCACATGATCGAATCCCAACCATCGTCCACCCCCGCGACAATAATTTTCGAAAAGAGGTAGGACGGTCATTTGTTTCACGAATATGTTCTTCTCATAGATACATTTCATTCGTATTGACATTTTCATGTCTTGACCCTGGCACATAAACTCGAAAAGCGTTACTTTTTTAGCGTTACGAAATCACATCACGAAATTGTAGACAATCGAAATAGATGAATGTCGATACAATGCAACCCTCTGTTTGGGGAAATCCTAATAGTGTGTACCGATAACAATAGTGTGTACCGATAACAATGTGAATACATAAGACTATACGTATGTATTGGACAGACAAACAATTATCGCATGTTGTAAGAGAGAAAATAAAAGAAATCCGTATGCATGCACCAGGTTCACAGTTTAAATCCAGTTTTCTTTTCTGAAAGACGTTCCGTAAGTAGTGTACAGTTATGGAGCCTGGTTGTGTCACCTCCTCTTTTGGTCTTTATCACATTCCCCTTTGTGCTAATCTTTATCAAATTCCTCTTTGTGTCCATCTTTATCAAATTCCTCTTTGTGCTAGTCTTTATCAAATTCCTCTTTGTGCTCATCTTTATGAAATTCCTCTTTGTGCTCATTTCTTTCGATTGACGGTTCTCATGACGGTTCTCTCTTTTTTTCTTTTGTTTAAAACATGAAAATGTCCCACTGAGTTGCAGACTTGTACGCAAGCTGATTTTTTCAAGAAACCACGAAGAATTCACTGAAGCAGAGCGCAAGTACTCAGAATCATAACGACTTTCTTTTTCCAAATGTAACCACATGTCCACCAATCAAAACATCGATGTTTTGGATGAAATGTTCGATATTTTTACTATCGATTTTTACGCCTGTTGCATGCTGCATTTTCAGGCTCTTCAGCTTTTACCCACGTCATCGGCCCAATCTACCCAAGGCAAGAGTTCGAATGTAGCTGCTGCCGTAGACCTTCCGTTTTCCCCGGAGACTGATATTCCAATTTCCCCACGTAATTCATTGTAAGAGTTATATTCCTGCCAGTTTTAGCCTCTAAGCGGACATCACTGCCAGGAATCTGTTTGTCCACCCAATGCCTTGACGCAACCTTTGAACTTGCAAGGAAAGAGAAAAAGAACAACTGTTTTTTTGATTAGGTAATTAATATTCTCCGAAATTGAGACAATTAGGATCTATAAAATATTAACATAACAAAATGAATTCCTACCTATCAGCTCAACCAGATTGATCTTTCCTACCTCGACTGTTCTTGTGGAAGGTCGGAGAGGGCGTGTTCCGGGCCGGACTTGAACTCCTCGGCTCGTGATCCTAGAGGTCTTTAAGGCTGTCGAAGCACACACTTCACCTGCTGGACATAGAATGCTTTTCCTCGATTTCTCGTGTTTTCTTTTCAGGAAAACTTGCGCAAACTTTGGGCCCACCCTTCAGCCAATCATTTGGTTCTAGGCGTCCCCAAAATTGCTCCAGACTCTTGGAGGGGGTTCGAAAGAGGATTTTATTCGGTGAAGTAAGCAGTGGTGGGATCTTGAAATATCCAATCGCTCGATGGGCGGTGTCTTCCCATCTGCTGACTCGCCGGACACGTGGGAGCTTTTGCGAGCGCCTCAAATTCCGAAATGTTGCGGATTTCTCAGCGCTCGAGTTTTCTCTCGGCCCGTGAGAAAATGCTTTGCTGGTGATCCTGCGGCGACGGATGTCTGGGTTTCAAGTTTCCCAAGGGTGTCGTCTCCTCGCTGTTGTCGGGTCTGAGCGTACGACTTCAAATTCATTCATCTAACTGTTGAATATCCTCATTTCAGGTATAGATTCTCAACTGTTAGCCAAACGTTTTGAAAGGCCTGTTCCTCAAAACCCGATAAAACAGTGAGTATCTAACGTTCCTTTCAGTTCATTGGTGAAAAAACTGTGTCCTTGAGCAACCAAATTCGTCGCAATTGCAGTGGCATCAATGACACGTCACATCAAGACATGACACATCAAGGACGAATCGGCAAATTTTATCCATCGTTTTAAAATAATGTGACACTACCTTTAGGCAATTTCTATCTAACCGAATATGGGAAACAAGGAGCGATATGGGATAGAAATTCCTTAGTTGTTCAAGTGTTTGTTTTCTCAATATAGATGATCTGTCAGATAGCAGGGCCAAGCTAGCGCCTGGATTTTTTTCCAAATGAATGTAAAAATAAGATTTAGGATGCCTTTTCCGATCGTAGCAAGTGGGTAATTTCGACGGTTTAGGATCATCTTATTTCTTTTCTTGGATAATGGTGACATACGCTCTTCATTCCTGTTTTTTTTTTTGTTCTCAGGATGGGAAAAAATCCTCAAGCCGGAAGTGACGCTACCAACAACCTCAATGTCTCAACACCCGGGCCGTCCACTAAACAGTGCGTTAATTTCGTTTTGTTGTTCACCTAAAATTCTCGTTTTTACGGGGAAGCTACATCTCGGGCGTAGTTTCCTTTATGGGTTTCTTCGTGAGTGGGAATTCCGTTCTGGAAATTTCTGTATGTAATGTGTCGGAATCCGCCTCAACTTAAGATGGTGAAGGGCAGCGTAGGAGCTCACAACGGTTCCCAATACTCCTTTTGGAGAACGACCGACCATGCCCGCGACACCAAATTGCCTAGTACTACCAGTCATAATATAGGGTGTTCCAGAAGTAGCAGCGAATTTTGAGTAGGCACTACGGTTTCCCGGGAAGGTTGGAAGCCGTGGTGTTATGATTTTTGTTATCTATTATCATTCCGATTTGAGTTACCGACCCGCGCGTTGCTGAGTTTTTGGTGTTTACGTGAGTTCTTAACGATGGAACAACTCTCCAAAGAACAGCGAATTTTGGTGTTGAAATCCTTTTAAAAGTGTGATGAAAGCCCCACGGCAACGGTTTGAGTCCTTCAAGATCCTCTAGGACGTAAAGTGGCACCTAACGAATCCACTGTTCGAATATTGGTGCGAAAATTCGAAACCACGGGCTCAATTTTGAACGAGAAGAGGTTGGGGCGCCCGCGCTCATCGCGAGACGAAGAGACCGTCGAAGCAGTTCGAGCCAGTACAGGGAAATAGTTTTGGCCTTAACTGGAGGAAATTTGTGATTTCGAAGGATTTTGGTTCCAGCAAGATGAGGCAACTTGCCAGACTTCGCGCGAGACTATGGCACTTCTGCGAGAAAAGTTTCCCGACCGCATCATATTGCTTCGAGGGACTCAGGAGTGGCCAGCATGGTCCTGTGACTCGACCCCACTCGCTTTTGTCTTATGGAAGTTCGTTAAGTCCAAGGTGTACGCCAATAAACCTCGGATGGTTGGCCAAATTGAAGGAAGAAATCCGAAAAGTTATTGCCACCATCGATCCGAAGGTCTGCCAGCGAATGATCGAAATTTCAATGACCGTTAGGTGCAATGTACGGCTGGTTTGGGTGGGCACATGCCCAATATAATTTTCACACATAAATCGGAGTTGTTTTCCTACGATTTCCAATAAAAAAATCTCAAATTGACCGAAAATTGAATTGTTTATTGCACTTTGAAATTAGGCGCTACTTCTGGAACACCCTATAGAATTTTTTTCTTTTTAATCGATTAAATCTATGTCTGTGCCTTCCCTCGAGGGAAGTATTTTCAGTATTTTTGACAGGTTTCACGATGGGATTCACCTCGATTAGTAGTACATCTTCCTCAATTGTATCCCTACTAAAATAATCTTGGTTATAGAAGGATCAAGATTCCTGCGAGAAGGCTCTATACTCGTCAAGAGGATCGTGCCATGTTGAAATACATAAAAGCTTCAGGGCGTCTGACCGGCCTACGATCTAACGTCATCTGGAGAAAAATGGAGGAACACATGGTAAACAGAACGTACCAATCGCTTAAAAATCATTTTTTGAAATATTTGCTACCTCACTTGGAAAGTTTCAATATTTTTTCAAACGAAGAAATTGCCCAAATGCGCACTACACGAGTATCCATATTAAAAAATAAATAAATCTGTTACGGGAAAAATAAACTAATAAATATAAAATAATATAATAAAACTATATAATAATAAACTAATAAACTTTCATTTCCGAGAAATGTTTCTTGAGACCAGACCAACATTTGACGTAGTCAGGCTGTTGGAACTTTCGAGTCCACGATAACGTTTTCAAATTGAGCGATGTCTCGAACATGAAAGCCTGTAACAAACGAGTTGTAGTACTACACAGGAGTTCCCTTTGCTCACATATTAGCAGTAAGATCGAGGGAGAAGGCATCGGAAAGTCTTCGATCGTGAAACGTCTGAGCGTTTGTGTATGATGAGAAATGTCTTGGTCAGGTTCTTTTATACATTTTTCGAAGTGGTGTTCCTCAGTTGCTGTTGGCCATTTCCCCTAAAAGGTGTTTTTTCAGGTAGGTTAGAACATTTTGTCTAGATGTTGGAGGGGAATCATACCACTTCAGATACGTGGAGATTTGGTCCCACAGAAAACCAAAAATACTTCCATTTTGTTTAGAAAAAGGAGTTTTCGCCGAACGATTGAGTTTACATGAAATTCGTGTACCTATGTGAATTCAGGTGAGTAAATGTAAGTTGTGCGGAGTAATAAGCAACGGCTTTTACACTTCACCAAACATTTGAAACGAGTTTAAACCCGAAGAGGTCCGAGGTTACCTGAGTTTGAACCAGAAACGTCTTTCACCAGAGCGGGTTTCGAGTTTAAACTTCTATCGATACGTTTCGAGTTTAAACTCCCAACAGCCGGGCGGTCAAGCCACTAAACCCGGTTACTGCCAGTGTTTTTAAAGATGGCCGCAGTAGTGTTGTTGTATCGTACGGTGTGAACTGTGAAGGATGAATTCGCGAGATTTGGCATTGTCGGTAATTTTTGACTCGTCGGACGAGGACGACGTTCCGAGGAGACGTCCACGGAAGATCCGGGAACGGATTCCACATTTTACATCTTTGGATGACGTTGAGTTTCGGCGGAGATTCCGGCTTTCAAAGCCCGCAGTCCTTCAAGTGCTCGACTTCATCGGACAAGTAAGTTAAAATTGATATTGATAGAGATCATTGGTCCATTAATATGGCTCATATTGCGTATGCGTAAAGAAAACACTTCGCGATTTCGTGTACAAACTGCCTTTTTCTGTTGTTCTTTTGTAATTATTGACGTTGTCTTTTCTTCAGAAACAACGCAGTGTCTCCAATAAATCAACTATTGCTCACGCTGAGATACTACGCGACCGGGAGTACACAATTGAGCTGTGGCGACTTCAGTGGGGTCAGCGAGTCTACAGCCCACAGAATCATTCACAGGTACCTACCTGGCGTCTGTTACAATATGATTTTCTTATCAACTGAAGAACATCATTTTAAAGTTCTCTGCTCCATTTATTGAGTACATTTGGTGACAAGGCGCCATTAACAAATAATCAAGTTGGATTGTTTTTTTTTCTAGGGTATCCCAAGCGATTGCAGCGCTGTCGCAACAATTCATCTATTTTCCTAGATCAAGAGCGGAGGTGATTCAAAACAATATCGAATTTCACAGAATTGCAGGATTCCCGCGGGTGATAGGGGCTGTGGATTAGTAAGTTAAAATTGATACCTCTTACGACGGATAAAAGGGTGATAACTTGAATAGCGCCAGATAATAGGCTGATCAATGATTAGTGCTTAGAACTCATCAGCTAATCATCGTCAGATACACACTGTGACTCAATTGCTGCGAGCACCAAATTTTAGGGGATGTAGGGAAATTACCTACAACCGAACCAACCAATCCAATTACCTAACTACATTTGATGATGGTGAAAGGCAATAGAGATCATTGGTCCATTAATATGGCTCATATTGCGTATGCGTAAAGAAAACACTTCGCGATTTCGTGTACAAACTGCCTTTTTCTGTTGTTCTTTTGTAATTATTGACGTTGTCTTTTCTTCAGAAACAACGCAGTGTCTCCAATAAATCAACTATTGCTCACGCTGAGATACTACGCGACCGGTAGTACATAATTGAGCTGTGGCGACTTCAGTGGGGTCAGCGAGTCTACAGCCCACAGAATCATTCACAGGTACCTACCTGGCGTCTGTTACAATATGATTTTCTTATCAACTGAAGAACATCATTTTAAAGTTCTCTGCTCCATTTATTGAGTACATTTGGTGACAAGGCGCCATTAACAAATAATCAAGTTGGATTGTTTTTTTTTTCTAGGGTATCCCAAGCGATTGCAGCGCTGTCGCAACAATTCATCTATTTTCCTAGATCAAGAGCGGAGGTGATTCAAAACAATATCGAATTTCACAGAATTGCAGGATTCCCGCGGGTGATAGGGGCTGTGGATTAGTAAGTTAAAATTGATACCTCTTACGACGGATAAAAAGGGTGATAACTTGAATAGCGCCAGATAATAGGCTGATCAATGATTAGTGCTTAGAACTCATCAGCTAATCATCGTCAGATACACACTGTGACTCAATTGCTGCGAGCACCAAATTTTAGGGGATGTAGGGAAATTACCTACAACCGAACCAACCAATCCAATTACCTAACTACATTTGATGATGGTGAAAGGCAATAGAGATCATTGGTCCATTAATATGGCTCATATTGCGTATGCGTAAAGAAAACACTTTGCGATTTCGTGTACAAACTGCCTTTTTCTGTTGTTCTTTTGTAATTATTGACGTTGTCTTTTCTTCAGAAACAACGCAGTGTCTCCAATAAATCAACTATTGCTCACGCTGAGATACTACGCGACCGGTAGTACATAATTGAGCTGTGGCGACTTCAGTGGGGTCAGCGAGTCTACAGCCCACAGAATCATTCACAGGTACCTACCTGGCGTCTGTTACAATATGATTTTCTTATCAACTGAAGAACATCATTTTAAAGTTCTCTGCTCCATTTATTGAGTACATTTGGTGACAAGGCGCCATTAACAAATAATCAAGTTGGATTGTTTTTTTTTTCTAGGGTATCCCAAGCGATTGCAGCGCTGTCGCAACAATTCATCTATTTTCCTAGATCAAGAGCGGAGGTGATTCAAAACAATATCGAATTTCACAGAATTGCAGGATTCCCGCGGGTGATAGGGGCTGTGGATTAGTAAGTTAAAATTGATACCTCTTACGACGGATAAAAAGGGTGATAACTTGAATAGCGCCAGATAATAGGCTGATCAATGATTAGTGCTTAGAACTCATCAGCTAATCATCGTCAGATACACACTGTGACTCAATTGCTGCGAGCACCAAATTTTAGGGGATGTAGGGAAATTACCTACAACCGAACCAACCAATCCAATTACCTAACTACATTTGATGATGGTGAAAGGCAATAGAGATCATTGGTCCATTAATATGGCTCATATTGCGTATGCGTAAAGAAAACACTTCGCGATTTCGTGTACAAACTGCCTTTTTCTGTTGTTCTTTTGTAATTATTGACGTTGTCTTTTCTTCAGAAACAACGCAGTGTCTCCAATAAATCAACTATTGCTCACGCTGAGATACTACGCGACCGGTAGTACATAATTGAGCTGTGGCGACTTCAGTGGGGTCAGCGAGTCTACAGCCCACAGAATCATTCACAGGTACCTACCTGGCGTCTGTTACAATATGATTTTCTTATCAACTGAAGAACATCATTTTAAAGTTCTCTGCTCCATTTATTGAGTACATTTGGTGACAAGGCGCCATTAACAAATAATCAAGTTGGATTGTTTTTTTTTCTAGGGTATCCCAAGCGATTGCAGCGCTGTCGCAACAATTCATCTATTTTCCTAGATCAAGAGCGGAGGTGATTCAAAACAATATCGAATTTCACAGAATTGCAGGATTCCCGCGGGTGATAGGGGCTGTGGATTAGTAAGTTAAAATTGATACCTCTTACGACGGATAAAAAGGGTGATAACTTGAATAGCGCCAGATAATAGGCTGATCAATGATTAGTGCTTAGAACTCATCAGCTAATCATCGTCAGATACACACTGTGACTCAATTGCTGCGAGCACCAAATTTTAGGGGATGTAGGGAAATTACCTACAACCGAACCAACCAATCCAATTACCTAACTACATTTGATGATGGTGAAAGGCAATAGAGATCATTGGTCCATTAATATGGCTCATATTGCGTATGCGTAAAGAAAACACTTCGCGATTTCGTGTACAAACTGCCTTTTTCTGTTGTTCTTTTGTAATTATTGACGTTGTCTTTTCTTCAGAAACAACGCAGTGTCTCCAATAAATCAACTATTGCTCACGCTGAGATACTACGCGACCGGTAGTACATAATTGAGCTGTGGCGACTTCAGTGGGGTCAGCGAGTCTACAGCCCACAGAATCATTCACAGGTACCTACCTGGCGTCTGTTACAATATGATTTTCTTATCAACTGAAGAACATCATTTTAAAGTTCTCTGCTCCATTTATTGAGTACATTTGGTGACAAGGCGCCATTAACAAATAATCAAGTTGGATTGTTTTTTTTTTCTAGGGTATCCCAAGCGATTGCAGCGCTGTCGCAACAATTCATCTATTTTCCTAGATCAAGAGCGGAGGTGATTCAAAACAATATCGAATTTCACAGAATTGCAGGATTCCCGCGGGTGATAGGGGCTGTGGATTAGTAAGTTAAAATTGATACCTCTTACGACGGATAAAAAGGGTGATAACTTGAATAGCGCCAGATAATAGGCTGATCAATGATTAGTGCTTAGAACTCATCAGCTAATCATCGTCAGATACACACTGTGACTCAATTGCTGCGAGCACCAAATTTTAGGGGATGTAGGGAAATTACCTACAACCGAACCAACCAATCCAATTACCTAACTACATTTGATGATGGTGAAAGGCAATAGAGATCATTGGTCCATTAATATGGCTCATATTGCGTATGCGTAAAGAAAACACTTCGCGATTTCGTGTACAAACTGCCTTTTTCTGTTGTTCTTTTGTAATTATTGACGTTGTCTTTTCTTCAGAAACAACGCAGTGTCTCCAATAAATCAACTATTGCTCACGCTGAGATACTACGCGACCGGTAGTACATAATTGAGCTGTGGCGACTTCAGTGGGGTCAGCGAGTCTACAGCCCACAGAATCATTCACAGGTACCTACCAGGCGTCTGTTACAATATGATTTTCTTATCAACTGAAGAACATCATTTTAAAGTTCTCTGCTCCATTTATTGAGTACATTTGGTGACAAGGCGCCATTAACAAATAATCAAGTTGGATTGTTTTTTTTTCTAGGGTATCCCAAGCGATTGCAACGCTGTCGCAACAATTCATCTATTTTCCTAGATCAAGAGCGGAGGTGATTCAAAACAATATCGAATTTCACAGAATTGCAGGATTCCCGCGGGTGATAGGGGCTGTGGATTAGTAAGTTAAAATTGATACCTCTTACGACGGATAAAAAGGGTGATAACTTGAATAGCGCCAGATAATAGGCTGATCAATGATTAGTGCTTAGAACTCATCAGCTAATCATCGTCAGATACACACTGTGACTCAATTGCTGCGAGCACCAAATTTTAGGGGATGTAGGGAAATTACCTACAACCGAACCAACCAATCCAATTACCTAACTACATTTGATGATGGTGAAAGGCAATAGAGATCATTGGTCCATTAATATGGCTCATATTGCGTATGCGTAAAGAAAACACTTCGCGATTTCGTGTACAAACTGCCTTTTTCTGTTGTTCTTTTGTAATTATTGACGTTGTCTTTTCTTCAGAAACAACGCAGTGTCTCCAATAAATCAACTATTGCTCACGCTGAGATACTACGCGACCGGTAGTACATAATTGAGCTGTGGCGACTTCAGTGGGGTCAGCGAGTCTACAGCCCACAGAATCATTCACAGGTACCTACCTGGCGTCTGTTACAATATGATTTTCTTATCAACTGAAGAACATCATTTTAAAGTTCTCTGCTCCATTTATTGAGTACATTTGGTGACAAGGCGCCATTAACAAATAATCAAGTTGGATTGTTTTTTTTTCTAGGGTATCCCAAGCGATTGCAGCGCTGTCGCAACAATTCATCTATTTTCCTAGATCAAGAGCGGAGGTGATTCAAAACAATATCGAATTTCACAGAATTGCAGGATTCCCGCGGGTGATAGGGGCTGTGGATTAGTAAGTTAAAATTGATACCTCTTACGACGGATAAAAAGGGTGATAACTTGAATAGCGCCAGATAATAGGCTGATCAATGATTAGTGCTTAGAACTCATCAGCTAATCATCGTCAGATACACACTGTGACTCAATTGCTGCGAGCACCAAATTTTAGGGGATGTAGGGAAATTACCTACAACCGAACCAACCAATCCAATTACCTAACTACATTTGATGATGGTGAAAGGCAATAGAGATCATTGGTCCATTAATATGGCTCATATTGCGTATGCGTAAAGAAAACACTTTGCGATTTCGTGTACAAACTGCCTTTTTCTGTTGTTCTTTTGTAATTATTGACGTTGTCTTTTCTTCAGAAACAACGCAGTGTCTCCAATAAATCAACTATTGCTCACGCTGAGATACTACGCGACCGGTAGTACATAATTGAGCTGTGGCGACTTCAGTGGGGTCAGCGAGTCTACAGCCCACAGAATCATTCACAGGTACCTACCTGGCGTCTGTTACAATATGATTTTCTTATCAACTGAAGAACATCATTTTAAAGTTCTCTGCTCCATTTATTGAGTACATTTGGTGACAAGGCGCCATTAACAAATAATCAAGTTGGATTGTTTTTTTTTTCTAGGGTATCCCAAGCGATTGCAGCGCTGTCGCAACAATTCATCTATTTTCCTAGATCAAGAGCGGAGGTGATTCAAAACAATATCGAATTTCACAGAATTGCAGGATTCCCGCGGGTGATAGGGGCTGTGGATTAGTAAGTTAAAATTGATACCTCTTACGACGGATAAAAAGGGTGATAACTTGAATAGCGCCAGATAATAGGCTGATCAATGATTAGTGCTTAGAACTCATCAGCTAATCATCGTCAGATACACACTGTGACTCAATTGCTGCGAGCACCAAATTTTAGGGGATGTAGGGAAATTACCTACAACCGAACCAACCAATCCAATTACCTAACTACATTTGATGATGGTGAAAGGCAATAGAGATCATTGGTCCATTAATATGGCTCATATTGCGTATGCGTAAAGAAAACACTTCGCGATTTCGTGTACAAACTGCCTTTTTCTGTTGTTCTTTTGTAATTATTGACGTTGTCTTTTCTTCAGAAACAACGCAGTGTCTCCAATAAATCAACTATTGCTCACGCTGAGATACTACGCGACCGGTAGTACATAATTGAGCTGTGGCGACTTCAGTGGGGTCAGCGAGTCTACAGCCCACAGAATCATTCACAGGTACCTACCTGGCGTCTGTTACAATATGATTTTCTTATCAACTGAAGAACATCATTTTAAAGTTCTCTGCTCCATTTATTGAGTACATTTGGTGACAAGGCGCCATTAACAAATAATCAAGTTGGATTGTTTTTTTTTTCTAGGGTATCCCAAGCGATTGCAGCGCTGTCGCAACAATTCATCTATTTTCCTAGATCAAGAGCGGAGGTGATTCAAAACAATATCGAATTTCACAGAATTGCAGGATTCCCGCGGGTGATAGGGGCTGTGGATTAGTAAGTTAAAATTGATACCTCTTACGACGGATAAAAAGGGTGATAACTTGAATAGCGCCAGATAATAGGCTGATCAATGATTAGTGCTTAGAACTCATCAGCTAATCATCGTCAGATACACACTGTGACTCAATTGCTGCGAGCACCAAATTTTAGGGGATGTAGGGAAATTACCTACAACCGAACCAACCAATCCAATTACCTAACTACATTTGATGATGGTGAAAGGCAATAGAGATCATTGGTCCATTAATATGGCTCATATTGCGTATGCGTAAAGAAAACACTTCGCGATTTCGTGTACAAACTGCCTTTTTCTGTTGTTCTTTTGTAATTATTGACGTTGTCTTTTCTTCAGAAACAACGCAGTGTCTCCAATAAATCAACTATTGCTCACGCTGAGATACTACGCGACCGGTAGTACATAATTGAGCTGTGGCGACTTCAGTGGGGTCAGCGAGTCTACAGCCCACAGAATCATTCACAGGTACCTACCAGGCATCTGTTACAATATGATTTTCTTATCAACTGAAGAACATCATTTTAAAGTTCTCTGCTCCATTTATTGAGTACATTTGGTGACAAGGCGCCATTAACAAATAATCAAGTTGGATTGTTTTTTTTTTCTAGGGTATCCCAAGCGATTGCAGCGCTGTCGCAACAATTCATCTATTTTCCTAGATCAAGAGCGGAGGTGATTCAAAACAATATCGAATTTCACAGAATTGCAGGATTCCCGCGGGTGATAGGGGCTGTGGATTAGTAAGTTAAAATTGATACCTCTTACGACGGATAAAAAGGGTGATAACTTGAATAGCGCCAGATAATAGGCTGATCAATGATTAGTGCTTAGAACTCATCAGCTAATCATCGTCAGATACACACTGTGACTCAATTGCTGCGAGCACCAAATTTTAGGGGATGTAGGGAAATTACCTACAACCGAACCAACAGTTTCGGGACAGAGGGCCCCGGAACAAGTCTCGGAACAGTCCCGGAACAGAGGGCCCCGGAACAGTTTCGGAACAGAAGGCCCCGGAACAGTTCCGGAACAGAAAGCCCCTGGACAAGTCTCGGAACAGTCCCGGAACAGAGGGCCCCGGAACAGTTCCGGAACAGAAGGCCCCGGAACAGAGAGCCCCGGGACAAGTTTCGGAACAGAAGGCCCCGGAACAGTCTCGGGACAGAGGGCCCCAGAACACTTTCCGAAACAGAAGGCCTCGGAACAAGTTTCGGAACAGAAGGCTACAGTGAGAGTAATGCTACTAAATAAATGAGCCAGTATCTAAATTTCGATTTTTGGAAAGAAAAAATCCTAGACACGGATTTGAAGTCAATTGGCTCCTCACTCGCTTCCTCACACTCGGGCCAATTTGTTTGTTTCTTACAATTTTAAATTTCGGAATCTACAACTAGCACAGTTTGACTTTCAAGATTATGGAACGCGACCCAATTCCTTCAGAGCTTTTTCTCACCAATATTCACCTGGTCAAGATCACTTGTTGTGGATACGACAGAAATCGAGATTTCTGAAAAATCCCACCACTTGCCACCAAAAGATGTAACCCGTCGTTTTCACGTAACGGGCTAGGGATCCAAAAATAGACCTAGGCGAATAATTAGTGGGAGATTAAAGACTTTCACTTACCGTCCGGAATGTCTGCAATGGTCGGTCATGGACGCCAAGTACACCTGAATTTACCAAGCTCTGAGGAATGGGGTTTCGTGATTGAAAAGACAAGGGTTCAATATTGACTTATAATAAACGCAATTGACAGAAATATAAAATACGGAATGTCTCGGCCGAGAAGGATATTGACTATTACGTAACCTAATTAGTGAGTAGGCAAAAGTGAAGGGCTGAGGGCCAAATGAATTTACGGGGTAGCTGAAGGCTCAAAATGTTTGATTTAACGGAACGGTAAAATGAAAGTGATTTGTTACTGTCCTCCCCTAATCCCTTTCTCTTTTCCCAATGTACGACAGACAAAAATGCAAAATAATACGGGTACAATCTACAACTCTATGATCAGCTTTCTGGTGACTAAACGTCAGGGCTTGGGCCAGATTTAGAGAGTTCGACTTTCGCGTTGCAAGGGTACGAGACAGAGTTATTTCACCACTTACGTGTACCAACTTCTTGGGATGGAGACCACAGGGTGATGTTCTCTTCACGAGATAGAGGTATTTCGCCACTTACGTGTACCAACTCCTTAGGATGGAGACAACAGGGTGATGTTCTCTTCACTGCTCGGCTTTGGTCAGGGGAACGCCGTCCAGGCCGGAGGAGGCGAGGCTCTTTCCGACGGAGGTCCGACGACTGGCGGTGCGTGGGGAACCTGGACTATTGGCCGTCGAATCGGGCGCGAACGAATCAACACTCGGGTCCGATGGGGGATTTTCAGTTCGTATAAGGGCCCACTGTTACGGGAGAGGAATTGGCTGATCTCCCAATTCCCGAATTCTCACCCTGAAGGAACCACGATACACTTGTTCCCTCAGGTCACGTTCACAACACCGGCTTCACAAGGGGTTGATTTGCTTCGCGTCAGTTGTTTCGCTTTGGTGTTTCGCTTCGAAACAGGTTGTTCCGCCCCGAAACAGGTTGTTCCGCCCCGAAACAGGTTGTTCCGCCCCGCCCCTGCCTCGCCTCGTCCTCTCGAGATTATGGCGAGCAGGGGGGGCCAACCTTCTTCCACTTGAGTTCGTACACGACTGACTGCCCAGCCTTTCCCCAGCCCACTCGTCAAGTCGCCTTCCCCTCCTCCTACTCCGATGTGTCCAATGAGGACACGCCTTTCGCCCCGCTGGTTCAGGCGCTTGGAGGGGAGAGGGCTCGATCCGTACCCCGCCGCCGAAGTTTCTTGACGGGGCGCTTGGACTCTGCCGCCCCGTTACACTCCTCCGATCTTTGGAGGCCGAGGTCTACCTCGGCAATCTTTCTTCCGGGGGGGGGGGGGGGGGGGGGGGTGACTGGTTCGATGGGCATTGCGTCTGGTTGTTTGGCCGCTATCCATGCTTGTTCGTACCGCCATCGCTTACAAGCGGTACAGGTTGGTGGTGGTCCTTCTCGTGTTCGGCGCGGGAGCAGGGCTTCGGGTAGGCAGGGTCCGTGGGCCGCAGGTTCCGGCATTTCCTCTCGCAGCGGTACGTTGTCGGCGGGTGTCGTTGCTTGGTGCAGACGGGCACAGGACGTCCCCACCCGTCGAGAGCATGATGGCGCTGGTGTTCCCAGGTGGTGCGATGGGCGAGATGTGTCTTCCGCTGGTCTTATCTTCTACTTCCCTACTATGATGTGAAACATACAAACCGGCCCTTTCTTTAGTCTCCTCTCACACTCAAACTCACACATTTTCCATCAATCGACGGCTCATTCGTCATGCAGACAACCTCTTTCACAAAGCCAGAAACTGAACAACGAACCCCAGATTTTGCTGCCATTACAAAGGGAAAAAGAAAAAAGGGGGGGGGGGGACCCAGGGAGTCCTGTCACGACTCATGAGGTACGGTCATTAGTAAAACAAGGTAAGTACTTGTGTTGTGCATTTTATTTCCAGATCGGGGTTCATCATGGCTTCGCCCTTGTCTGATGGGCTGCTGTTTTGGTGCATGGTCGCGAATTCACTTGTTAAATAAAAAAAAATAAATAAATAAATAAATAAATAAATAAATAAATAATAAAAAAAAATTATAGAACCGATAGATCACTTTCTTGCGCACCAAGGACCGATAATTTCCCCACGAATCGAGAAAGGACTTCCCAGTTGGTAAGAGCTATGACGGGTCTGGAATCGGGGTGTCAATTGGAGCTGAAGGCTCCGGAACAGTCCCGGAACAGAGGGCCCCGGAACAGTTTCGGAACAGAAGGCCTCGGGACAAGTCTCGGAACAGTACCGGAACAGAGGGCCCCGGAACAGTTCCGGAACAGAAGGCCCCGGAACAGTCTCGGAACAGAAAGCCCCGGGACAAGTTTCGGAACAGAAGGCCCCGGAACAGTTTCGGGACAGAGGGCCCCGGAACAAGTCTCGGAACAGTCCCGGAACAGAGGGCCCCGGAACAGTTTCGGAACAGAAGGCCCCGGAACAGTTCTGGAACAGAAAGCCCCGGGACAAGTCTCGGAACAGTCCCGGAACAGAGGGCCCCGGAACAGTTCCGGAACAGAAGGCCCCGGAACAGTCCCGGAACAGAG
>CM033998.1:9036196-9108743 GCA_019603395.1 Cyrtorhinus lividipennis
GTTATTGGGGCTGAATGGAACTGACTCAGAGTTTTTATTATCACTGTTAAAGGACAACAGGTTCTCATGAGGGGGATAAAAAACGATTAGGTTGCAGTCAGAGTAGTTCATATTACCCGCCATAATGGTCAGTAAACAAGGGGGGGACGTTTATTGGGCTGATTGACAAACCTGACTCAGATTTTATTATCACTCTATAAAGACAACATGTTCTCATGAGGGGGATAAAAACGATTAGGTTGCAGTCAGAGTAGTTCATATTACCCGCCATAATGGTCTAGGTAAACAAGGGGGGGACGTTTATTGGGCTGATTACAAACCTGACTCAGATTTTTATTATCACTCTATAAAGACAACAGGTTCTCATGAGGGGGATAAAAACGATTAGGTTGCAGTCAGAGTAGTTCATATTACCCGCCATAATGGTCTGGTAAACAAGGGGGGGGACGTTTATTGGGCTGATTACAAACCTGACTCAGATTTTTATTATCACTCTATAAAGACAACAGGTTCTCATGAGGGGGATAAAAACGATTAGGTTGCAGTCAGAGTAGTTCATATTACCCGCCATAATGGTCTGGTAAACAAGGGGGGGACGTTTATTGGGCTGATTACAAACCTGACTCAGATTTTTATTATCACTCTATAAAGACAACAGGTTCTCATGAGGGGGATAAAAACGATTAGGTTGCAGTCAGAGTAGTTCATATTACCCGCCATAATGGTCTGGTAAACAAGGGGGGGACGTTTATTGGGCTGATTACAAACCTGACTCAGATTTTTATTATCACTCTATAAAGACAACAGGTTCTCATGAGGGGGATAAAAACGATTAGGTTGCAGTCAGAGTAGTTCATATTACCCGCCATAATGGTCTGGTAAACAAGGGGGGGACGTTTATTGGGCTGATTACAAACCTGACTCAGATTTTTATTATCACTCTATAAGACAACAGGTTCTCATGAGGGGGATAAAAACGATTAGGTTGCAGTCAGAGTAGTTCATATTACCCGCCATAATGGTCTGGTAAACAAGGGGGGGACGTTTATTGGGCTGATTACAAACCTGACTCAGATTTTTATTATCACTCTATAAAGACAACAGGTTCTCATGAGGGGGATAAAAACGATTAGGTTGCAGTCAGAGTAGTTCATATTACCCGCCATAATGGTCTGGTAAACAAGGGGGGGACGTTTATTGGGCTGATTACAAACCTGACTCAGATTTTTATTATCACTCTATAAGACAACAGGTTCTCATGAGGGGGATAAAAACGATTAGGTTGCAGTCAGAGTAGTTCATATTACCCGCCATAATGGTCTGGTAAACAAGGGGGGGACGTTTATTGGGCTGATTACAAACCTGACTCAGATTTTTATTATCACTCTATAAAGACAACAGGTTCTCATGAGGGGGATAAAAACGATTAGGTTGCAGTCAGAGTAGTTCATATTACCCGCCATAATGGTCTGGTAAACAAGGGGGGGACGTTTATTGGGCTGATTACAAACCTGACTCAGATTTTTATTATCACTCTATAAGACAACAGGTTCTCATGAGGGGGATAAAAACGATTAGGTTGCAGTCAGAGTAGTTCATATTACCCGCCATAATGGTCTGGTAAACAAGGGGGGGACGTTTATTGGGCTGATTACAAACCTGACTCAGATTTTTATTATCACTCTATAAAGACAACAGGTTCTCATGAGGGGGATAAAAACGATTAGGTTGCAGTCAGAGTAGTTCATATTACCCGCCATAATGGTCTGGTAAACAAGGGGGGGACGTTTATTGGGCTGAATTACAAACCTGACTCAGATTTTTATTATCACTCTATAAAGACAACAGGTTCTCATGAGGGGGATAAAAACGATTAGGTTGCAGTCAGAGTAGTTCATATTACCCGCCATAATGGTCTGGTAAACAAGGGGGGGACGTTTATTGGGCTGATTACAAACCTGACTCAGATTTTTATTATCACTCTATAAAGACAACAGGTTCTCATGAGGGGGATAAAAACGATTAGGTTGCAGTCAGAGTAGTTCATATTACCCGCCATAATGGTCTGGTAAACAAGGGGGGGACGTTTATTGGGCTGATTACAAACCTGACTCAGATTTTTATTATCACTGTATAAGACAACAGGTTCTCATGAGGGGGATAAAAACGATTAGGTTGCAGTCAGAGTAGTTCATATTACCCGCCATAATGGTCTGGTAAACAAGGGGGGGACGTTTATTGGGCTGATTACAAACCTGACTCAGATTTTTATTATCACTCTATAAAGACAACAGGTTCTCATGAGGGGGATAAAAACGATTAGGTTGCAGTCAGAGTAGTTCATATTACCCGCCATAATGGTCTGGTAAACAAGGGGGGGACGTTTATTGGGCTGATTACAAACCTGACTCAGATTTTTATTATCACTCTATAAAGACAACAGGTTCTCATGAGGGGGATAAAAACGATTAGGTTGCAGTCAGAGTAGTTCATATTACCCGCCATAATGGTCTGGTAAACAAGGGGGGGACGTTTATTGGGCTGATTACAAACCTGACTCAGATTTTTATTATCACTCTATAAAGACAACAGGTTCTCATGAGGGGGATAAAAACGATTAGGTTGCAGTCAGAGTAGTTCATATTACCCGCCATAATGGTCTGGTAAACAAGGGGGGGACGTTTATTGGGCTGATTACAAACCTGACTCAGATTTTTATTATCACTCTATAAAGACAACAGGTTCTCATGAGGGGGATAAAAACGATTAGGTTGCAGTCAGAGTAGTTCATATTACCCGCCATAATGGTCTGGTAAACAAGGGGGGGACGTTTATTGGGCTGATTACAAACCTGACTCAGATTTTTATTATCACTCTATAAAGACAACAGGTTCTCATGAGGGGGATAAAAACGATTAGGTTGCAGTCAGAGTAGTTCATATTACCCGCCATAATGGTCTGGTAAACAAGGGGGGGACGTTTATTGGGCTGATTACAAACCTGACTCAGATTTTTATTATCACTCTATAAGACAACAGGTTCTCATGAGGGGGATAAAAACGATTAGGTTGCAGTCAGAGTAGTTCATATTACCCGCCATAATGGTCTGGTAAACAAGGGGGGGACGTTTATTGGGCTGATTACAAACCTGACTCAGATTTTTATTATCACTCTATAAAGACAACAGGTTCTCATGAGGGGGATAAAAACGATTAGGTTGCAGTCAGAGTAGTTCATATTACCCGCCATAATGGTCTGGTAAACAAGGGGGGGACGTTTATTGGGCTGATTACAAACCTGACTCAGATTTTTATTATCACTCTATAAAGACAACAGGTTCTCATGAGGGGGATAAAAACGATTAGGTTGCAGTCAGAGTAGTTCATATTACCCGCCATAATGGTCTGGTAAACAAGGGGGGGACGTTTATTGGGCTGATTACAAACCTGACTCAGATTTTTATTATCACTCTATAAAGACAACAGGTTCTCATGAGGGGGATAAAAACGATTAGGTTGCAGTCAGAGTAGTTCATATTACCCGCCATAATGGTCTGGTAAACAAGGGGGGGGACGTTTATTGGGCTGATTACAAACCTGACTCAGATTTTTATTATCACTCTATAAGACAACAGGTTCTCATGAGGGGGATAAAAACGATTAGGTTGCAGTCAGAGTAGTTCATATTACCCGCCATAATGGTCTGGTAAACAAGGGGGGGACGTTTATTGGGCTGATTACAAACCTGACTCAGATTTTTATTATCACTCTATAAAGACAACAGGTTCTCATGAGGGGGATAAAAACGATTAGGTTGCAGTCAGAGTAGTTCATATTACCCGCCATAATGGTCTGGTAAACAAGGGGGGGACGTTTATTGGGCTGATTACAAACCTGACTCAGATTTTTATTATCACTGTATAAAGACAACAGGTTCTCATGAGGGGGATAAAAACGATTAGGTTGCAGTCAGAGTAGTTCATATTACCCGCCATAATGGTCTGGTAAACAAGGGGGGGACGTTTATTGGGCTGATTACAAACCTGACTCAGATTTTTATTATCACTCTATAAGACAACAGGTTCTCATGAGGGGGATAAAAACGATTAGGTTGCAGTCAGAGTAGTTCATATTACCCGCCATAATGGTCTGGTAAACAAGGGGGGGACGTTTATTGGGCTGATTACAAACCTGACTCAGATTTTTATTATCACTCTATAAGGACAACAGGTTCTCATGAGGGGGATAAAAACGATTAGGTTGCAGTCAGAGTAGTTCATATTACCCGCCATAATGGTCTGGTAAACAAGGGGGGGACGTTTATTGGGCTGATTACAAACCTGACTCAGATTTTTATTATCACTCTATGAAGACAACAGGTTCTCATGAGGGGGATAAAAACGATTAGGTTGCAGTCAGAGTAGTTCATATTACCCGCCATAATGGTCTGGTAAACAAGGGGGGGACGTTTATTGGGCTGATTACAAACCTGACTCAGATTTTTATTATCACTGTATAAAGACAACAGGTTCTCATGTGGGGGATAAAAACAATTAGGTTGCAGTCAGAGTAGTTCATATTACCCGCCATAATGGTCTGGTAAACAAGGGGGGGACGTTTATTGGGCTGAATAGAAACCTGACTCAGATTTTTATTATCACTGTATAAAGACAACAGGTTCTCATGTGGGGGATAAAAACAATTAGGTTGCAGTCAGAGTAGTTCATATTACCCGCCATTATGGTCTGGTAAACAAGGGGGGGACGTTTATTGGGCTGAATGGAAACCTGACTCAGATTTTTATTATCACTCTATAAAGACAACAGGTTCTCATGAGGGGGATAAAAACGATTAGGTTGCAGTCAGAGTAGTTCATATTACCCGCCATAATGGTCTGGTAAACAAGGGGGGGACGTTTATTGGGCTGATTACAAACCTGACTCAGATTTTTATTATCACTCTATAAAGACAACAGGTTCTCATGAGGGGGATAAAAACGATTAGGTTGCAGTCAGAGTAGTTCATATTACCCGCCATAATGGTCTGGTAAACAAGGGGGGGACGTTTATTGGGCTGATTACAAACCTGACTCAGATTTTTATTATCACTCTATAAGACAACAGGTTCTCATGAGGGGGATAAAAACAATTAGGTTGCAGTCAGAGTAGTTCATATTACCCGCCATAATGGTCTGGTAAACAAGGGGGGGACGTTTATTGGGCTGATTACAAACCTGACTCAGATTTTTATTATCACTCTATAAGACAACAGGTTCTCATGAGGGGGATAAAAACGATTAGGTTGCAGTCAGAGTAGTTCATATTACCCGCCATAATGGTCTGGTAAACAAGGGGGGGACGTTTATTGGGCTGATTACAAACCTGACTCAGATTTTTATTATCACTCTATAAAGACAACAGGTTCTCATGAGGGGGATAAAAACGATTAGGTTGCAGTCAGAGTAGTTCATATTACCCGCCATAATGGTCTGGTAAACAAGGGGGGGACGTTTATTGGGCTGAATGACAACCTGACTCAGATTTTTATTATCACTCTATAAAGACAACAGGTTCTCATGAGGGGGATAAAAACGATTAGGTTGCAGTCAGAGTAGTTCATATTACCCGCCATAATGGTCTGGTAAACAAGGGGGGGACGTTTATTGGGCTGATTACAAACCTGACTCAGATTTTTATTATCACTCTATGAAGACAACAGGTTCTCATGAGGGGGATAAAAACGATTAGGTTGCAGTCAGAGTAGTTCATATTACCCGCCATAATGGTCTGGTAAACAAGGGGGGGACGTTTATTGGGCTGATTGACAACCTGACTCAGATTTTTATTATCACTCTATAAAGACAACAGGTTCTCATGAGGGGGATAAAAACGATTAGGTTGCAGTCAGAGTAGTTCATATTACCCGCCATAATGGTCTGGTAAACAAGGGGGGGACGTTTATTGGGCTGATTACAAACCTGACTCAGATTTTTATTATCACTCTATAAGACAACAGGTTCTCATGAGGGGGATAAAAACGATTAGGTTGCAGTCAGAGTAGTTCATATTACCCGCCATAATGGTCTGGTAAACAAGGGGGGGACGTTTATTGGGCTGATTACAAACCTGACTCAGATTTTTATTATCACTCTATAAAGACAACAGGTTCTCATGAGGGGGATAAAAACGATTAGGTTGCAGTCAGAGTAGTTCATATTACCCGCCATTATGGTCTGGTAAACAAGGGGGGGACGTTTATTGGGCTGAATGGAAACCTGACTCAGATTTTTATTATCACTCTATAAAGACAACAGGTTCTCATGAGGGGGATAAAAACGATTAGGTTGCAGTCAGAGTAGTTCATATTACCCGCCATAATGGTCTGGTAAACAAGGGGGGGACGTTTATTGGGCTGATTACAAACCTGACTCAGATTTTTATTATCACTCTATAAAGACAACAGGTTCTCATGAGGGGGATAAAAACGATTAGGTTGCAGTCAGAGTAGTTCATATTACCCGCCATAATGGTCTGGTAAACAAGGGGGGGACGTTTATTGGGCTGATTACAAACCTGACTCAGATTTTTATTATCACTCTATGAAGACAACAGGTTCTCATGAGGGGGATAAAAACGATTAGGTTGCAGTCAGAGTAGTTCATATTACCCGCCATAATGGTCTGGTAAACAAGGGGGGGACGTTTATTGGGCTGATTACAAACCTGACTCAGATTTTTATTATCACTCTATAAAGACAACAGGTTCTCATGAGGGGGATAAAAACGATTAGGTTGCAGTCAGAGTAGTTCATATTACCCGCCATAATGGTCTGGTAAACAAGGGGGGGACGTTTATTGGGCTGATTACAAACCTGACTCAGATTTTTATTATCACTCTATGAAGACAACAGGTTCTCATGAGGGGGATAAAAACGATTAGGTTGCAGTCAGAGTAGTTCATATTACCCGCCATAATGGTCTGGTAAACAAGGGGGGGACGTTTATTGGGCTGATTACAAACCTGACTCAGATTTTTATTATCACTCTATAAAGACAACAGGTTCTCATGAGGGGGATAAAAACGATTAGGTTGCAGTCAGAGTAGTTCATATTACCCGCCATAATGGTCTGGTAAACAAGGGGGGGACGTTTATTGGGCTGATTACAAACCTGACTCAGATTTTTATTATCACTCTATAAAGACAACAGGTTCTCATGAGGGGGATAAAAACGATTAGGTTGCAGTCAGAGTAGTTCATATTACCCGCCATAATGGTCTGGTAAACAAGGGGGGGACGTTTATTGGGCTGATTACAAACCTGACTCAGATTTTTATTATCACTCTATAAAGACAACAGGTTCTCATGAGGGGGATAAAAACGATTAGGTTGCAGTCAGAGTAGTTCATATTACCCGCCATAATGGTCTGGTAAACAAGGGGGGGACGTTTATTGGGCTGAATGGAAACCTGACTCAGATTTTTATTATCACTCTATAAAGACAACAGGTTCTCATGAGGGGGATAAAAACGATTAGGTTGCAGTCAGAGTAGTTCATATTACCCGCCATAATGGTCTGGTAAACAAGGGGGGGACGTTTATTGGGCTGAATGGAAACCTGACTCAGATTTTTATTATCACTCTATAAAGACAACAGGTTCTCATGAGGGGGATAAAAACGATTAGGTTGCAGTCAGAGTAGTTCATATTACCCGCCATAATGGTCTGGTAAACAAGGGGGGGACGTTTATTGGGCTGATTACAAACCTGACTCAGATTTTTATTATCACTCTATAAAGACAACAGGTTCTCATGAGGGGGATAAAAACGATTAGGTTGCAGTCAGAGTAGTTCATATTACCCGCCATAATGGTCTGGTAAACAAGGGGGGGACGTTTATTGGGCTGATTACAAACCTGACTCAGATTTTTATTATCACTCTATAAAGACAACAGGTTCTCATGAGGGGGATAAAAACGATTAGGTTGCAGTCAGAGTAGTTCATATTACCCGCCATAATGGTCTGGTAAACAAGGGGGGGACGTTTATTGGGCTGATTACAAACCTGACTCAGATTTTTATTATCACTCTATAAAGACAACAGGTTCTCATGAGGGGGATAAAAACGATTAGGTTGCAGTCAGAGTAGTTCATATTACCCGCCATAATGGTCTGGTAAACAAGGGGGGGACGTTTATTGGGCTGATTACAAACCTGACTCAGATTTTTATTATCACTCTATAAGACAACAGGTTCTCATGAGGGGGATAAAAACGATTAGGTTGCAGTCAGAGTAGTTCATATTACCCGCCATAATGGTCTGGTAAACAAGGGGGGGACGTTTATTGGGCTGATTACAAACCTGACTCAGATTTTTATTATCACTCTATAAGACAACAGGTTCTCATGAGGGGGATAAAAACGATTAGGTTGCAGTCAGAGTAGTTCATATTACCCGCCATAATGGTCTGGTAAACAAGGGGGGACGTTTATTGGGCTGATTACAAACCTGACTCAGATTTTTATTATCACTCTATAAAGACAACAGGTTCTCATGAGGGGGATAAAAACGATTAGGTTGCAGTCAGAGTAGTTCATATTACCCGCCATAATGGTCTGGTAAACAAGGGGGGGACGTTTATTGGGCTGATTACAAACCTGACTCAGATTTTTATTATCACTCTATAAAGACAACAGGTTCTCATGAGGGGGATAAAAACGATTAGGTTGCAGTCAGAGTAGTTCATATTACCCGCCATAATGGTCTGGTAAACAAGGGGGGGACGTTTATTGGGCTGAATTACAAACCTGACTCAGATTTTTATTATCACTCTATAAAGACAACAGGTTCTCATGAGGGGGATAAAAACGATTAGGTTGCAGTCAGAGTAGTTCATATTACCCGCCATAATGGTCTGGTAAACAAGGGGGGGACGTTTATTGGGCTGATTACAAACCTGACTCAGATTTTTATTATCACTCTATAAAGACAACAGGTTCTCATGAGGGGGATAAAAACGATTAGGTTGCAGTCAGAGTAGTTCATATTACCCGCCATAATGGTCTGGTAAACAAGGGGGGGACGTTTATTGGGCTGATTACAAACCTGACTCAGATTTTTATTATCACTCTATAAGACAACAGGTTCTCATGAGGGGGATAAAAACGATTAGGTTGCAGTCAGAGTAGTTCATATTACCCGCCATAATGGTCTGGTAAACAAGGGGGGGACGTTTATTGGGCTGATTACAAACCTGACTCAGATTTTTATTATCACTCTATAAAGACAACAGGTTCTCATGAGGGGGATAAAAACGATTAGGTTGCAGTCAGAGTAGTTCATATTACCCGCCATAATGGTCTGGTAAACAAGGGGGGGACGTTTATTGGGCTGATTACAAACCTGACTCAGATTTTTATTATCACTGTATAAGACAACAGGTTCTCATGAGGGGGATAAAAACGATTAGGTTGCAGTCAGAGTAGTTCATATACCCCCATAATGGTCCGGTAAACAGGGGGGGGGAACGTTTATTGGGCTGAATGGAAACCATTCTCAGATTTTTTGTATCACTGTATAAAGTCAAACAGGTTCATCATGAGGAGGGATAAAAACGATTAGGTTGCAGTCAGAGTAGTTCATATTACCCGCCCTAATGGTCGGTAAACAAGGGGGGGACGTTTATTGGGCTGAATGGAAAACCATTCTCAGATTTTTTTGTATCACTGTATAAAGTCAACAGGTTCTATGAGGGGGATAAAAACGATTAGTTGCCGTCAGAGTAGTTCATATTACCCCCCCCATAATGGTCCGGGTAAACAAGGGGGGGGACGTTTATTGGGCTGAATGGAACCACTTCTCAGATTTTTTGTATCACGTATAAAGTCACACCAGGTTCTCATGAGGGGGATAAAAACGATTAGGTTGCAGTCAGAGTAGTTCATATTACCCACCATAATGGTCCGGTAAACAAGGGGGGACGTTTATTGGGCTGAATGGAAACCATTCTCAGATTTTTATTATCACTCTATAAAGACAACAGGTTCTCATGAGGGGGATAAAAACGATTAGGTTGCAGTCAGAGTAGTTCATATTACCCGCCATAATGGTCTGGTAAACAAGGGGGGGACGTTTATTGGGCTGATTACAAACCTGACTCAGATTTTTATTATCACTCTATAAAGACAACAGGTTCTCATGAGGGGGATAAAAACGATTAGGTTGCAGTCAGAGTAGTTCATATTACCCGCCATTAATGGTCTGGTAAACAAGGGGGGGACGTTTATTGGGCTGATTACAAACCTGACTCAGATTTTTATTATCACTCTATGAAGACAACAGGTTCTCATGACGGGGATAAAAACGATTAGGTTGCAGTCAGAGTAGTTCATATTACTCGCCATAATGGTCTGGTAAACAAGGGGGGGACGTTTATTGGGCTGAATGGAAACCTGACTCAGATTTTTATTATCACTCTATAAGGACAACAGGTTCTCATGTGGGGGATAAAAACGATTAGGTTGCAGTCAGAGTAGTTCATATTACCCGCCATTATGGTCTCGTAAACAAGGGGGGGGACGTTTATTGGGCTGATTACAAACCTGACTCAGATTTTTATTATCACTCTATGAAGACAACAGGTTCTCATGACGGGGATAAAAACGATTAGGTTGCAGTCAGAGTAGTTCATATTACTCGCCATAATGGTCTGGTAAACAAGGGGGGGACGTTTATTGGGCTGATTACAAACCTGACTCAGATTTTTATTATCACTCTATAAAGACAACAGGTTCTCATGAGGGGGATAAAAACGATTAGGTTGCAGTCAGAGTAGTTCATATTACCCGCCATAATGGTCTGGTAAACAAGGGGGGGACGTTTATTGGGCTGATTACAAACCTGACTCAGATTTTTATTATCACTCTATGAAAGACAACAGGTTCTCATGACGGGGATAAAAACAATTAGGTTGCAGTCAGAGTAGTTCATATTACCCGCCATAATGGTCTGGTAAACAAGGGGGGGACGTTTATTGGGCTGATTACAAACCTGACTCAGATTTTTATTATCACTGTATAAAGACAACAGGTTCTCATGAGGGGGATAAAAACGATTAGGTTGCAGTCAGAGTAGTTCATATTACCCGCCATAATGGTCTGGTAAACAAGGGGGGGGACGTTTATTGGGCTGAATGGAAACCTGACTCAGATTTTTATTATCACTGTATAAAGACAACAGGTTCTCATGTGGGGGATAAAAACAATTAGGTTGCAGTCAGAGTAGTTCATATTACCCGCCATTATGGTCTGGTAAACAAGGGGGGGACGTTTATTGGGCTGATTACAAACCTGACTCAGATTTTTATTATCACTCTATAAAGACAACAGGTTCTCATGAGGGGGATAAAAACGATTAGGTTGCAGTCAGAGTAGTTCATATTACCCGCCATAATGGTCTGGTAAACAAGGGGGGGACGTTTATTGGGCTGATTACAAACCTGACTCAGATTTTTATTATCACTCTATAAAGACAACAGGTTCTCATGAGGGGGATAAAAACGATTAGGTTGCAGTCAGAGTAGTTCATATTACCCGCCATTATGGTCTGGTAAACAAGGGGGGGACGTTTATTGGGCTGATTACAAACCTGACTCAGATTTTTATTATCACTCTATGAAGACAACAGGTTCTCATGACGGGGATAAAAACGATTAGGTTGCAGTCAGAGTAGTTCATATTACCCGCCATAATGGTCTGGTAAACAAGGGGGGGACGTTTATTGGGCTGAATGGAAACCTGACTCAGATTTTTATTATCACTCTATAAGGACAACAGGTTCTCATGAGGGGGATAAAAACGATTAGGTTGCAGTCAGAGTAGTTCATATTACCCGCCATTATGGTCTGGTAAACAAGGGGGGGACGTTTATTGGGCTGATTACAAACCTGACTCAGATTTTTATTATCACTCTATGAAGACAACAGGTTCTCATGAGGGGGATATAAACGATTAGGTTGCAGTCAGAGTAGTTCATATTACCCGCCATAATGGTCTGGTAAACAAGGGGGGGACGTTTATTGGGCTGATTACAAACCTGACTCAGATTTTTATTATCACTCTATGAAGACAACAGGTTCTCATGAGGGGGATAAAAACGATTAGGTTGCAGTCAGAGTAGTTCATATTACCCGCCATAATGGTCTGGTAAACAAGGGGGGGGACGTTTATTGGGCTGATTACAAACCTGACTCAGATTTTTATTATCACTCTATGAAGACAACAGGTTCTCATGAGGGGGATATAAACGATTAGGTTGCAGTCAGAGTAGTTCATATTACCCGCCATAATGGTCTGGTAAACAAGGGGGGGACGTTTATTGGGCTGATTACAAACCTGACTCAGATTTTTATTATCACTGTATAAAGACAACAGGTTCTCATGTGGGGGATAAAAACGATTAGGTTGCAGTCAGAGTAGTTCATATTACCCGCCATAATGGTCTGGTAAACAAGGGGGGGACGTTTATTGGGCTGAATGGAAACCTGACTCAGATTTTTATTATCATTGTATAAAGACAACAGGTTCTCATGTGGGGGATAAAAACAATTAGGTTGCAGTCAGAGTAGTTCATATTACCCGCCATTATGGTCTGGTAAACAAGGGGGGGACGTTCATTGGGCTGAATGGAAACCTGACTCAGATTTTTATTATCACTCTATAAAGACAACGGGTTCTCATGAGGGGGATAAAAACGATTAGGTTGCAGTCAGAGTAGTTCATATTACCCGCCATAATGGTCTGATAAACAAGGGGGGGACGTTTATTGGGCTGATTACAAACCTGACTCAGATTTTTATTATCACTCTATAAAGACAACAGGTTCTCATGAGGGGGATAAAAACGATTAGGTTGCAGTCAGAGTAGTTCATATTACCCGCCATTATGGTCTGGTAAACAAGGGGGGGACGTTTATTGGGCTGATTACAAACCTGACTCAGATTTTTATTATCACTCTATGAAGACAACAGGTTCTCATGACGGGGATAAAAACGATTAGGTTGCAGTCAGAGTAGTTCATATTACTCGCCATAATGGTCTGGTAAACAAGGGGGGGACGTTTATTGGGCTGATTACAAACCTGACTCAGATTTTTATTATCACTCTATAAGGACAACAGGTTCTCATGAGGGGGATAAAAACGATTGGGTTGCAGTCAGAGTAGTTCATATTACCCGCCATTATGGTCTGGTAAACAAGGGGGGGGGGACGTTTATTGGGCTAATTACAAACCTGACTCAGATTTTTATTATCACTGCATGAAGTCAACAGGTTCTCATGAGGGGGATAAAAACGATTAGGTTGCAGTCAGAGTAGTTCATATTACTCGCCATAATGGTCAGGTAAACAAGGGGGGTACGTTTATTGGGCTGAATAGAAACCTGACTCAGATTTCTATTATCACTCTATAAAGACAACAGGTTCTCATGAGGGGGATAAAAACGATTAGGTTGCAGTCAGAGTAGTTCATATTACCCGCCATTATGGTCTGGTAAACAAGGGGGAGACGTTTATTGGGCTGAATGGAAACCTGACTCAGATTTTTATTATCACTGTATAAAGACAACAGGTTCTCATGTGGGGGATAAAAACGATTAGGTTGCAGTCAGAGTAGTTCATATTACCCGCCATTATGGTCTGGTAAACAAGGGGGGGACGTTCATTGGGCTGATTACAAACCAGACTCAGATTTTTATTATCACTCTATAAAGGCAACAGGTTCTCATGAGGGGGATAAAAACGATTAGGTTGCAGTCAGAGTAGTTCATATTACCCGCCATAATGGTCTGGTAAACAAGGGGGGGGGGGACGATTATTGGGCTGATTACAAACCTGACTCAGATTTTTATTATCACTCTATGAAGACAACAGGTTGTCATGAGGGGGATAGCAACGATCTGGTTGCAGTCAGAGTAGTTCATATTACCCGCCATAATGGTCAGGTAAACCAGGGGGGTACGTTGATTGGGCTGAATGGAAACCACTCTCGGATTTTTATTATCACTGTATAAAGACAACAGGTTCTCATTAGGGGGATAAAAACGATTAGGTTGCAGTCAGAGTAGTTCATATTACTCGCCATAATGGTCTGGTAAACAAGGGGGGGACGTTTATTGGGCTGATTACAAACCTGACTCAGATTTTTATTATCACTCTATAAGGACAACAGGTTCTCATGAGGGGGATAAAAACGATTGGGTTGCAGTCAGAGTAGTTCATATTACCCGCCATTATGGTCTGGTAAACAAGGGGGGGGGGGGACGTTTATTGGGCTGCTTACAAACCTGACTCAGATTTTTATTATCACTGCATGAAGACAACAGGTTCTCATGAGGGGGATAAAAACGATTAGGTTGCAGTCAGAGTAGTTCATATTACTCGCCATAATGGTCAGGTAAACAAGGGGGGTACGTTTATTGGGCTGAATAGAAACCTGACTCAGATTTCTATTATCACTCTATAAAGACAACAGGTTCTCATGAGGGGGATAAAAACGATTAGGTTGCAGTCAGAGTAGTTCATATTACCCGCCATTATGGTCTGGTAAACAAGGGGGAGACGTTTATTGGGCTGAATGGAAACCTGACTCAGATTTTTATTATCACTGTATAAAGACAACAGGTTCTCATGTGGGGGATAAAAACGATTAGGTTGCAGTCAGAGTAGTTCATATTACCCGCCATTATGGTCTGGTAAACAAGGGGGGGACGTTCATTGGGCTGATTACAAACCTGACTCAGATTTTTATTATCACTCTATAAAGACAACAGGTTCTCATGAGGGGGATAAAAACGATTAGGTTGCAGTCAGAGTAGTTCATATTACCCGCCATAATGGTCTGGTAAACAAGGGGGGGACGTTTATTGGGCTGATTACAAACCTGACTCAGATTTTTATTATCACTCTATAAAGACAACAGGTTCTCATGAGGGGGATAAAAACGATTAGGTTGCAGTCAGAGTAGTTCATATTACCCGCCATAATGGTCTGGTAAACAAGGGGGGGGACGTTTATTGGGCTGATTACAAACCTGACTCAGATTTTTATTATCACTCTATGAAGACAACAGGTTGTCATGAGGGGGATAGAAACGATCTGGTTGCAGTCAGAGTAGTTCATATTACCCGCCATAATGGTCAGGTAAACCAGGGGGGTACGTTTATTGGGCTGAATGGAAACCATTCTCGGATTTTTATTATCACTGTATAAAGACAACAGGTTCTCATTAGGGGGATAAAAACGATTAGGTTGCAGTCAGAGTAGTTCATATTACCCGCCATAATGGTCAGGTAAATAAGGGGGGTACGTTTATTGAGCTGAATAGAGACCTGACTCAGATTTTTATTATCACTGGAAAAAGTCAACAGGTTCTCATGAGGGGGATAAAAACGCTTAGGTTGCAGTCAGAGTAGTTCATATTACCCGCCATAATGGTCTGGTAAACAAGGGGGGTACGTTCATTGGGCTGAATGGAAACCATTCTCGGATTTTTTGTATCACTGTATAAAGTCAACAGGTTCTCATGAGGGGATAAAAACGCTTAGGTTGCAGTCAGAGTAGTTCATATTACCCGCCATAATGGTCAGGTATGCAAGGGGGGTACGTTTATTGGGCTGAATGGAAACCATTCTCGGATTTTTATTATCACTGTATAAAGACAACAGGTTATCATGAGGGGGAGAAAAACGATTAAGTTTGCCCCCGTTTCCCGCTTCTTGATTATCAGGAGTCATCATAGGGTAACTACGTCTGTCTTGGCCAAGCCCAAAAGAATTAACAACAACAAAATCCATAATTTTGAATATGTTAGATTATCATTGACCAAATTATTTATTATCTGTCACTATTTTTTAAGGCCTTGTCACTACAATCCATTGTAATATTATCCTCTGAAAATGGGATCTACCAACGTCTTGCTCCGTGTTTGTTGACACCCCTCACGCCGCGCCTCTCCATGGCCATTTAGCATGCAGGCTCAAACATTCCATTAGTTCTACAATCCGCCCCGTTGACCACTGCACCTGTCTTGTCAGTATCTTCCATGAGCTAGGGGAAGGTGGGGCAGTTGTGACCACTCCTTGCATTCCTTGGTGGTTTGAATTTTGGCGCCATGAGTCGTAATTTATTGATGTGGCAGTGGATTCAAAGGTCTAGCAGTGAGAGGAGCCATTTCCCAATCAACCTTCAGCTCTGATGGCGGTTCATGTATTTTCCTCACAGAAACGTAATTTGTCAGGTACATTCAACGTGCAAAGCTTTGCATGAAGTTACTGCGCTACTGGAGTGCTTTTCGCTCCATTTTACGTGAAACGTGTCCAGTTTTAGAAAGTACCTTCATCAGAGAAGAAAATTGAATCTCTCAGGAGTTTTAATTGTTTATCCATCATGGCTGATTGTGGGGTAGTTATGACCAGAGTCGCTGGGGCAGTTATGACCACTGGTCATATCAGCCCCATGTAGTCAAAAGTTCACTATATTAGACGTGTTAATGGATTCGTTGGACCAACCGAGTATGACGTTCAATTTCTTAGGCAGTATGGTGGAAGCTATACTTTCCATTTCCCAAACGTTCAAGAAAGGACTACCCTGCACAGGACCGAGGGGGTTGCCAAATTACCAGTTACCTTACCAGGACCTCCAGAAATCGCTTCACTTTCAATTATGCCTTTAATCGTTTCAATGTTCGTTGAAGAGTTCTATTAGGCGTGAAGTTACCCAAATTTTCAAAATGTGATATTCACTTTAGTATTTTTCAAGATAATATACATTATTTTTTCAAGGGATATTTGTATTTTTCAAGTTATAGTTAATTTTTCAAGCTCTCGCACTCCTCGCTGAGAGTAATTTTTTATTACTACCTAGTCCTAAATTTCAAGATCTCTAATGGCTAGTGAATTTTTGATAGGCATACGAGTGAACGCTTACATAAGCCTACTGCTTCAAGTATGTACATATTTTCTACAAATTGTGTCCTTCAGAACAATTACAAGAGTTTTTCAAGTTCGATCGTTCCTTCGTTATTTAAAACAAATAATAATTTCAGCCCTTTTTAAAGGGCACTTCGAAAATGTGGTCACATGTGCCCCATATCGTGCTCATATCTGCCCCTTATATGGGGCAGCTGTGACCAAAGTTAAGCATTGGGGAAAAATCAGAAAAAGTAATTATACTTGGATTTTTTCTTCAACTAAATCCGGATTCTATTGGCAAAAATGTCCTAGTTTTTGGCGAGTTTTTTTTCTGTTTCAAAAAATTCAGTTCCCTACTTTCAATTGAAGGATTTGTTGAAAATGGTCACAACTGGAGTGGTGACCACAGCTTAGGGTGACAGGAGTGATGTTGGGAACTACCGTCCGGTCTGCTCCTTGTCAACTATCCCAAAGCTATTTGAGAAACTGGTTGTGGTTCACATCTCGCCAATGTTCAACTCGTTCATAGCACCCGAGCAGCATGGCTTTGTAAAGGGGCGTTCCACCGTAACCAATCTGGCATCCTTCCAGGACTTCACACTTTGCGCCATCGGGGAGGGTCACCAGGTTGACCTCGTGACGACGGATTTTTCAAAGGCGTTTGATAGGCTTCCTCATCGCACAATCCTTGATGTGTTGTCATCGATTGGTGTCTTTGGGCCATTTCACTCGTGGGTTTCCAGCTACCTCACGGCCAGACAGCTCTCTGTGCGTGTGGATGGTGTCGTCTCCCGCTCATTCATCGCCACTTCTGGAGTCCCTCAAGGCTCTCACCTTGGCCCCCTCCTCTTCAACCTGGTGATTAACGGAGTCGTCTCCTCTCTTCATGACACTGAGTTCCTGATTTATGCTGATGACCTCAAACTCTTCACAACCATTGATGGCCCCTCGGACTGCCTTTTCCTCCAGAAGAGCCTCGACGCTCTTTCTCTAGGGTGCGATCAGAGCGGTCTGGCTTTGAACCCCTCTAAATGTGCCCTTACCTCATTCCACCGCTTGCACTCTCCTGTCACCCACACCTACTCAATCAACGGAGTTCTCCTGTCACGTAAGGACGGCATTGTGGACCTCGGTGTTTATCTGGACTCCCAGCTATCCTTTTCATACCACATTGCGCAGGTTGCATCCCGTGGCATGCGTGTGCTGGGCTTTCTTAAGAGGAACACCAGAGAGTTCTCCCAAGCATCAGCCCTGGTTTCTCTTTATAAGGCTCTCGTGCAACCCATACTGGAGTACGCGTCGGTGATCTGGAGCCCGTACTATGATTGCCACACCTTGCAGATCGAGCGTGTCTTCAGGGCATTCCTCCGTTTCCTCGCCTACAAACTGTTTATTCCCCGCGAGGACCTGGATTACTTTGAGCTCGCTCGCCGCTTCAACCTGCTGTCTCCCCGTGATCGTCGCATGTGCGCTGATGTGTCGTTCCTCCATGGCTTGCTCTCGGGGCGTATTGACGCACCAGATCTCCTGGCTCGCGTCGGCTTCCATGTTCCTCGCCACACTTTAAGATCCACCACACCATTTTCTGTCCCTTCTTCCCCTACGAACTACCTTCTCCATCGTCCAATGAGTCGCATTCCTCGCCAAGTCAATCTCCTCTCCGCCTCTTCTCCCTTCATTGATATTATTTCCTCACCTCTCTCATCCATTAAGACTGCTCTCATTAACCATCTCTGCTCTGAACCCCTACACGACCCTGTTTAGCTACTCTTTGTTTCGTACTTCTGTGACTCCTGATTGTCCGCCTGATTATTATCTCATTTGTAATTGGGTTTATCCCGTATTATTATAAATAAATAAATAAATAAACTGCCCCACCTTCCCCTATCTCCCTCGCGACAAACCATATCATCCGACGCCTTCATTCCTCGCTTTCCCGAAGGTGATCGGAACTCAACATATCACTTCCCCGTCACGATGGGAAATAATCCGGGACGTCCTCGCCTATCAACTTATCCCTCGCCACGAAGGGAAATAAGTCGGGAACGTACTCAACCCAACAGGGTTCGCGGAGACTTCACTCGGGTCTCGTCGGCGTTCCTGGTCGTCGCCTGGCCTTCGTCTTCCTCCAAATCTCCGACGTCGATATTTAATAACTGGCCAGGTCGTACATTTTAATTTATTTATACCATCGCTTTTATATCCAACTGTTTTTATTTATTTTCCTTCCGAAGTTCCTATATTTTCATTAATTTATTATTCTAATTTTCACGCTTCCACACTTGTATTTCATCCGATTAAAGTAACGCCTTTTCTTTCTATTTCGATTTGGTTTATCTCAACATTTCCCTATATGGAAATAACAACGTCCATCTTGTACAGTTAATGTAAGTACAGTCAACGAAGCATTTTTACGGATACCTTTCTATTTTGAGAAAATCAAATTTATTTTAAAACAATAACTTTGAAGTGAAAACAATGAAAGTCAAGTGTAACGACATCATAAAGACTTAGCTCAACGTCACAGCCTCTCTTCTGGAGAAATACAAATCCGGTAATTAGAAAATTTCTTCACTCGCCGTCTGATAGCACTCAGAATGTAAAAAAAAGTCTTTGGAGTCATCCGGAAATACTCGCGAAACTTAATTGGTTGTTCTAGCAATGGGGGGAACAAGGTATGGAACTCTCCGGATGATTCTCATTCCATAAAAATGTCATTCGCCCATTCCCGACGCTCAACCATCAACATATATCTCAACAGTGAGTTTTCATTTAGAAATTCTATCGCTGCTAGATCTTCCATATTATACGAAGGGCCCGGGGGAACTGACGAAAATCGGTAGAATCGTTTGAAAAATCGGATCTAGTCTAAACACCTCAGTCGGGGAGTCGGTGGAATCGGCAGAGCTGGAGTTCGGCCGAGTAAAAAATCTGCAAATTCTTACACACGGGTTGGTTATTCCTCGAATGGGGGAAACAGTGGGTGTGGCGGGTCCTAGACCCATTCCAATCGATTCAGGGTCCAAAATTTAGTGGAATAGGTGGATACAAATCGTAGACAAGGTGGGGCGAGGTTGAGACCAGAACGAAGTCCCAACAGCTCCACAGCCACCCCCACCCTAAAGCTCATTACATGCCAATGATGGAAGACCGCAAGCACAAGAAGAGGCGCGTTAAGGCGGCGGTTCGCGCCGCGACAGAGACAGGAGACCGAGACAGGAGTCTGAGACCAGCGACCGCGACAAGTGTCATCAAGCAAACGCTCAGTTCAAGAGAGTCTGTCGATGAAGTCAGTGGTGTTTTGTGTCGTGATGGAAAACCTAGTAATGAAGCTGCTATTGGAGGAAGAAGAAGACCATGATTTGCTCTTATATTATTATTACAAATACAAAACTGAAAGACGATTACCTATTAAGGATTTATATTTAACTAGAGGTCAAGAAGGATCATTTTCGCTATTAGTAAAGAAGCACCTGATGTTTGATGACAATATATTCAGGAAGTATTTTCGGCTCAATAAAACACAGTTTGATTACGTATTAAATTTAATGAAAAAAAACAATGCTATCATTCGTATTTCGTATATTACCTTCTTATATTTCACAAATAGTCAAAGAGGTGTTAAAACATTTAAAGACTGTTTCGGTGCCAATTTTTATGCCTATTCCAAAAGAAGGTGATTTTAGGCGTATATCTGAAGGATTTTGGGACAAATGGCGATTCCCCAATTGCACAGGTGCTATTGATACACGTAAGAATAAGAGCCCCTGAAAATAGTGGGTCGCTGTATTTTAATTATAAGGAGTATTAACTCCATTGTTCTTCTGGCTATTGTAGACCATAATTACAAGTTCATTGCAGTAGACGTTGGCTCATATGGCAAAGAAGGAGATAGTGGAATATTCCAAAAGTCTACAATGGGGAAACAAATCATGAAAAATGAATTTAATTTTCCAGAACCAAAAAATTTACCAAATTCGAACATAATATTACCCCATTTTTTAGTTTCAGATGAAGCATTTAGTCTTGATACTTATATGATGAAACCGTACGCTAGAAGAGTTGCAAAAAACGATTTAAGCAAAGAAATATTCAACTACCGCCTTTGTCGTGCGAGACGAGTATCGGAAAATGCGTTCGGTTTGCTGTCTCAGATGTTTAGAATATTTTATTGTCCTTCAAATGTTCGTCTCTGTAGGAGTCTAGTTGTGCATTGTATAGCGGAGGGTGCTGCCTGATTAGTTCAATCAGATTCTCACAGTCTTCGTCAGAAAAACTCATTTTTGAACACTAAACACGTGTGCTTTCACGAGCGCGACGGAGACACTACTTGTCCGGAGCAGCGACCGTCTCGCTGTCTCCTGTCTCTGTCTCGCTCGCGAACTGTCGCGTATACATTGCCTAATGTCAAGTGACGGTCGCGGTCGCTGGTCTCAGTCTCCTGTCTCGGTCTCCTGTCTCTGTCGCTGCGCGAACCGCCACCTTTAAAGGTGGCTGGTAGTACGGAGGCCTAGCAGAGCAAAAGATTGAACTAAAAGACCCCTTGGGAAACCCGGCACCTCCACGAGATCCACCCTGGGCTGCCACAGGCAGGCGGACGCCGGAAGAGGGTGGGGTGCCTGATATACGGGGAAGCCATGGAGCCATAGAGCGGGGCTCCCAGATGATCTAGCGCAAAGAAAAGAAAAAGGGAAAACACGACTGGGATAGACTGTAATGGGCCACATGGCCTCAGGAACAGTCTAGCGCAGGTATATCAGGACGGCGTACGGTGGACGGACTTTGACCTTTTTTGATCAGGACATCATGAAACGTCCAGAAAAAAATTTTGAGCCAAATCGGAGAGGTTGACCATTATCATGACCTAACCCCATACATTTAATTCCAGATTGAGGACCAAATTGGCTGCCATGAAATGTTTGAGCCCTACCTTAAACTACGATTTGTTGTTTTTCTCAGAAACCTGGTTAGATGATACGGTGGCTGATAGTGAACTGGGCCTTCCTAACTACATTTTGTATAGAACAGACAGAACTGCACGTACGAGTACTAAAGCTATCGGAGGTGGCGTGTTGGTGGCTGTTTCTACGAGGATTCTTTCGTACCGTTGGAAGGTAAATTTCGACAACGTGGAGCATGTGTTTGAGGACAAACTAGAGCCGGAATCGGGTCCCTGACCCAAATTTCAGATTTTGTAAAAAACACTACCAAAATCTGCGTGGACGGCTGACGGACATTTGCTTATTATGATCAAGACTCTAATTATTCAAGGAGTAACCAACAAAAATCTGTCAGAACGTGCTCAAATTCGACATTCCGTATTTTTATTCATTGAGGTACCTATTCATCTATTCTCTTATTTTCATGAAGGGTACCGCCGCTAAGTAGATAACAACTGAACTCATCAACTTCGTTAATCTTTATTATATTCCATTGTAAACACTTCATCGTAAAGATTAATGTAAATAACACCTCGCGCACTTCGATTATAAAATTTCAACGCTCACTTATGCCGGATCAACTGTGATTTTCAAGTCACCAAAATCGATTGGTTTCTGTATTTTTTGGAAGAGAAAAATTAATTTAATTTTGTTTTTAAATCGTGAAAGTGGAACGGGTGAATAGGCGGAAGGTGTTGTCGTCGAAGAGCTATTTTCTGCGGGCTTCGGCGGCGTCGTTTTTCTTGGTGATTTTGGCTTTGAGGTGCTCTTTGTACCCTTGAATGCCCTCCTGCCATTTGGTGACCGTCCCCTTTTCGCACACCCATATCTGTTCGGCGACCTGAAACACATGAATTGTGTTAGAAACTTTCTCAAGGTTCCTTAACAATATTATTTCTTAACTCTTATGCTTTAGCAGAATACGCTTTACTGCCTATGTAAGTGCCTTACGAGCAGGCCTAAGACGGCACTATAACAATGACGAAGGAAGATGTTGAATTTATACTAGTTAAGCTGGCACTCGTAGGGAATAAATTGTGTTGTAGTGTGCAGACCTAAGAACTAAAACAACCAACCTGAAGTGATAAGAATTTGCTATTCGGCCAAAGACGACCCATTGTGACGTGTAAACCCTAAATTTCTGTGTGTTAATAAAAGTTTGCTTTTTAAAAACTAAAGTTTGTGTTTGCGAACCAAAACTTGTATATATGTTTGAGGACTATTGAATAAGAGAAAAAGATAAGCAAAAATAGCTCATTAGGTGAGAAGAGCACGGCAAAAGGGGTAATATGAATCAAAGTCTGGCTGAGTTCAGCCTTTATATCTGTCACCCCAGTGAATAAGTTGGTAACTCAAATTTCCCAACTTTTCAAGAGAGCGTTTTTAATGTTTGAACCACCACATAAAATCCGGATTTTTGTTTAGGAAGTTGAAATTAGGAGGGAATCACCCTCTATTGCTACCTACATTTTACTATCACAACACCGATTCGGTTGACTTTATTGGGAATCTAATAATGAAGTTTACCGTCAATTTGAGATTTAGATGACCATATGGGCACAGACAATTTGGCTCGTACTTAACTAATTATTCACTTATTATAAACAATATTTTTTATGAATTTGTCACATTAAGTACCTTCTAATTTTGAGAATCCGTGAAAGAAAACAATTCTCACGCCAAAAGTAGTTTTATCATAATGTACATGGTACAATATGCTTATAAAAGACCCTGCAAATTATTACACACGGGTTGGTTATTCCTCGAATGGGGGAAACAGTGGGTGTGGCGGGTCCCAGACCTATTCCAATCGATTCAGCGTCCAAAATTTAGTGGAATAGGTGAATACAAATCGTAGACAAGGTGGGGCGAGGTGGAGACCAGGCCGATCAAGGCGGAGACCAGGATGACACAAGGCGGAGGCGAGATGGAGACCAGAACGAGACAAGGTGGAATGTGTACGACTTAAAACCGTACAATTTGAAGTCGTACGCTCAGACCCGACGGCAGCGAGGAGACGACACCCTTGGGAAACTCGAAACCCAGACATCCGTCGCCGCAGGATCACCAGCAAAGCATTTTCTCACGGGCCGTGAGAAAACTCGAGCGCTGAGAAATCCGCAACATTTCGTATTTTGATGCGCTCTCAAGAGCTCCACGTGTCCGGCGAGTCAGCAGATGGGAAGACACCGCCCATCGAGCGATTGGATATTTCGAGATCCCACCACTGCCTACTTCACCGAATAAAATCCTCCTTCGAACCCCCTCCAGGAGTTTGGAGCAATTTTGGGGACGCCTAGAACCAAACAATTGGCTGAGGGGTGGGCCCAAAGGAAAACTTGCGCAAACTTTGGGCCCAGGAGAAAACACGAGAAATCGAGGAAAACTATTCTATGTCCAGCGGGTGAAGTGTGTGCTTCGACAGCCTTAAAAGACCTCTAGAATCACGAGCCGGACCGCAGGAGTTCAAGTCCGGCCCGGAACACGCCCTCTCCAACCTTCCAGAAGAACAGGCGAGGTAGGAAAGATCAATCTGGTTGAGCTGATAGGTAGGAATTCATTTTGTCATGTTAATATTTTATAGATCCTAATTGTCTCAATTTCGGAGAATATTAATTATCTAATAAAAAAAAAAAAAAACAGTTGTTCTTTTTCTCCTTCCTTGCAAGTTCAAAGGTTGCGTCTAGGCATTGGGTGGACAAACAGATTCCTGGCAGTGATGTCCGCTTAGAGGCTAAAACTGGCAGGAATATAACTCTTACAAATGGTGGAGGCGCCTTAAGACTCGGCCCCAAAGATTACATTTGATATTAACAGTTGAGTAATTAAAATTTTTTTTTAAATGTACCTAAATAAAATAAAGAAAATATGTATTTTAAATTCCTTATAAATAATGAAAATTAAATTGTTCCAATTCCAATTTAAAGTGAAAGTATTTACCTCGACTCGACCTTTGGATTTAATTTACGTAGATAACGTAAGAAAACATATCATATCATAATTCTCATAATATGATCATATTTAGTTGTAACCATGAATATATCGTTGTGCATGTTAGAATAAGAATTAATGGCTGAAGAAAAAAGTATTTTCTTATCGCTAATTTCCAAATTAATAAAAAAAAGTAAAGACGAAAACACTCCAGTAGGAAGAATCGGATCAGAAACTAGGCCAGATTTTGTCAAATTTGATATTTATACCGGTATTTTGAAGAGAAGAGGTGACTACATAAACCGAGACGACTTACGAGTAAAAATTAAAAATTATTGGGATAAACTAAGAACCCCGGATCAAGTTTTAGTGCAAATTCAAGAGGTTTTACGAGTCGGTCAAAACAATATTCATTTTTTATCCGCGATTAAATTAGTAGAGGAAAATTTAAAATTGATAGCTTCGCCAATCAAAAATACACATAGGTCCGAGTGGCAAGTAATTAGGGACGAATTTGAAGATTTGTTAAGTGAAAAACTGACAAGTCAGGGAGAAGTGGTAGCGGGATCCGCAAACCTATCCCGGAGCATAGGGACGACTCTGCGCGGACCACCTGGGATTAATCCTCCTCCCATCCCCACAACCACTCGCACGAACGACATAGAAACCATGACCGAATATCGCCCGAAAATGCAGCCACGCTATTTCGATGGCAACACTTCGACCGAAAGTGTCACGGAGTGGGTGGCGCACTTTAATCAAGTGGCGAAAAGTGCGAAGTGGTCCGACGAAACAAAAATAGATCTTTTCCCCGCCTATCTATGCGGGAAAGCCTACCAATTCTACATGAGGTTGGCACAGTCACTGGAATCACCGAATACCATAGATCAATGGCAAGCACGCTTGATCACTAGATTCCAGGATCCAGCGCACTTAGAAAGAAAACGTACTCAATTATACCAATTAAAACAGGGGACTGAGCGAGTCCACGAGTACTTACATACTATGATTCAACTAGCATACGAAGTAGAATTGGTCAGCTAACGCCTAAGTGAATTCAGACACACTAGGCTTAAGTGGAAGAAAAGGACAATGAAGCCGAAAATATCGGGAAAGTAACCAGATAATAATACGGCAAGCGAGAGAATATAAAAGAAATCAAATTGAACCGGTACCAACAAAAAAATATAGAAAAATCCTAGGGGAATTGATCAAACCCATAAGGTAGGATTAGTGAACAAATTTAAGTATGTTAAGAAGGAAAAAAAAAACGCGCATAGATTACTCGTAAATGAGGTGAAAAGTAATACCAGCGAGACTAACCTGGTGCAGATCGCCGAGGTCAAGCTAGGATAAAAAATAAAAATAATGGTAATAATAATAATAATAAAATTAAAATAATAATAAAATTAAAATAATAATCAAATTACAAATAATAATAAAATTGAAAATAATGATAAAATCAAAGTAATAATTATTGTGAAATAAAAATAATAAGAAAGAAAAAAGAAAAAAAGACTAATAATAATACTAGTATTATCAAAATAAATAAATTAATTAATTTAAAAAAAATTTGCTTGAGAGTATGAATTTTTGGACAACCGCGGAAAGGGGCGCGAAAAAAGTAAGTCATAACGGCACAGATTGCACTTCACCCGCGGAGCGGACTTGGGGAATGAAGACTTCCAGTTCAAATTTTTCATACGACGCACTCCCCACTCACCGGGATACCTATACAAAATTACTAATCTAAGCAAGAGATAAGACTCGTCGAGGGCGACTCGCGCTTCTAAGAAGCCTTTAAGATAAGCTTTTATCTTCAAGAGATCCGTGAGACACAAGGCATTTGAGCTGCAACGCATAACATTTTCTGTTTGCAGAAAATTGAAACATTACAATGTCAAAGGCACTAGAACAAATCCCCAAACCACTTGAACTTCCTGAAAACGATTGGTTGACGGATATGCAGTCACACTGGCCTAAGTTAAATACTGGTTCGATTATCCTTCTAGGACTAATTTTGGTGGCAATAATTGTCTACATATTCAAGCGGAAAGACAACGCTAACCCACCAAGCACGGTTGTGGCTTTGCAGCCACAGGTGACTTTCACGAGAAGCACCGAGAATTTAGGACCGTGATAAATAAAGAATCTAATAATCATAATGTAATACTATCAGCAGTCAGTTAAGTTACTACAACAGAAAGAAATTTGATTTAGCTTAAGTATAGGTTGAACTATGTAATAATATTATAATTATATTGATAAGTACGACTAAGAAACTTGATACATTTTAATGATTAACCGCAATTATTGAAAGAACAATAATTTCTCTTTTGTTTGTGCTCATTTAAAATTACAATCCCCATGCTGAGCAGAGGGGACAGCTCAACCAGTAGCCAAAAACAGTGCGTTAGGAATCATTTGTAAAACGTTCCATGTTAAAGCTCAACCAGTAGTGGAAATCATGCAGTGCGTGTCGCCACCAAATCATGTGAAGACAAAGGAGGCAACCGCCAGCAACCAGAGGCCGCAGCAACCCTCGACGTGCGCCAGCAATACTTACCACCCTGGCTACCGTCATTTGAAGAAGGGGGAGTTGTATGACTTAAAACCGTACAATTTGAAGTCGTACGCTCAGACCCGACGGCAGCGAGGAGACGACACCCTTGGGAAACTCGAAACCCAGACATCCGTCGCCGCAGGATCACCAGCAAAGCATTTTCTCACGGGCCGTGAGAAAACTCGAGCGCTGAGAAATCCGCAACATTTCGTATTTTGATGCGCTCTCAAGAGCTCCACGTGTCCGGCGAGTCAGCAGATGGGAAGACACCGCCCATCGAGCGATTGGATATTTCGAGATCCCACCACTGCCTACTTCACCGAATAAAATCCTCCTTCGAACCCCCTCCAGGAGTTTGGAGCAATTTTGGGGACGCCTAAAACCAAACAATTGGCTGAGGGGTGGGCCCAAAGGAAAACTTGCGCAAACTTTGGGCCCAGGAGAAAACACGAGAAATCGAGGAAAACTATTCTATGTCCAGCGGGTGAAGTGTGTGCTTCGACAGCCTTAAAAGACCTCTAGAATCACGAGCCGGACCGCAGGAGTTCAAGTCCGGCCCGGAACACGCCCTCTCCGACCTTCCAGAAGAACAGGCGAGGTAGGAAAGATCAATCTGGTTGAGCTGATAGGTAGGAATTCATTTTGTCATGTTAATATTTTATAGATCCTAATTGTCTCAATTTCGGAGAATATTAATTATCTAATAAAAAAAAAAACAGTTGTTCTTTTTCTCCTTCCTTGCAAGTTCAAAGGTTGCGTCTAGGCATTGGGTGGACAAACAGATTCCTGGCAGTGATGTCCGCTTAGAGGCTAAAACTGGCAGGAATATAACTCTTACATACACAATGGCACTTCATACCACCTGCTGCTCCTCATTACGGTGGTCTTTGGGAGGCCGCTGTTAAGTCCTCCAAAAGACTTCTCAGAACAGCTCTTAGAGGTCAGAGTTTGTCTCTTGAAGGCTTTCTAAGCCTCATCTCCAGAGAGGAGCCAATACTCAACTCAACGCACATCACCTGACGACCTGGAATTCCTCACTCCAGGTCATTTCTTAATACTGCGCCCTGTAACATCCTCGCCACCTACACAGAACCTAACTCCCAGCGTGGGTCAGTTGCCTCCTCTTCAAGCTGACAATCTGTTAGACCACAGCAGACGCCTTAGTTCCCATTACAAAAATGTCATTCAGCTGTCTATGGCATTTTGGAAGCGATGGAGCACCGAGTACCTTACAACATTGCAGACCAGAAGCAAATGGAACTCACCGAAGGGACTCGTTCCGCAAGAAGGACATGTGTAATACTGATGGAACCAAATCTGCCCCCAACTCAATGGCGCCTTGGAAGAATAACTGTTCTGCATCATGACGAATACGGAGTTGCCAGACTGAATGTTGAGAAGGTTGCACGTTTTCCAGTCCAGAAGACGGCATCTCATTAATAAAAACTGATCCATTAATTTTAAAATTAAAAAAGTCACTACTAAAGTCAAAGTAGCCGTCGTATAATTTTTGTCGAAAACATTAAACGAAGTTATAATTCGTGGAATTTACAAGTTTGACTGGTCCAATTCGTCAGTTTGCATGCGTCGCGTGTTACGCAACTTCCCGATCGGAAGTCTCTCAGACGAACCCGTCACATTTCACCAGAATTGAGACACGCCTACTCGTTCGGGGACGCCCTCTAGAGGAAATTCCATTACTTAAAAGGAAGAAAAAGCTGCTAATTCGTTCACAGGGGGTGGTTATTCCAAGCAACAGGCGCCATGTGCCATAATTTAGTGGAAAACGATACCACACACGCATAAATCGTCGAAAATATCAAACATGGGGAAAAACAAAGGGTGTGGCGTCTGCCGGACTTTAAATATTTAGATAAATACCCATATTGACCCTTAACCTCCTCCGGTGAGCGCCAATCGCCTCGGGACACATCCCATTGGATTCAGCGTCCAAAATGTAATCGAAAATGATACCCCACACGCCTGGAGTGCCAAATATCTCGAAAATCCCTTTTTACAAAATACACATGTATCGGAGTATTGTATTGTACTATAGGCGCTGGTTCTCAACTTTATTGGAGAAGTGGCCTAATTTTCACCTCATCTCCGCCTGCTACTGCTGGACTAATTTCCACCTCAATATCCTCCAGTGTTGAACTAATGTTTTCCTCAGTGCCATCCTCATTGGACTAATTGCTACCGTCAGCTCCATCATTAGATGAAAATCCACCTCACATTTGCCAATACTAGACTGATAATCCCCTCAGCGCCACCTTAATTGGACTAATTTCTCCCTCAGCTCATTCAGTATTAAACTAAAATTCCTCTTTGGCGCCACCTGCATTGAACTAATTGCTCCCTCAGCTCCATCATCATTGGAAATATTTCCATCTTACCTTCAACTGCATTGGGCTAATTTATCACTCAGCTCCGTCACTATTTAACCAATGTTTCCCTCAGTGTTGCCTGCGTGGGACTAAATTTCACCTTACCTACACCTGAATTTGACCAATTTCTCTCTCAGCTCCGTCTAAATTGGACTAATTTTTTCTTCATCTACACGTGAATTGGACTAATTTCTCCCTCAGCTCCACCTGAATTGGACTAATTGCTATCTTAACTCTAACAGCATTGGACTAATTTCTCCCTGAGCTCCGCCTACATTGGAGTAATAATTTATCTATCAGCTCCACCTGAATTGGACTAATTGCTATCTTAACTCTAACAGCATTGGACTAATTTCTCCCTGAGCTCCGCCTACATTGGAGTAATAATTTATCTATCAGCTCCATCTTTGTTGGACTAATTTCCACCTCAGCTACATCACTATTGAACCGGACCGACGCGGGACCGAGTCGGGGAGACCGAGCCGTCGGTTACCGACGGCTCGCGCCCTCGCAGGTCCAATGGAGGCGGAGATAGAGAAAGGGCCGAGCCGGTTGACGAGAAGGAGGGCTAAGTTATCTGGAAAAAAATTGTACTTACCTGATTTAACGGCGCGCTGACTTCGTCTGCCCTCCCCGACGGCGAAACTCCACCCGTTTCCGGGACGACGAGGACTGCCCCTGAGAGGCGGGGACCAATGCCAGGTCGACGGGCGTTTCCCTGGTCACGGGATGAGCCGGGGGCGCGGGCCACCGGCCCTGAGGCCGGATTTGTTGACCGCGAGGAGCCGGCCGATGCCCCATCTCGAGGCTTGGGTTTGCGGAGGGAAGCCTCCTGGCCCCAAGCCCCCAATTTGTCATCAAATAAGAGGGTTACCCCGATATTGTGTTTTTAAGCCCGATTGGCTAAGGACGGCTTGAAGTCCCTCAGCAACATCCTCTTCCGGGCGTTCGAGAGCCTGAAGACACCCGCCGACGTGAGGGTGGTGTCGGCTGCCCCATCGGGGAGAACGGGACCGACAACGGCGGGGCGCCAGAGACGGTTCGCGGCGGCGTCTCCATAACCTCGAAGGCACACGGGAAGTTCTACCCGCGAGAAAAACAAGGGATAATGCGCGAACGATCGTAAAAAAATTTCGCGGAAGCCTTGTTTTAAAGAAAACACGACGAAAACAAAAAAGAACGAAGGAAAAACGATGGAAATCGATGAAAAAGGAGCAAACGTTCGTACGGTAGCGACAACAAAAAGGTTAGCGACCCCAAAGGGTTCTGCTGCCAGTGATGACCACTCTCCTCTAATACCTAATATAATCTAGATCAGCCTGCCCAGCAGGTGGGCTGATCATGTAATCAAACGAACGAGGTCAAAAGATCAAACCAACACCCTTTTACATACTCCCGAAAAAGTTGTCGACGTTGTTTCCCCTTCTAGAAGAAATTACCGAAAACAACAATGGAACCCCCGGATTAGGAGCCACCCCTCAGTTCGACCGTACATATCAAGAACAAAGTTTCGACCCCCAAATAATGATCCACCAACAGTCCCAACAGATCAACCAATTACAAACAATGATCCAGACCTTACTAAGCAGACAGACCAATCAACACTCTAACATACATGACCCTAAAAAGGAACACTATGACCTAATCCCCCAGTTTGACGGAACCCCAGAAAGATTGCATTACTTTCTAGACATAACTGAAAAATTACACGACCAGTTTTTCGACGAGAGGAATCCTGAAAGTTTCGAAAATTTTACACTAGTAAGTAGCATCAAAGGGAAAATTATTCCCCCAGCGGCGAATCATGTAGCATCTGCCTCCATAAACACCTTTGCCCAAATCAAAGAGGCGTTGCTAAACGCCTATTCCGATAGAAGGGACGACCTAAATTTGGTTATAACACTAGTGGGTCTGAGACAGGCCGAAGGTGAATCCGCCTTCACGTTCCACGATAAAATTCTAAAATAAAAATCTATAATCTCTTAGTGGCTTACCTACAAAACCATAACGTGGACCACTCGGAGGTCTGATCCTAAACTACCAACGGCTCGCCCTAAGGTGTTTCTTATTAAATCTTCGCGAGCCCCTTGGCAGTTTATTGCGCACACGGCAACCAGCCGACCTAGCCACCGCCTTATCGTGGCTCACTAACGACTACCAACACCTACAAAACGTTGGTAGGAATAATCCGAGAAACTTCCCCCAGAAAAGTGGGAATTTCGGCCAAAGGCCCCAAAACAAACCATTCCAGCCGGGAAACAACACACAGAACACCCACCGGTCCCAGTGTAACCCGCCGTTTTCACCTAACGGGCTAGGGATCCAGAAATAGACCTAGGCGAATAAATTAGTGGGAGACTAAAGACTTTCACTTACCGTCCGGAATGTCGGAGATGGTCGGTCACAGACGCCAAGTACACCTGAATTTACCAAGCTCTGAGGAATGGGGTTTCGTGATTGAAAGACAGGGATTCAATATTGGCTTATAATAACGCAATTGTCAGAAATATGAAATATGGAATGTCTCGGCCGAGAAGGATACTGACTATTACTTAATCTAATTAGTGAGTAGGTAGAAGTGAAGGGCTGAGGGCCAATGAATTTACGAGGTAGCTGAAGGCTCAGGAGTGTTTGATTTGAATAACGGCAAAATGAAAGGGATTTGCTAATGTCCTCCCCTAATTCCTGTTACTCTTCCTATGACAGACAAAATACCAAATACTACGGTTACAACGTACAATTCTCTGATCAGCTTTCTGGTGACTACACGTCAGGGCTTGGGCCAGATTTAAAGATTTGACTTTCGCGTTGCGAGGGTACGAGACAGAGTTATTTCGCCACTTACGTGCATCAACTCCTTCGGATGGAGACAACAGGGTGATGTTCTCTTCACGAGATAGAGGTATTTCGCCACTTACGTGTATCAACTCCTTCGGATGGAGACAACAGGGTGATGTTCTCTTCGCTGCTCGGCTACGGTCAGGGGAACGCCGTCCAGGCCGGAGGAGGCGAGGCTCTTTCCGACGGAGGTCCGACGACTGGCGGTGCGTGGAGAACCCAGACTATTGGCCGTCGGTCGGGCGCGAACGGATCAACACTCGGGTCCGACGGGGGATTTTCAGTTCGTAATAGGGGTCCACTGTTACGGGATAGGAATTGGCTGATCTCCCAATTCCCGAGTTCTCACCCTGAAGGAACCACGATACACTCGTTCCTTCAGGTCACTTTCACAACACCGGGTCACAAGGGGTTGACTTGCTACGCGTCGGGTGTTCCGCTTCGATGTTCCGGTTCACTTCGCGTCGATGTCCCGGTTCACTTCGCTTCGATGTCCCGGTTCACTTCACTTCGTTCCGTCCCGAAACAGGTTGTTCCGCCCCGGAACAGGTTGTTCCACCCCGAAACAGGTTGTTCCGCCCCGCCCCTGCCTCGCCTCGTCCTCTCGAGATTATGGCGAGCAGGGGGGGCCAACCTCGTTTCGGAGATCCCAACTTTCCTTCTCTTGAGTTCGGATACGACTGCCTGATGTTTCTTCTCCCAGTCCGCTCGTCAAGTCGCCTTCCCCTACTACTCCTCCCTGGGTGTCTTGCGCCGCCCATCGCCTAACCAATCCAATGAGGACACGCCTTCCGCCCAGCTGGGGTTAGGCGCTTGGAGGGGAGAGGGGTCGTTCCGTCCCCCGCCGCCGAAGTTTCTTGACGGGGCGCTTGGAATCTGCCGCCCCGTTACACCCCTCCGATCTTCGGAGGCCGAGGTCTACCTCGGCAATTTTCCTTCCGGTGGGGGTGACTGGTGCGATGGGCATTGCGTCAGGTCGTTTGGCTGCTATCCATGCTTGCTCGTACCGCCAGCGTCTACAAGCGGCACAGGTTGGTGGGCGGTCCTTCTCGTGTTCGGCGATGGAGCAGGGCTTCGGGTAGGCGGGATCCGTGGGTCGTAGGTTCCGGCACTTTCTCACCAGCCGATTCCACATCACTTTACAGCCATCGCAGCGGTAGGTTGTCGGCGGGTGTTGTCGTTTTGTGCAGATGCAGCACAGGACGCTCCCATTCGTCGAAGGTACGCTGGCGCGGATGTTCCAAGGTGGTACGATGGGCGAGATGTGTCTTCCGCTGGTCTTATCTTCTACTTCCCTACTATGCTGTGAAACATACAAACCGGCCCTTTCTTTAGTCTACTCTCACACTCCAACTCACACATTTCACACCCTAGATTTTGCTGCCATTAAGAAGGAAAAGGAAAACAAAAAAAAAAGGGGGGGGGGGGGAAGACCCAGGGAGTCCTGTCACGACTCATGAGGCACGGTCATTAGTAAAACAAGGTAAGTACTTGTGTTGTGCATTTTATTTCCAGATCGGGGTTCATCATGGCTTCGTCCTCGTCTGATGGGCTGCTGTTTTGGTGCATGGTTGCGAATTCGCTTGTTAAATAAAGAATAAATAAATAAATAAATAAATAAATAAATAAATAATTAAAAAAAACAATTATAGAACCGATAGATCACTTTCTTGCGCACCAAGGACCGATAATTTCCCCACGAATCGAGAAAGGACTCCCCAGTTGGTAAGAGCTATGACGGGTCTGGAATCGGGATGTCAATTGGAGCTGAAGGCTCGTCGGAACAGTCCCGGAACAGAGGGCCTCGGAACAGTCTCGGAACAGAAGGCCTCGGGACAAGTGTCGGAACAGTCCCGGAACAGAGGGCCTCGGGACAAGTCTCGGAACAGTCCCGGAACAGACCCGGAACAGACCCGGAACAGAGGCCTCGGAACAAGCCTCGGAACAGTCCCGGAACAGAGGCCTCGGAACAGTCCCGGAACAGACCCGGGACAGTCTCGGAACAGAGGCTACAGTGAGAGTGATGCTACTAAATAAATGGGCCAGTATCTGAATTTCGATTTGTGGAAAGAAAGAAAAATCCTAGACACGGATTTGAAGTTAATTGACTCCTCACTCGCTTCCTCACACTCGGGCCGATTTGTTTGTTTCTTACAATTTTAAATTTCGGAATCTACAACTAGCACAATTTAAATTTCAAGATTATAGAACGCGACCCAATTCCTTCAGAGCTTTTCCTCACCAATATTCGCCTGGTCAAGATCACTTGTTGTGGATACGACAGAAATCGAGATTTCTGAAATATCCCACCGCTTGCCACCAAAAGATGTAACCCGCCGTTTTCACCTAACGGGCTAGGGATCCAGAAATAGACCTAGGCGAATAAATTAGTGGGAGACTAAAGACTTTCACTTACCGTCCGGAATGTCGGAGATGGTCGGTCACAGACGCCAAGTACACCTGAATTTACCAAGCTCTGAGGAATGGGGTTTCGTGATTGAAAGACAGGGATTCAATATTGGCTTATAATAACGCAATTGTCAGAAATATGAAATATGGAATGTCTCGGCCGAGAAGGATACTGACTATTACTTAATCTAATTAGTGAGTAGGTAGAAGTGAAGGGCTGAGGGCCAATGAATTTACGAGGTAGCTGAAGGCTCAGGAGTGTTTGATTTGAATAACGGCAAAATGAAAGGGATTTGCTAATGTCCTCCCCTAATTCCTGTTACTCTTCCTATGACAGACAAAATACCAAATACTACGGTTACAACGTACAATTCTCTGATCAGCTTTCTGGTGACTACACGTCAGGGCTTGGGCCAGATTTAAAGATTTGACTTTCGCGTTGCGAGGGTACGAGACAGAGTTATTTCGCCACTTACGTGCATCAACTCCTTCGGATGGAGACAACAGGGTGATGTTCTCTTCACGAGATAGAGGTATTTCGCCACTTACGTGTATCAACTCCTTCGGATGGAGACAACAGGGTGATGTTCTCTTCGCTGCTCGGCTACGGTCAGGGGAACGCCGTCCAGGCCGGAGGAGGCGAGGCTCTTTCCGACGGAGGTCCGACGACTGGCGGTGCGTGGAGAACCCAGACTATTGGCCGTCGGTCGGGCGCGAACGGATCAACACTCGGGTCCGACGGGGGATTTTCAGTTCGTAATAGGGGTCCACTGTTACGGGATAGGAATTGGCTGATCTCCCAATTCCCGAGTTCTCACCCTGAAGGAACCACGATACACTCGTTCCTTCAGGTCACTTTCACAACACCGGGTCACAAGGGGTTGACTTGCTACGCGTCGGGTGTTCCGCTTCGATGTTCCGGTTCACTTCGCGTCGATGTCCCGGTTCACTTCGCTTCGATGTCCCGGTTCACTTCACTTCGTTCCGTCCCGAAACAGGTTGTTCCGCCCCGGAACAGGTTGTTCCGCCCCGAAACAGGTTGTTCCGCCCCGCCCCTGCCTCGCCTCGTCCTCTCGAGATTATGGCGAGCAGGGGGGGCCAACCTCGTTTCGGAGATCCCAACTTTCCTTCTCTTGAGTTCGGATACGACTGCCTGATGTTTCTTCTCCCAGTCCGCTCGTCAAGTCGCCTTCCCCTACTACTCCTCCCTGGGTGTCTTGCGCCGCCCATCGCCTAACCAATCCAATGAGGACACGCCTTCCGCCCAGCTGGGGTTAGGCGCTTGGAGGGGAGAGGGGTCGTTCCGTCCCCCGCCGCCGAAGTTTCTTGACGGGGCGCTTGGAATCTGCCGCCCCGTTACACCAGTATCCACAAAACAGTAAACCCCCTTTCAACGCCACAACTCAGTTAGCGAATCCCCGCAACAGCCCCTCACCGGGGCAGAGTACGAAAGCGTTGAACCAGAGTTTCACCCCTCGTGCGGCAAGCACCATGAAGCCCACGCCCATGTCGTGGCGCACTACTAACGCCAACTTCCACCACATGGAAGACGCCTCCTCGAACCCCGAGAGCGAAATTGGTTGCAAAGACCAAGCGCAACCAAACGACGAGCAAACACAACCACAAGAGGAAAACCCTTTTTTAGAAGAAACGGGCCTCGAAAACCTAACACTGACGTAGACGATCCAAAACCGATAGAACCTGTAAATAATATCAGCTTAACCCCCCAGTATTATCTAAGTAACCTAGAGAATAAGACAAAATCCGAACTGCCATACATCGTTGTGCCCAGTTCCGAACTAAAAATTCTAATAGACACAGGAAGCACAAAATCGTATATTAATTCTACCGTTGCGGATCACTTCTTCAAAGACAAACTCCGCCTAGAACGTTTTGAAGTGAGAACCGCCCACGGCTCTTCAAAACAAGGAACCTGCGATTAAATTTTAACGTATTTAACTTCCATAAGAAATTTGACATGTTACTCGGATTGGACAATTTAAAAATACTGAAAGCCTCAGTTGACTTGAACAGAAATGTTTTGAAAACCCCGAAAATCGAAATTCCCCTCAACTACTTAGGCACGGAAACGCACCTCATTGACGCGCGAATGGTTAAACAAATCAAAGTGCGAATGGGAAACCTCGAAAACGGCGACGCCGTCATACCGTACACACGCATCGGAAAATTAGAAATCCCCGAGAGTTTAGTTAGGGTAAGAGACTTCGAAGCCCACGTTAGAATCCTAAACCCGGAAGGAATGAGTTCGGATCGAGCCGTCAACCGAGACGACCACTTTTCATCTCCCGGGGTATCTCCTGAGGGTCTTAGACAACTACCTCAGAGACAGAACACTGATATACACCACAACACTTGGACGCCGGGAAGTACCAATTACATCAGGGGCAGCCCAGGGGTCAATACTTGGACCTACCCTCTGGAACATATCCTACGACAGCATATTCCAAGTGGCCCTCCCAGAGGAAACTTTCCTGGTTGGATATGCTGATGATGTGGCAGCTGTAATCTTGGCCAATACAATGGAGCAAGCGAAAGAGAAGTTGAATGAGACCATGTCCAGAGTGGGAGCATGGATGGATGGACACAGTCTCTCACTAGCCACTGCCAAGACAGAGGTGGTACTATTCACACAAAAACGCATCCCAAATAGCATGCAAATCAGAGCGGGGGAAGTTGAGGTGGAAACAAAACCAGTAGTCAGGTACTTGGGAATAATGCTGGATACCAAGATAACTTTTGGGGAGCACATAAGGATGGCAGCAGCCAAGGCAGCAAAGACAACAGCAGCCCTGAGTCGACTAATGTCAAACATTCAAGGACCTAGACCGTGTAAGAGACAACTATTAATGTCAGTTGTACACTCCATCCTGCTATATGGGGCAGAAGTGTGGGCGGACGCTCTGAATGTCAAATGCCACCAAAAACGGATGCTCACGGTGCAAAGAAGAGGGGCGCTTCGCATAGTGAGCGCCTATAAGACAGTATCGGAACCAGCCGTGCTCCTCCTAGCGGGAGTGATACCAATACATCTGCTTGCAAGGGAGAGGAAAAGGATGTACGAGCGAAGGGAAGAGGAGCCACGGCCTCAATTAGCCAAACAAGAGCGGGAACACACACTCGACTCCTGGCAGGAAATCTGGGAGACAGAAACAAGAGGAATATGGACGGCTCGACTGGTGCCCAATATACGTCCCTGGCTAGAGAGGAAACACGGTGAAGTTAACTATCATATAACGCAGTTCCTCTCGGGTCACGGGATGTTCTATCAGTATCTCCATAGGATGCGCATTGTGGAATCTCCAGGATGCCTACATTGCACCAACGAAGAGGACAGCGCTCAACACACATTCTTCGAATGCGAGAGGTGGGAGAGAGAGCGATGGCAAATTGCAAGGGAGCTAGAAATGACCAGCCCTCTCACCCCCGAGGATATGATGACCAAGATGCTCGAAAGCCAGTCAAAGTGGAATGCCGTGGCAGGGTACATCCGGAACATCCTGGAAGGCAAGCTCGTCGAGGAAAGGGCCCGGCAACGGGAACTGCAGGCAAACGGGACCAGCTAGCAGGCAGAAATCGGAACCCAGCCTGAAGTAATGTGTCAAACAGTTCCGGGCTGGGCCCCAACGTGGGAAAAGGGGGTGAGGTTTTTAGTGGGTAAAAATCTCCACATACCCGGGTCTTTGGTTGCGGTCCCCCCCGATATCTTATGAAGATTTTCCTCACCTTCCTCCGAAAAAAAAAAAAAAAAAAAAAAAAAAACTCCACGTTTGATTCCAATAAGTATTATATCCAAGATCTTGTAATTTAAAATCCCTCCTTATTAAATTTATATTTCGAAAAACTTCCTTCATTTTCTTGAATTCCAAATTCAAAATGTAGAATAATATTTTAAAAAAACGTTATTTGACATAGGCAAGATTTCAGCTTGTAATTGGATTGGAGTCTGTGGATTCCTCCATTTGACAAAAACAGATATACCATACCATAGTAAGTAAAAGTAAAGTAGGCAAGGACTTTCACCTTGGATTTTCGTCCGACTACCTGGGTCAGGTGTCGCGGACGTCGTCAGCCAACCTCCAAAGAGGATCGTAAATTGATCTGACGATTTCTCTCATGGCTGCGTATTGCCTCACCCCCTTCAGTGAAGAGGACTAATATGAGGGTCAAGACAAACAAGTTGCTCTAGCCAGGATTCGAACCCTGGCCGCTCGGAGTACCACACCAATCCTTCGTCTATTCCACTAGACTACCGAGCTCCCCTAGGATATACCATAGTACATCTTGGAAACAAGCTCATAAATTTGCCAGTCGAGTTTACGACGAGTTCTATATTCCAACGCAAATATAGAATATTCTAAAACTATCCTAAGAATATTTGACTCAGCGGACTCACCACTTCCGTTGAGACCGATGAGACCGTAACGGCGGCCGCAGTTCAATTCAAGCCGAGTGTCCTGAAGGAGTTCGCAGCCGTGAAAAGTGATGCTGACATTGTCCAATTTGATGTCTCGCGAACGGGGGTGACTGGCCAGTGCGCCGGTGCATGAGCGGGCTTCGGCGTTGAGGCGAGCGTCCGCTTCCAATTTCAGGCAGAGAGCCTCTGGGGAGAAAAAAATTATACCAAATTCGGGTTATTATGTACGGTGGAGGGCTAGGGTTGTGTACGGCGGAGCGACCGAAGGCGGGTTCCTTCAGGTAACGGTTCTCGCCGCGACAGAGACAGAAGACAGAGACAGGAGACTGAGACCAGCGACCGCGACCGTCACTTGACATTAGGAAATGTATACGCGACAGTTCGCGAGCGAGACAGAGACAGGAGACAGCGAGACGCGAGACAGGAGACAGCGAGACGATCGCTGCTCCGGACAAGTAGTGTCTCCGTCGCGCTCGTGAAAGCACACGTGTTTAGTGTTCAAAAATGAGTTTTTCTGACGAAGACTGTGAGAATATGATTGAACTAATCAGGCAGCACCCTCCGCTATACAATGCACAACTAGACTCCTACAGAGACGAACATTTGAAGGACAATATTTGGAAAAGCATAGCTGAAAGCATAAATAAAACAGGTGAGTTATTCTTATTTTATTTATTTTGCAAAAATTAGGTGATATACGAAATACGAATGATAGCGAAGCATATGTTTCTCCAGTCGCCATGAATCTGAAAATAAAAACATTAATAATATAATTATTTATTACAGATTCGGAATGCCGTAAAAAATGGAAACTGATCAGGGACTCCTACAACAGATATAAGCGCAAACAAAAACAATCTACGGGATCTGCAGCACCAGCTAAAAATTCAAAGTGGCAGTTTTTTGAACGCTTAAGATTTTTAGAAAACACACCATCTGAACGGCAAAGCTGCACCAGTGTAGAACAAGAACAGCAAAGCTCCGCCAGTGTAGAGAAAGAAGTTACTAATACCTCCCCAGGAGTAGAACATGAAGATACTCCTCACGAAGCCGCAGACACGTCAGTACATAACTCAACACTCCTTCAAAGGAGTTACCAGGCACTTCTAAATCTACACAAGAGAGATCTAATATACCACTAAGTAACATTTCTGAAAAATCGACCGCCAAGAATACAAAGAGAAAGAGACAAAAAGAAGATGAATTTATAAAATTTATGAAGGACAGACAGGAAAACCGAAATAGACAGCTGGAGTCATTAAAATCTCAAGAACCAGTTGATGATATATCGACATTTACAAAACATATTGAAATGATGCTAAGAAAATTGAGCCCACGTTCAGGAGCAATGGCAAAAACTGAAATATTTAATATTGTCTCGAAGTATGAGATCGGAGATATCGAGGGTCAAACTGAACGTCCCCAAACAAGTTCATATAATTCAAATTCGTCATACAATTCATATTCTCCGATAAGTGCAGCTTCATCAGAACACCGAACACAGACTGGATTACCAAATATTTCGAGTGAACCATTTCTAATCAATTATGGTGAAATCGACCAGAACAATATCGATGAATTGGCAAACTTACCTTAAAGTTAGTGCTAATTTTTCTTTCACTGATATTCTTCCCTTTTCTTGCATTGTTTTGGTTGGTTATTCCTTGAATAATCAACCTATGTTTTCATGATAATGGTCAACCTCTCCGATTCGGCTCAAAATTTTTTTCTGGACGTTTCATGATGTCCTGATCAAAAAAGGTCAATGTCCGTCCGCCGTCCATTGTCCGCGCCGTTTTGGGTAGTAGAAAATGTTCTAAAAATCTGAAATTTGGGTCAGCGGTCTGTTTCCAGCCGAGATGGGTCCTCGAAACTTTTCAGCCCGATCGGACCACATTTGGGCGGGGTAGGGGTCAAAATGTGTTTTTGAAAAAGGGATTTTTCGAGATTTTGGGCGATCTAGGCGAGTAGGGTATCATTTTCCACTAAATTTTGGACGCTGAATCCAATGTAATGGGTCCCAGAACGATCGGCACCCACAGGAAAAAGTTATGGATCAAATTGGGTATGTATTACCCATCTTGAATATGTGTTTTCGAGATTTCCGGTACCTGGGCGTGTGGGTTATCATTTTCCACTAAATTTTGGACCCTGAATAGATTGGAATGGGTCCGGGACCCGCCACATCCACTGTTTCCCCCACTCGAGGAATAACCAACCCGTGTAAAGAATTTGCAGATTTTTTTTCATTAAATTTAATACGTAATCAAACTGTCTTTTATTGAGCCGAAAATACTTCCTGAATATATTGTCATCAAACATCAGGTGCTTCTTTACTAATAGCGAAAATGATCCTTCTTGACCTCTAGTTAAATATAAATCCTTAATAGGTAATTGTCTTTCAAATTTGTATTTGTAATAATAATATAAGAGCAAATCATCGTCTTCTTCTTCCTCCAATAGCAGCTTCATTACTAGGTTTTCCATCACGACTCAAAACACCACTGACTTCATCGACAGACTCTCTTGAACTGAGCGTTTGCTTGATGACACTTGTCGCGATCTTCGGTCTCAGTCTCGACCTACAGTACATGCCAAAGAGACCGAGACACTTGTTGCGGTCGCTGGTCTCAGACTCCTGTCTCGGTCTCCTGTCTCTGTCGCGGCGCGAACCGCCGCCTTTCAAGGGACTCAGCTCAAAGCTCATACCCCGCCTGTGCTACGGCGACGTATTGGGCCGTATTCATTAAAAAAACGCTGCAAATTCCTACACGCTGGTTGGTTATTCCTCGGACCAGGCGCATGGAGACTCATTTCTTCAACATTTGGGAAAGGGGGGAACAGTGGGTGCGGCGGGTCCCAGACCCATTCCAATCGATTCAGGATCTTTTTGGAATTTTGGAAAAATTCCCGCAGGAATTGAAGGATGTCGCGGGTGGGGGATAATGTCCCTAAAAAGCAGGGGACGCGTCATAGTATGTACCTTGCCCTATAGACCAGTCCCGTACGAAGGCGCATGTAAGTATCATCACAAAACGACGAAATGAAAAAGGATTACCTTCAATACCTGCCAGGGTAGGCAAAAGATCTGCGCCGACTCGATCGGAAATTAATTGGCGGTACCGCGACGACATACTACGGCGAAAACCATTAGATCGCGAACGGAAATCACGGAATACCGAGTTCTAATAGATAATTAAACGTTCTGTAACTCAGCTGACTACACAAACGTAAGCGTGTAAACGGTTAACCGATAAGAACTGAAGAAGCGACGACGATGCCAGAATTACCCGGCCAAGAACGGAGCATAGAGAAGATATGCGGCGGCGTTCCCGATACATTAAGAAGGGATTAGTCTTCGTAGTACCGTTTACCTCTAAATTTTTAACGCTGAATCCATTGTGATAGATACCGGCCTGATCGGTGCCCTCTGGAGGTGGGTATGGGTCAAGATGGGTACCTTCCCACATATCTTGAATGGGTTTTCGGGATTCACGGGTACCTATGGACCTGGAGCATGAGAAAATGTGTAAGAGTATACTCATTCAACCGACTTTTGAGGTATATATGTAGGTACCCATACCCACTTCCAGAGGGCCCCACTCGGTCCGGGACTCATCACAATGGATTTAGCGTCAAAAACCAGTGGTAGGAAATTCAGTAGAAAGTTAGTGGTGGAAAACTAATCCTTCATGATGCTTCATGCTCATCTCTTCTCTATGCTCTGTTCTCGGCCCTGTTATCTAGCGTCGTCATTGCTTCTCCTGTACGCGTAGGTAGTCAGCTGGGTCACCGAATGTTTCATTCTTTATTGAAACTCAGTATTCCGTATTCTCCGTTCGCGATCGAATAGTCTTCGCCGTAGTGTGTTGTCGCTGTACCGCCAATTAATTACCGATCGAGTCGTCGCAGATCTTTTGCCTACCCTGGCAGCTATTGAAGGTAATCCTTTTTCTAATTTGAACCTCGGACCACCTGGAAACTAATTTAAAAACATGGGGGAAACGGTGGGTGCGGCAGGTCCCAGACCCATTCCAATCGATTTAGTGTCCATGATTTAGTGGGAAATGATACCCCACGCGCCCAGGTACCAGAAATCTCATAAACACGTATTTAAAATGAGTAATATATACCCAATTTGACCCATAACTTCTTCCAGTGGGTGGCAATCGTTCTGGGACCCATTTCATTGGATTCAGCTTCCAAAATTTAGTGGAGAATGATACCCCACTCGCCAAGATCGCCCAAAATCATGAACATCCATTTTTCAAAAAAACACATTTTCACCCCTACTCCGCCCAAATTTGGTCCGATTGGGCTGTAAAGTTTCGAGGACCGTCCTAGGCCTGAAACAGACCCTAGATCCAAATTTCAGATTTTTAGAAAATTTTCTACTACCAAAAACGGCGCGGAACATGGACGGCGTACGGCGGACGGACATCGACCTTTTTTGATCAGGACATCATGAAACGTCCAGAAAAAAAATTTGAGCCAAATCGGAGAGGTTGACCATTATCATGAAAACATAGGTTGATTATTCGAGGAATAACCAACCAAAAGAGAGAGTAATAATTGAACGATGCTTTGGCCAACTGAAACGCAGGTTTCCTATCTTACAATACGTTTGTCGCGTGAAATTGGAAAATGTACCGAAAATATTAGTTGCCTGTATAACATTGCAAAAACTTTACGCGATCCTGATTTCGAACCTATGGATGAGGCCCTAGAAGGAGATGAAGAAAACCATGGCAACCAGTGCTCACTCTACTCAACCTTCTACTTCTGCTTGAAGGATATCCTCGCAAGTATAAGGTAATCATTATGAATATGGAAAGAAGGATATGCTCATGCTCTTACCTTTTACTTTTGAGCATAACCTTACATTATTTCTACCTTATGCTTAGAAGGATATGCTTCATTTTGGTTGGTTATTCCTTGAATAATCAACCTATGTTTTCATGCAAATGGTCAACCTCTCTGATTCGGCTCAAAATTTTTTTCTGGACGTTTCATGGTGTCTAGATCAAAAATCTGCAAATTCTTACACACGGGTTGGTTATTCCTCGAATGGGGGAAACAGTGGGTGTGGCGGGTCTCAGACCCATTCCAATCGATTCAGGGTCCAAAATTTAGTGGAAAATGATACCCCACACGCCTAGGTAGCAGAAATCCCGAAAACACATAATCAAATTGGGTAATAAATACCCAATTTGACCCATTACTTCTTCCAGTGGGTGCCAATTGTTCTGGGACCCATTTTATTGGATTCAGCGTTCAAAATTTAGTGGAAAATGACACCCTACTCGCCTAGGTAGCAGAAATCCCGAAAACACATATTCAAGATGGGTGTATCTATGGGGCACTACGACACTAATTTACTAATATAATATTGAGAAAACGTAGGTAATTTAGAAGGCTATAATAATTGTATTAAATTGAATTGAATGGTACGAATAAAAAGCTCGGACAGTAAAAAGAATTGTAGGCAACTGCTCAAAATTGGTTGCTAAGTTTAACAGCTGGTAATAAACAACAGGATATGACGATGTGTTTTGTTTGTCTATTCGGCTGAAGTCACCCACATGGGTAATAAATACCCAATTTGACCCATTACTTCTTCCAGTGGGTGCCAATTGTTCTGGGACCCATTTTATTGGATTCAGCGTCCAAAATTTAGTGGAAAATGACACCCCACTCGCCTAAATCACCCAAAATCTCGAAAATCCATTTTTCAAAAAACACATTTTGACCCCTACCCCCTCCAAATTTGGTCCGATCGGGCTGAAAAGTTTCGAGGACCCATCTCGGCTGGGAACAGACCCCTGACCCAAATTTCAGATTTTTAGAACATTTTCTACTACCAAAAACGGCGTGGACAATGGACGGCGTACGGCGGACGGCGGACGGGCATTGACCTTTTTTGATCAGGACATCATGAAACGTCCAGAAAAAAATTTTGAGCCGAATCGGAGAGGTTGACCATTATCATGAAAACATAGGTTGATTATTCAAGGAATAACCAACCAAAAACGCTGCAAATTCTTACACAGGACACGCATGGAAACTTATTTAAAACATGGGGGAAATGGGTAAAACGGTGGGTGCGGCGGAACCTAGACCCATTCCAATCGATTCAGGATCCAAAATTTAGTGGGAAATGATACCCCACACGCCCAGGTACCGGAAATCTCGAAAACGCATATTCAAAATGGGTAATATACACCCAATTTGACCCATAACTTCTTCCAGTGGGTGCCGATCGTTCCGGGATCCACTTCATTGAAATTAGCGTCCAAAATTTAGCGGAAAATGATACCCCACACGCCTAGATCGCCCAAAATCTCAAAATTCATTTTTCAAAAAACACATTTTGACCCCTACCTCGCCCAAATTTGGTCCGATCGAGCTGAAAAGCTTGGAGGACCGTCCTAGGCCGGGAACAGACCCCTGAACCAAATTTCAGATTTTTAGAAACTTTTCTACTACCAAAAACGGCGTGGACAGCGGACGGCGTACGGCCGGACGGACATTGTCATTTTTGGTTGGTTATTCCTTGAATAATCAACCTATGTTTTCATGCAAATGGTCAACCTCTCCGATTCGGTTCAAATTTTTTTTCTGGACGTTTCATGGTGTCTAGATCAAAAAAATCTGCAAATTCTTACACACGGGTTGGTTATTCCTCGAATGGGGGAAACAGTGGGTGTGGCGGGTCTCAGACCCATTCCAATCGATTCAGGGTCCAAAATTTAGTGGAAAATGATACCCCACACGCCTAGGTAGCAGAAATCCCGAAAACACATAATCAAATTGGGTAATAAATACCCAATTTGACCCATTACTTCTTCCAGTGGGTGCCAATTGTTCTGGGACCCATTTTATTGGATTCAGCGTTCAAAATTTAGTGGAAAATGACACCCTACTCGCCTAGGTAGCAGAAATCCCGAAAACACATATTCAAGATGGGTGTATCTATGGGGCACTACGACACTAATTTACTAATATAATATTGAGAAAACGTAGGTAATTTAGAAGGCTATAATAATTGTATTAAATTGAATTGAATGGTACGAATAAAAAGCTCGGACAGTAAAAAGAATTGTAGGCAACTGCTCAAAATTGGTTGCTAAGTTTAACAGCTGGTAATAAACAACAGGATATGACGATGTGTTTTGTTTGTCTATTCGGCTGAAGTCACCCACATGGGTAATAAATACCCAATTTGACCCATTACTTCTTCCAGTGGGTGCCAATTGTTCTGGGACCCATTTTATTGGATTCAGCGTCCAAAATTTAGTAGAAAATGACACCCCACTCGCCTAAATCACCCAAAATCTCGAAAATCCATTTTTCAAAAAACACATTTTGACCCCTACCCCCTCCAAATTTGGTCCGATCGGGCTGAAAAGTTTCGAGGACCCATCTCGGCTGGGAACAGACCCCTGACCCAAATTTCAGATTTTTAGAACATTTTCTACTACCAAAAACGGCGTGGACAATGGACGGCGTACAGCGTACGGCGGACGGCGGACGGCGGACGGCGGACGGACATTGACCTTTTCTGATCAGGACATCATGAAACGTCCAGAAAAAAATTTTGAGCCGAATCGGAGAGGTTGACCATTATCATGAAAACATAGGTTGATTATTCAAGGAATAACCAACCAAAACGCTGCAAATTCTTACACAGGGGTTGGTTATTCCTCGGACCAGGCGCATGGAGACTCATTTCTTCAACATGGGGGAAATGGGGAAACAGTGGGTGCGGCGGGTCTGTCAGAGCCTTAATTGAATTCAAGGAGTAGGCGCAGGGAAGAATAGAAAACGTACCACCTGTCTATTACATCTACCCCCTTTATTCAATTATATAGGATAATACCCCTTCGAAACAATCCCTCCCTAAAGTCTCTTCTCGGAAGATACCTGAAGATCCAGCTGCGGCGAAGACTCAGACCAGGCTGTAGCGAGGACTCCCAGAGGTGTCTCGAGGTGGTTGGGACTTCGATGTTACGAAGGAGATCCAGGCGCTGAAGCGACGAGACGGGGCTAATCGACTCGGACTCAGGCTTCCAGGTGAGGAGACGTCAGCGAGGGCCAATCGCTGTCCGATGTGTTCCTTGACTCGGAAGACCAAAAAGTGCCTTTTCGGCGGGCCGTTCAGCCTTATGTAACCTTCTTTCGGAGTGGGGCTGCTGCTGGAAACCCCCGTCTCACAGCGGCTCCGACAGGTCCCAGACCTATTCCAATCGATTCAGGATCCAGAATTTAGTAGAAAATGATACCCCACACGCCCAGGTACCGGAAATCTCGAAAACGCATATTCAAAATGGGTAATATATACCCAATTTGACCCATAACTTCTTCCAGAGGGTGCCAATCGTTCCGGGACCCACTTCATTGAAATTAGCGTCCAAGATTTAGCGGAAAATGATACCCCACACGCCTAGGTTCCAGAAATCACAAAAACACATATTCAAAATGGGTAATATATACCCAATTTGACCCATAACTTCTTCCAGAGGGTGCCAATCGTTTTGGGACCCATTTCATTGGATTCAGCGTCCAAAATTTAGTGGAAAATGATACCCCACTCGCCTAAATCGCCCAAAATCTCAAAAATCCATTTTTCAAAAAACACATTTTGACCCCTACCCCGCCCAAATTTGGTCCGATCGGGCTGAAAAGCTTGGAGGACCGTCCTAGGCCGGGAACAGACCCCTGACCCAAATTTCAGATTTTTAGAAAATTTTCTACTACCAAAAACGGCGTGGACGGCGGACGGCGGACGGCGTACGGCGTACGGCGTACGGCGGACGGACATTGACCTTTTGGTTGGTTATTCCTTGAATAATCAACCTATGTTTTCATGATAATGGTCAACCTCTCCGATTCGGCTCAAATTTTTTTTCTGGGCGTTTCATGATGTCCTGATCAAAAAAGGTCAATGTCCGTCCGCCGTCCGCCGTACGCCGTACGCCGTCCATTGTCCACGCCGTTTTTGGTAGTAGAAAATGTTCTAAAAATCTGAAATTTGGGTCAGGGGTCTGTTCCCAGCCGAGATGGGTCCTCGAAACTTTTCAGCCCGATCGGACCAAATTTGGAGGGGGTAGGGGTTTTTTGAAAAATGGATTTTCGAGATTTAGGCGAGTGGGGTGTCATTTTCCACTAAATTTTGGACGCTGAATCCAATAAAATGGGTCCCAGAACAATTGGCACCCACTGGAAGAAGTAATGGGTCAAATTGGGTATTTATTACCCAATTTGATTAAATGTTTTCGGGATTTCTGCTACCTAGGCGAGTAGGGTGTCATTTTCTACTAAATTTTGGACGCTGAATCCAATAAAATTGATCCCAGAACAATTGGCACCCACTGGAAAAAGTTATGGGTCAAATTGGGTATTTATTACCCAATTTGATTATGTGTTTTCGGGATATCTGCTACCTAGGCGTGTGGGGTATCATTTTCCACTAAATTTTGGACGCTGAATTCAATAAAATGGGTCCCAGAACGATTGGCACCCACCGGAAGAAGTTATGGGTCAAAATGGGTATGTATCCACCCATTTTGTATGTGTCAGGATTTCTGGTGCCTAGGCATGTGGGGTATCATATTCCATTAAATTTTGGACCCTGAATCGATTGGAATGGGTCTGGGACCCGCCACACCCACTGCTTCCCCCATTCGAGGAATAACCAACCCGTGTGTAAGAATTTGCAGATTTTTTTGATCAGGACATCATGAAAGGTCCAGAAAAAAATTTTGAGCCGAATCGGAGAGGTTGACCATTTGCATGAAAACATAGGTTGATTATTCAAGGAATAACCAACCAAAAATTTTGAGCCGAATCGGAGAGGTTGACCATTATCATGAAAACATAGGTTGATTATTCAAGGAATAACCAACCAAAAGGTCAATGTCCGTCCGCCGTACGCTGTACGCCGTCCGCGCCGTTTTTGGTAGTAGAAAATTTTCTAAAAATCTGAAATTTGGGTCAGGGGTCTGTAACCGGCCTGGGACGGTCCTCCAAGCTTTTCAGCCCGATCGGACCAAATTTGGGCGGGGTAGGGGTCAAAATGTGTTTTTTGAAAAATGGATTTTCGAGATTTTGGGCGATCTAGGCGAGTGGGGTATCATTTTCCACTAAATTTTGGACGCTGAATCAAATGAAATGGGTCTCAGGACGATTGGCACCCACTGGAAGAAGTTATGGGTCAAATTGGGTATATATTACCCATTTTGAATATGTGTTTTTGAGATTTCTGGAACCTAGGCGTGTGGGGTATCATTTTCCACTAAATCTTGGAAGCTGAATCTAATGAAGTGGGTCTCAGGACGATTGGCACCCACTGGAAGAAGTTATGGGTCAAATTGGGTATATATTACTCATTTTAAATATGTGTTTTCGAGATTTCTGGAACCTGGGCGTGTGGGGTATCATTTTCCACTAAATTTTGGATCCTGAAACGATTGGAATGGGTTTGGGACCCGCCGCACCCACTTTTTCCCCATTTCCCCCATGTTGAAGAAATGAGTCTCCATGCGCCTGGTCCGAGGAATAACCAACCCCTGTGTAAGAATTTGCAGCGTTTTTGATCTAGACACCATGAAACGTCCAGAAAAAAAAATTTGAGCCGAATCGGAGAGGTTGACCATTTGCATGAAAACATAGGTTGATTAATCAAGGAATAACCAACCAAAACGAACAAACCCTGAAGATCGAAAGGGAGAAAATTAATAATAGGTATCTTTGCCGAGCCATAAAACGAAAACGAATGGCCGCGGCCGTGGGGACGAGTGGGACGATAAAAATATTGACGCGTAGTCAAGATAGCAAGGGAACATAGACCCCTTTACTTGAATGCAAATTTTGGTGTTTCTTTCATTTTGGCGCCCGATAGCGGGGGTTACAGTCGTCACTGGAGATGGATCTCTAACCAAATGAAAAATTCAAAAAAGTGACATAGACCCCTATTTGGCCGAGCTATTCAATTATAATTGAAAACAAGGACACGTTGCAAAGGAGGATATGCATCAACCTAGCCTAGAATTGAGATTGTAAATTAAACATGTATCGGGAGTCATGATATAAAGGGCACGATTATACAGGAAATACAATTAATGAACAAATAAACGTAGCGCTACGATACCTGCTGACGAAAACGGAACACAATGTCACAGCTTCGGTCGACTTCCGTACGGTAGCAGCTCACTTCAGAGCCAGGATGGACTGAGTGAGATGACATTCACGACAGGGAATGAAATATACGACAGGTTGGACGCCCCAGGAACAACTGAGACGCGATGCTTCCCCGCAGAAGCATCCCGGCAGAAGCTGCGCGCGCATTCTGGTCTGAACTGTTTTGCCCTCCCCCTTCAGGGCCGCTCGGCCAAGTCTCTCCATAGCGACGTTGCCAGAGTCCTTCCGTCGCGACGTTGCCGAGTCCCTCTGTCGCGACGTTGCCATTTTTCTGATTCCTTGCGAACTATTTCAAAGCCTATAAATTTCTTGGGAGTCCCCATGTTTTTGAGTTTTATTTCTTTTGACATTATCATGTCTTGACCCTGGCACATAAATTCAAAAATCGTCATGAAAAAGCGTTACGGAAAGTTCATGTTTACTTAGCGCTCCCGCCAGCAACTGCCATAATGTTCATTGATGTCAATGAGGCACTCAACAGTGTTGCACCATGCTTTAGGACAGGGATGCACAGACTTATTAAAACTAGGGGCCACTCGGGCAAATCATGAACTGATGGCGGGCCGCCAGAAGTATAGGTAATTAAAGACAATAAAAAATGCATATAATGTATTAAAATTGAAAAATAATTTATTAATTTGAAGCGTGGCACTGTATAGTGCTTACAATCTTTTTTATATTTGGGTCAAATTTACTTGTAGCAACACGTAAAACTACTTCCAAACTTTCATTTGCAAGGCGGTTTCGATTTTTTGTTTTATTATTATTCATTATTGAAAAAGTTTGTTCACATATATAGGTAGAACCAAATAAGCTGGCACATTTTAGAGCGTTTATGCGCAACTCTTTGTACATATTTTTGTCAATGCAGTGGTAAAAGTTCAACAAGTCTTCCTCGTTGAATTTGTTGCGCAAATCTTGGTCGTTTTGCAAATCGATAATTTCTAACTGCATTGACTCTGGCGCATTTTCAACTGAAATCGAGAAAGGACTGCTGAATATGTCCAACAGAGGTTTCACTTTTTTGAAGTCCGAAAATTGGATTATCTAGGAACAATTTTGTCAACCTAATTATAATTATTGGAAATCAAATAACTTTTGTTTTGAATCAGTAAATATCTTTCACAATATAAACATTCATATTCCGTGTTTTTTCATGAAATAATGAGATGAATTGATGAAAGAATAGTGAGTACACTATGAGGAGCGCAGCGCTCCCCGCGACCATGGGTTGGTCAGGGGCGGGTTGATACCGAACTGTCAGTCGCTGCCGGTTAGGCTGGCCGTCCACTGGACGCGAATTCGCGCGAAGAGGCGAATTCGCAAGTTTTTGCCTCTACGCCTCTTCGCGCGTCGAAACCCCGTCCACTGCACGCGAATTCCTGTCAGTTTCGCCCGTCCTATCAGCTGTTTTGGGTCGAAAGACAGATGAGGTACATTGTTTAGTGAAGTAGTATGGGGACTACACATGTGGGCTAGGTAAAAGGGTGCGGCAGGTATAGATTTCCATCACCGGGTTCGCCTGTTCGCGCGTTCGGAAACAAACTGGTTTGGTTCTCTTCGCCTTCGCCAGACTTTGCGCGATCACAGCGCTTCCAGTGGACGGGGTCCTATACGAATGCTAGTGTTTGAACTCTTCACGCGAATTCGCGTACTTCGCCTCTTCGCGCGAATTCGCGTCCAGTGGACGGCCAGCCTTAGGCTTTAACCAGGGATCTTTGAAACATGACATCAGAAGTGGGATCTGTGCCTGCAAGTAATTATCATGATTATGGAAATAATAACACGGATTATGGCCAACAATGGAAAGACGAAATTTCCGTCATGGTCATGAATGATGCAGTAGAGGCACTGGGGAGGGCAATGCTCAGTGTTTTGGGAGCTTCAGGTACACGAAAGTTACCCCCAGGCCCGAGCTGCCGACCAGATGTTTTTCAAACAAGACGACCTCATGAGTTTTCCAAACTTTCCCGAGGGCCCTTCGCCGGGGACGCCCTCCCTCCTCACCACCAGTCCTTGTCCATCATGGGTGACACCTTGTGAGGAATGTTCGAAAAAACCAGAATATGACGCGCCTTCTCAAACAATTTTCACAACAGACGCCAGGGGCTCCCCAGTCTGAACTGCTCTTTCCAACTTTCGATCCTAAGAATGTTCACGCAGATCCTAAAGTAGGGATGCACAGACTGCGGCCCGCCGGTGAAATTCTGATGGCCCGCCGTCACCAAAATAATAAATACTCTCGTACATTCGAAAAATATTGAATTCTGTTTCAAAATAAAACCAAAAAAAATTTGTTCAAAAGTAAAGACGTCCATAAAACTTATGAAAATTATTCAAATACCGCGCCAGTTCATGAATGAAACGACGCCGTCGAATTAGTCCGAATAGTCCCGAATACCCAATTGCTCGCCAAGATACACGAAGCTTCCAGAGTCGGTTACGAGATTTTTCGACTCTACGCGCGGTATAAAAGCCACGCTAAGGCTGGCCGTGAATTCGCGCGAAGAGGCGAAGTACGCGATTTCAAACGAAGAGTTCGCCTCTTAACAAACACTACTATTCGTATAGGACCCCGTCCACTGCAAGCGCCATGACGGAAATTTCGTCTTTCCATTGTTGGCCATAATCCGTGTTATTATTTCCATAATCATGATAATTACTTGCAGGCACAGATCCCACTTCTGAGATGTCATGTTTCAAAGATCCCTGGTTGGTGAAGCTTCATTAATTTCACCCTCTTCTAAGTCAGAATTGTTCAAGGTGGGCGAAAGAAAAGCCATAGGGTGGGTCACTTTAAATGTTTATCTTGTAGGGTGAGATATCACTTTACAGTGATCACTTGATACAGTTAACGATGACACAATTATTAATAAGTCATTCACTTCACCATTCAATTGCCAGATATGGCATATCCAATTTGGCTCAAACTTTTGACATTTTCATGTCTTGACCCTGGCACATAAATTCAAAAACCGTCACGAAAAAGCGTTACGGAAATGTCATTACTTAGCAACTGTCTTACTTGGATACGATTCAACAGATAAGAGAGATGACCTACAATAGAAATAGTGTGAACAATGCCTATGCCTGTACAATAAGGGAAGTTCAGGTAGTTTGTCAGATCAATAGTCTCGCTAAATGGTTTGGTTCATACTGTATAGTCTCGTGTAATAGTCATACTGTGTTCCGCGAAAAGTGGCATGGACACCCCTCGTAAACAAACCGCGAAATCGGTTGCTGAACGAATGCGTGAATATCGTGCGCGAAAGAGATTGACGGTAGATAAACCGTTTTTTAAACCCATTTTTTAAAGAAAAGATTATACTCCTCGTAATGTATGAACCTAATTCACATAAACACTGCGGAGTAAACATTGGCAGTCATCGAGACCTAGCTTAATAAGCCAGGAAAATATACGTTTTTTATACATAGGTCGAGAAAACAACCTTGGCGATTTCATATCAGCTGGTAATGAATTATAAATAATATAAATTAAATAATGAGGACTTCTGGTCATAAGGGTCAAGGCGGGCCGTGAATTCATGACTCTTTGCTCATAAACAAATCTAGTTGGGTACTGATGGGAGGTTGAAGCAGAAACAATGCCCGGTTTTTTATGGAAAAACAAAAGAAGATTTTTTATAAAAAGTTGAGTTAATGTGAACATTTTTGATTCCTCGTGCAACGTTTGTGTTGGAAAGCGCTAAGGCTTCCCGTACATGACCCTGAGAATTCGTCTGTGCAATCGATTCAGTTTAGACATAACTGTTTGGCAGGCTCCACCCCAAATTGAGATTGCATACTGCAAAGTGGACTGTACCAGAGATAAGTATATCAGCCTCAAGCGCTCTTTGGAGACGGCTGATCTCACATTCCTCAATAATAGGAGGAACTTTCTGAGTTTGCCATACAGATAATCAACATGATTCGACCAACTCAGGGAAGTGTCCAGCATCACGCCTAAATATTTGTACGTCGAAACCCTTTCTAGTGGTGAGCAATTGCAATTGGTATTGTCGGGACACGACGCGTGTAATTTCAACATTTGACCTGGAGGGAGGGTCGCCAAGTTACCGACGACTAGATATTTTGTTTTTGTCGGGTTGACCGTTAAAAAACTGTTAGCCATCCACTGGCTTACCCCGTCCAAAAGGGCTTGCGCTCTTGCAAACAGTTCGTGCCATGTTGAGGCGCGAATAAGGAGTGCTGTGTCATCCGCAAATAAGAAGATATTCTCTAACTTTGTGACGGTTGATATCGAGTTTATGTAAATGAGAAATAGAGAAGGGCCCAACGTGCTGCCTTGAATTACCCCATATTGGGCTCCCCTGTGTGGCTTCCAATAAAAACGACTTGCCTGCGCTCCTTTAGGTAACTAGAAAACCAGGCTAAGCTTGGACCACGTATACCAATTAACTCCATACGTTCGAGAAGGACAGATCGATCTATTGAATCGAAGGCTTTACGTAGATCAAGGCAGATGAGTATGGCCCTCAGCTTTTCCTCCCTAATTCGGTACAGTTTGGAAGTAATGTCAAAAAGTGCGTCCTCGACGCACCTTCCAGAACGAAAACCATATTGAAAAGGGCTTAAAATATTATTTTTTTCTAGGTAGGTAACTAAATTTTGTTTCACCCATTTTCCAAGGATTTTGGATATAACACTCAGCATAGATATAGGTACGGTGACCATATTTTAACCAGTCAAAATCGGGACAAACCTACTGTTGCACAATATGTTAGGCCAACCTATATTTTTTTATACATATTTGTGAATTTGGAAAATAACAAATAAAAACACAATTTTACATTATTATTTATTATACTTTATTGGCTATTGCACAAGACTTTGATATATTTATATAATGTAGGCTACCTATGCAACTCAGGTAAAAAAAATTCTTACACAGGGGTTGGTTATTCCTTGGACCAGGCGCATGGAGACTCATTTCTTCAACATGGGGGAAATGGGGAAAAAAGTGGGTGCGGCGGGTCCCAGACCCATTCCAATCGATTCAGTGTCCATGATTAGTGGAAAATGATACCCCACACGCCTAGGTTCCAGAAATCTCAAAAACACATATTCAAAATGGGTAATATATACTCAATTTGACCCATAACTTTTTCCAGTGGGTGCCAATCGTCCTGAGACCCACTCCATTGGATTCAGCTTCCAAGATTTAGCGGAAAATGATACCCCACACGCCTAGGTTCCAGAAATCTCAAAAACACATATTCAAACGCTGCAAATTCTTACACAGGGGTTGGTTATTGCTTGGACCAGGCGCATGGAAACTGTTTTAAAAACTTTGGGGAAATGGGGAAAACGATGGGTGCGGCGGGTCCCAGACTCATTCCAATCGATTCAGGATCCAAAATTTAGTGGAAAATAATACCCCACACGCCCAGGTACCGGAAATCTCAAAAATCCATTTTTCAAAAAACACATTTTGACCCCTACCCCGCCCAAATTTGGTCCGATCGGGCTGAAAAGCTTGGAGGACCGTCCTAGGCCGGGAACGGACCCCTGACCGAAATTTCAGATTTTTAGAAAATTTTCTACTACCAAAAACGGCGTGGACGGCGGACGGCGGACAGCGTACGGCGGACGGCGGACGGACATTGACCTTTTGGTTGGTTATTCCTTGAATAATCAACCCATGTTTTCATGCAAATGGTCAACCTCTCCGATTCGGCTCAAAATTTTTTTCTGGACGTTTCATGATGTCCTGATCAAAAAAGGTCAATGCCCGTCCGCCGTACGCCGTACGCCGTCCGCCGTCCACGCCGTTTTTGGTAGTAGAACATTTTCTAAAAATCTGAAATTTGGGTCAGGGGTCTGTTCCCAGCCTAGGACGGTCCTCCAAGCTTTTCAGCCCGATCGGACCAAATTTGGGCGGGGTAGGGGTCAAAATGTGTTTTTTGAAAAATGGATTTTCGAGATTTTGGGCGATCTACGCGAGTGGGGTATCATTTTCCACTAAATTTTGGACGCTGAATCCAATGAAATGGGTCCCGAAACGATCGGCACCCTCTGGAAGAAGTTATGGGTCAAATTGGGTATATATTACCCATTTTGAATATGTGTTTTTGAGATTTCTGGAACCTAGGCGTGTGGGGTATCATTTTCCGCTAAATCTTGGACGCTAATTTCAATGAAGTGGGTCCCGGAACGATTGGCACCCTCTGGAAGAAGTTATGGGTCAAATTGGGTATATATTACCCATTTTGAATATGCGTTTTCGAGATTTCCGGTACCTGGGCGTGTGGGGTATCATTTTCTACTAAATTCTGGATCCTGAATCGATTGGAATAGGTCTGGGACCCGCCGCACCCACTGTTTCCCCATTTCCCCCATGTTGAAGAAATGAGTCTCCATGCGCCTGGTCCGAGGAATAACCAACCCCTGTGTAAGAATTTGCAGCGTTTTTTGATCTAGACACCATGAAACGTCCAGAAAAAAAATTTGAGCTGAATCGGAGAGGTTGACCATTTGCATGAAAACATAGGTTGATTATTCAAGGAATAACCAACCAAAACGCTGCAAATTCTTACACAGGGGTTGGTTATTCCTCGCACCAGGTGCATGGATACTCATTTCTTCAACATGGGGGAAATGGGGAATACAGTGGGTGCGGCGGGTCCCAGACCCATTCCAATCGATTTAGGATCCAAAATTTAGTGGAAAATGATACCCCACACGCCCAGGTACCGGAAATCTCGAAAACGCATATTCAAAATTGGTAATATATACCCAATTTGACCCATAATTTCTTCCAGTGGGTGCCAATCGCCCTGAGATCCACTTCATGGGATTCAGCTTCCAAGATTTAGCGGAAAATGATACCCCACACGCCTAGGTTCCAGAAATCTCAAAAACACATATTCAAAATGGGTAATATAGACCCAATTTGACCCATAACTTCTTCCAGTGGGTGCCGATCGTTCTGGGACCCATTTCATTTGATTCAGCGTCCAAAATTTGGTGGAAAATGATACCCCACTCGCGTAGATCGCCCAAAATCTCGAAAATCCATTTTTTCAAAAAACGCATTTTGACCCCTACCCCGCCCAAATTTGGTCCATCGGGCTGAAAAGCTTAGGACCGTCCTAGGCCGGGAACAGACCTCTGACCCAAATTTCAGATTTTTAGAAAATTTTCTAACTAAAAAAGCAACTGCGGACGGACTTGACCATTATTAGGTATCCTGAATATCAGCCTATGTATTCATGCAAATGTCAACCTGACTACAAACATTCGGCTCATTTTGTTTTTGCCGTGAAGACTGACAAAAAACGCTGCAAATTCATGTACACATTGGTTGATTCCTAGGACAGGCGCAAAGGAGATCCTATCGGCATTCCTCATGGGGGAATGATGCACTGTGGGTGCAGGGTCCCAGACCCTTCAATGAAACAGTCCAAATTTAGTCGAAATTATACCCCGCCCAGGTACCGGAAATCTCGAAACTGCATTGTTAGGTTTGATCAGGTGGTTGTTGTTATTGGGGTCCATCGTCCCCGGCGCTTCCTCCCTTCACCGACGGACACGCCCTGCCTTCCGTCGCCTTTACCGTTCCTTTTGAACAGCTCAACGTTCAGTTCCGTTCCGTTTCAACTAAGAGGAAGATACACAAGCCGCTGCGCAGCCCGTAAAACGATATAATTCGTTTTATTCTACGAACTGGTGGATCCCATCCTCGTCTCAGCTCATCTACAGTCCGAGCAAGCTCCAAGAGCACCAGTTTGAAGGAGGTACCAGTACCAACGTGAGGTGAGCCAAAAATCAATATTTCCTTCGGCTCATCTCCTCAGTCGGCTCATCAGCTCATTTCCACTTCAACAAGGACGCCAGTCATTACCCGCGTTCCCATCGCCGATCTTCGAACCTCGTCGCCGCCAAGTACTGATTTATTTTCTCATTTTGCCTTCGTTCCATTGCGATTGTCTAATTTAAGTTAATTTTAATTTACATTCTTCCCGGCAGCCGGTATAGGCCTAGGTAGGTCCCACCTCAATTGAATATAGGATTTATTTTAATTTACCGTCACCACAAGCAGCCTTTCATTTCTTTCCTTTTTTTCCTTATATACAGTCCACTTAAAGTCACACTCTCGATCGGGCATAGGAGGGCACAGTGCCAGCCCGCCTGTCGCAACATTTGGTCCGTCGAGTGGCCGGATAATAACCCAGTTGATTAATGTCCTATTTATAAATTGAGTTAGTCCTATCAATTCCATTTCATCACTTTGTTTGTTTTCTTCGTTTTGTTTATGAATTGACTTGTATGCCATTTTCAGATATTCCTCACTCAGTTTTATATTCCTTTGAAGATCGATCGAGTTCCGTCCCACTTAGGTAGGAAACTTCCACAATCCTATATTCCCAATAATTCATCGATTCCTTGAATCCCTTCTTTGTTTCCACCCCGATTACTTCTCGTACAATGACGAGCACGGCGAAAACGACGAGGAAGGAGTTGACGGGTGTTCACGCGAACATCAAGGAAATAGTAGAACAAGGTCGAAAAATAGTATCGGATCCCTCAGCTCTCTTTACATTTAAAGGGATGTTCGTCGATTTAAAGCCATACTATACTGAATTCAAGACTTTGTGGGAGACCTTGATGGCTTCACAGGAGGCGGGGGTTCCAACAGAAACGGACAGAGCTCTTGCGGCCAACACCAAGAGGTATTATATTGAAGCAAATTCAATTTTTCAGCACCACATGAATCCCACTCCCACTCCGGCACCAACGACCACGTCGACCCCTCATTCTGTGAATGATTCGTCAGAAAGTTTTTCGAGATCCTTCCGCAAGCAACTTCCTGAGATTAAATTGCCCCACTTCAATGGGGAGCTTTCAAATTGGGTAGCATTCCGAGATACCTACCTCTCCTTGATTCATGATCCGGATAACAAGTTGACTGATATGGAGCGATACCATTATTTAGTTGGGGCTGTGTCGGGTTCAGCCAAGGCTATTCTCAAGGCCATTCCATTCACAGAGAAAAGCTACAACCAAGCGTGGGATTCTCTGATGGAGAATTTTAATAATCCGCGTTTTTTGGCAAATAATTATCTCAAGCCCTTGATTGAGGCAAAACCAGCGACAGGAAAGGCCACCGTAAAATCCCTGTCCCATTTTCTGACGACGATCTCGGAAAATGTAACTTCATTCAAGATGCTCAAGATACCTTCACCCGATGAATTTATTTTATTCTCGCTCGCGATTCGCCTTCTTGACCCGGCAACTCGAATTGCATTCGAAAGGGATTACGACAACGTGGCATATCCAAAATTTTCTGATTTAGTGGATTTTGTGAGACGAGAACGCCGAACTCTCGAACTGAGCCTGGAAACCCCATTTGATAATGCGAACAATTCCCACTATCAATATAAACCACCAAATAAGCCATTCTCTCACCACCCACAAAAGTCAACCCTTATAGCCCAAAGGACCAACATGAAACAGGAAAGCAGTCATAGTAAACCTTTTAGGAAGAGAACACCTTGCACAGTCTGCGATTCGAATCATTCACTGTATGGATGCTCAAAGTTTAGAGATGCCTCTCCGGCAGCCCGCTCAGCCATGCTGAAGAATTTTAAGGGCTGTGAAAATTGTCTCTCCTACGATCATGTGGTTCAAAAATGCCCTTCTCAAAGAAATTGCGAAGAATGTGATTCCAGGCATCACACGTGGCTTCACCCTAAAAGTGATCGCAGTAAAGCCCCATGTTCATCAGCCCAGTCGTATAAACCAGTTAATGCGGGGGCATATTTCAGTGGGGCGGCCGAAGAAGGAGAAGTAGTTCTGGGGACTGCTGTAGGCTTTGTCAGGGACGCACGTGGAAAATTGCAACCGCTCCGAATGGTGCTCGACAGTGGGAGCCAGCTCTCATTCATCACAAATAAATGCGTCCAGCGACTTGGCCTAAAACCAACTTATTGTTCCAAGAACATTTCTGGCATCGGACAAACCACACTCCATGGCCTCAAAGGCAAAGTTCAATGCCAGATAAGCCCTCCAAACCAACAATGTGTTCTTACCACTGAAGCCATTGCTGTCACCAGCATTACCAATGAGTTGCCTCACTCCCTGGTGCCAGCAGCCTTCGTGAATAAACTGAAGTCCTTCAGCCTTGCTGATCCCAAATTTTGGAAACCGGCACAAATCGATTTCCTCCTTGGCGCAGACCTTTACTACGAGGTTATCAATGGAGTCCCTATCACCATTGATTCAAACCAGCCAAAACTAATTCCCACTGTCTTCGGATATGTAGTATCCGGACGAATCAGAGGATCAGAGTCTCAAGGTGTCTCCAGTTTTTTCGCTCTGAGTGACAACCTCTCAGCTTCAATCCATAGGTTCTGGGAAATAGAAGAAGTTCAGGTGAAGCCTCTCCTATCTAAGGAGGACAGAGAGTGTGAACAACACTTCATCAGCACTCACTCCAGACTCCAGTCGGGACGCTACGTAGTGCGCCTACCCTTAAAAACCCCAGACTTGGATTTGAGCTGCTCCAAACAACAGGCGCTCTCGCGCTTCCTGAATTTAGAAAACAAGTTGCGCAAACACCCGCTTCTCAGGAAGGAATACAACGCGTTCATGCAGGAATACTTAGATTTGGGCCATATGCAAAGGGTTACCACTCCAGGCAAATATGTCATCCCACACCATCCAGTAGTAAAAACAGATGACTCAGGCAGGATGAAAATCCGAGTGGTGTTTGATGCATCAGCTCTCACTCCAGATGGATCCCTCAATGATCACTTGATGGTGGGTCCCAAACTCCAGCGTGACATTGCTAACATCCTCCTAAATTTCAGGAAGTACAAGGTAGTATTTACTGCAGACTCAGTCAAACACTTTCGACAGGTTGAAGTAGCCCCTGAAGACCGAGTCTATCAGCACATCCTTTGGAGGTTCAACCAAGACGAACCCGTGCAGGAGTATGAGCTCTGTACCATCACCTATGGCCTCGCATCGTCGCCCTATGCTTCTTCAAGAGTTGTCAACCAGCTTGTCCAGGATGAAGGCTCAAAGTACCCTCTAGCTTCCCGCGCCCTACTGGAAGAAACGTATGTTGATGATGTACTCAGTGGAGGCCATTCCTCCGAAGAAGCCCTCATGAAGAAGCAGGAACTGGTTGAGTTGCTTGAGAAGGGCTGCTTCCAGCTCAGTAAATGGACAAGTAATCACATAGAGTTACTTGAACCATCACCAGAATTTGATAACTCAACCCGCAGACTTGACACAATGCTTGACGACACTGTCAAAATATTAGGCATGCAGTACTGCCCCAAGGAAGACGTCTTCACGTATTGCATTGACCCACCTCCTAAGATCATGTCTAAACGAGGAATTCTCTCCGCCATTTCAAGAATATATGACCCCCTTGGCTATCTGGCTCCTGTAGTGTTCCTTGCCAAAACCATTCTTCAAGAGACCTGGTTAGAAAGGTGCGATTGGGACCAGCACATCCCAGAGCCAATTGCTGAACAATGGGGGCGTTTCATCTCAGAACTCCACACTCTGTCTGATATAAGGATTCCTCGTCTGGTTCCCGCCTTCAACGCCCCAGAAACTATAGTCCTTGGTTTCTGCGATGCATCTACCAAAGGCTATGCGGCAGCCATATACCTTCGCACCAAACTGTCCAATGGTTCAGTACAAATATCTTTGATAAAGGCCAAAACAAGACTGGCCCCAACAAAGACCCTCACAGTGCCCCGACTGGAGTTGTGTGGAGCTCTGTTGTTGGCGGATCTCCTCACTTCTGTTCAACCGTTTTTGAATAACTTCGCCATCAGCAGTCTTCACACTTTCACCGATTCGACTGTTGTCCTTGGCTGGTTGAGGATGACACCCAATGTGCTGAAGACTTATGTGGCCCATCGGGTGGTGGCAATCAACGAAGTAATTGAATCAACTGCATGGCGTCACATCCGGTCAGAAGACAACCCGGTGGACAGCGCTAGCAGAGGTTTGGACCCTCCCATTTTGGCAGGTCACAGCCTCTGGTGGCATGGCCCACCATGGCTACACCTTGAACCTGAAAATTGGCCCACACTCGCCAATACTGAGTTGTTTAAGCCACTGCCAGGGGACCCTGAGATCAAACCATCTTACCAATCTATGCTCACTACAGACTCCACCGCCATGACAAACCTGATAGAGCATTTCTCATCATACTTCTGTCTGCTTCGGGTATGTGCTATCTTCAGGAGGTACGCAGCCTGGCTGAAGACAAGAAAGACCAATCAGAAGCCAATTTCAGTTTCAGAGCTGCATCAAGCCCAGCTTGCTATCATCAGGTTTGTTCAGGCCCAACATTTCAAGTCTGTGGAGCTCCTGCAGACCACCAAGGTTAACCATTTGGACCCATTTTTAGATGGACATGGAGTGATCAGGGTGGGCGGCAGGCTCAGCAACTCTACTCTGCCTTACCGGAAACAACATCCCATTTTGCTACCACACAGGAGCCATTTCACGCATCTGCTAATTGACCACTACCATGCTGCACACCTACACTTAGGCCCGGCACCACTTCAAAATCTCCTTCAAGGTCAATTCTGGATCATCTCTGCTCGCACCATCATCAAACAAAGGATCCATAAATGCCTGAAGTGCTTCAGGACCAATCCCAAACCTGGGGCTCCAAAGATGGGCACTCTGCCAGCCTCTAGGTTCTCAGAGGGCAGAGCATTTGTCAATGTTGGGGTTGATTATGGAGGCCCATTCATGATCCGTGCTTCACTCCGTCGCAAAGCAGCTCTATCAAAGGCATACCTTTGCTTGTTCGTCTGCCTCTCCACAAAGGCTCTACATCTAGAGCTTGTTTCAAGTGGCACAACAGAAGCCTTCATAGCTGCCCTTGATCGATTCATTGCTCGACGTTCAAAACCTTGCCACATTTACTCAGACAATGGACGCAATTTCGTGGGAGCAGCTCGGGAGTTGCGCGAAGTGATAGCATGGCTTCAGGAGGAGCAATCAAGGCAGAAGATTCATCAGCGCATGGCCATTGAAGGGATTGACTGGTCATTCAATCCACCACTCTCCCCCCACTTTGGTGGAATCTGGGAGGCTGGAGTGAAAGCAGCGAAAGGGATCTTAAAGAAAGTAGTTTCCGAGACCCCATTCACCTTTGAGGAACTCACCACAATCTTTTCCAGAATTGAAGCCATCCTCAACTCTCGGCCGCTCTGCCCTTTGTACAACGATGTAGACTCCCTCGATGTACTGACCCCGGGACACTTCATAGTTGGAGCACCCCTGATTGCCAACCCTGAGTATGATCTCCTTGACTGCAGAGAAAACGTTCTCTCGCGCTGGCAATTAGTAAAACAACGGGTCCAACGATGCTGGCAGCGCTGGAGAAACGAATATTTGTCCACACTCCAACAAAGGGCCAAATGGACTAAGCCTTCGAGGAACCTTGCCATAGGGGATCTTGTCCTGCTTCGAGACATCGATACGCCTCCACTCAAGTGGCCACTTGCCCGAATAACTCAAGTCCACCCTGGGTCGGATGGTGTAGTTCGCGTCATCACAGTCAAGACCTCAACAGGAACATATAAAAGGTCATCAGCCAACGTCATTTTTCTCACTCCTGTCCACGACCACTCCAAAAACCCCCCTCCGTCTTCCTCCTTGACCAACTAAAAATTTTTTGTAAAATTTTGGTGGGCGGAATGTTAGGTTTGATCAGGTGGTTGTTGTTATTGGGGTCCATCGTCCCCGGCGCTTCCTCCCTTCACCGACGGACACGCCCTGCCTTCCGTCGCCTTTACCGTTCCTTTTGAACAGCTCAACGTTCAGTTCCGTTCCGTTTCAACTAAGAGGAAGATACACAAGCCGCTGCGCAGCCCGTAAAACGATATAATTCGTTTTATTCTACGAACTGGTGGATCCCATCCTCGTCTCAGCTCATCTACAGTCCGAGCAAGCTCCAAGAGCACCAGTTTGAAGGAGGTACCAGTACCAACGTGAGGTGAGCCAAAAATCAATATTTCCTTCGGCTCATCTCCTCAGTCGGCTCATCAGCTCATTTCCACTTCAACAAGGACGCCAGTCATTACCCGCGTTCCCATCGCCGATCTTCGAACCTCGTCGCCGCCAAGTACTGATTTATTTTCTCATTTTGCCTTCGTTCCATTGCGATTGTCTAATTTAAGTTAATTTTAATTTACATTCTTCCCGGCAGCCGGTATAGGCCTAGGTAGGTCCCACCTCAATTGAATATAGGATTTATTTTAATTTACCGTCACCACAAGCAGCCTTTCATTTCTTTCCTTTTTTTTCCTTATATACAGTCCACTTAAAGTCACACTCTCGATCGGGCATAGGAGGGCACAGTGCCAGCCCGCCTGTCGCAACACCAACCAAAAGCAAAATCAAGCCAAAAAATAAAAATAAATTAATTAATTAAAAAAAAAAAAAAAATTCAGCAGTCGTATTCTCATGTAACGAACAACGAAATGGAAATCGTAAGGATGGATGATTTTCGACACTCCTGGAATGGGAGCCGGTGTGTAGATGCGGCTCACTGGGCGAGTGGAGAGATGCGAGAATGGAACCGTTGTACGACCTGCCAAACAGGCTGGGGACTTGATCTGGAGCATCGCTGGGTTTGTGAAGCTTGTTCCTCGTCAGGAAGTGAGAAAGCCTTTAGGTGTTACACGTGCTGATTTAATAAAAATTCCTAACTTTCTAGAAAAAGGAGCCAGCGAGGATTGAACGTGGTGTAGGGTAGGTTTACTTTCTATTCTCCGAGTTATCGGCACATATTGAAGACTTCATCAATATCCTTAACGATGAGGTAATTTATTCTACATCGAACAGTAAATAAATCTAGCAGGCGTCGGGCTTCACGTCAAACTACAAATGTTTTACGGTGTCGTGTACGTGGTCAGCTGCCCTCCAATGGGACGATTGTTCTCATCATTCCGCTCATGGCTCCGCAATCTCCGCGCGATAAAATACGTTGACTGCTGGTCCAGCGGTCACCCATCCAGGTAGTCCTCACGCCCAAAGCTACCTTCGGAGATGGAACGGTGTCCGATTGATTCACCATCGGCTGCAAGATTCCTACTTACAACAAATTGATCTTTACAAGTAGTAGTAATAGATACTACCTATCTAAGTTCTGATTAATCAAGACTTGCTATTGGAAAAATGACATCCATTTGTAATAATCCCTTTTGGTTGGTTATTCCTTGAATAATCAACCAATGTTTTCATGCAAAAAGTCAATCTCTCCGATTCGGCTCAAAATTTTTTTCTGGACGTTTCAAGGTGTCTACATCAAAATTAGCAAATGTCCGTCCGCCGTCCACGCAGACTTTGGTCGTAAAAAATGTTCTAAAAATCTGAAATTTTGGTCAGGGACCCGTTTCCGTCACTAGTTGGTCCTCGAACCTTTTCAACCCGATTGGACAAAAATTGTGGAGGGGGGGGGGGGAGATTTAAAATGTGTTCTTCGAAAAGTAGATTTTCATGATTTTTAGCAACCTAGGCATGTGGGGTATTATTTTCCATTAAATTTTGGGCGCTGAATCGAATGAAATGGGTCCCGGAACGATTGGCACCCACTGGATGAAGTTATGGGTCAAAATGGGTATGTATCCACCCATTTTGTATGTCAGGATTTCTGGTGCCTAGGCGTGTGGGGTATCATATTCCACTAAATTTTGGACCCTGAATCGATTGGAATGGGTCTGAGACCCGCCACACCCACGGTTTCCCCCATTTCCCCATGTTGAAGAAATTGGTCTTCGGGGCGAGTTGAAATGGGTCCGAGGATTTTAGTAATGCGCCCATTTATCACCTTCCACTTGCGGCAATTCTATTTAAATACTGTCTCAATTGATTCAATGCTGGGGATATCACTCTTCACTACGTACATTTTGAATTTACACCTAATGTCAAGTATCTCGAATACTGATCATCAATGGGTTATTACATAAAAAAAACTTTTCGCCTCTTGACGGTACATTTAGACAAAAAGGGCCATCAGCTCTCGGGATTTTTTTTTAATCGCTCGCGGACCCCATTCAATTTGAATATATTTTTTGACTTTATGTTTTCTAGGGAACTGTTTCTCTGTAAGTGTCCCGATACAACAGTTACCAACCCGCGAGGGGACAGTGTGCCGATAGAGGCGGCGATCATCGTGTCCATCTCATTGAAGAACGTTCGAAGGGTTCGAAACTGATAGGGACATCAAATCAGTTGATGATTTCAGTCGGAAGAGATATCTAAGAATTTCCATCACGTGGGCTCGTAACTGGCTCGGCGGTCTCGAATGAAACGAAAGAAACGACTGGTCGGATTGCTTCACACATGCGTTCAAATCCCCGACTCATCAAGGCTCATTTTGTATTCAGAGCGGTTGAGTGCGGTTGCGCAAGATGACGCTGCTTTCCTCAGCCAACGGCCCGGGAGGAGATCAATCATATTCGTCGACATCGTGGCATTCAATGAGCAGAATAGCCGTGGGTGCTGGCGCTGGTGGGAGGAGCTTCCAGGTCCCAGACCTTTGCCATTCGCGGAGGCCTACGGTATAACTGAATAACTTATTCGGTCATGAATTCATACCCACGACAATCCACTGTATCATGTTCCATACTTATCCATTAAATTGATGCATTTACGATTTAATACTATTTATATAACAATATTCGCTTGAGAGAGTCAATATGTACTTTTTTAATAACTCCAAATCAACTTGAAGTTTATTGGACTTAAGTCGAACTCGACATTTTTTTCTGCTAGTACGGTATATCTACTACATAGTATATTTTAACCCTATTAGTAATAAGCAAATTATTAATTGCAATTTACTTTTCAACATATTTTTTGAATGAAGGTTTTTTTTCGAGATTTTTGGCGATGTAGGCAAGCAAGGTATCATTTTCCACTAAATTTTGGACGCTGAATCCAATGAAATGGGTCCGAGAACAATTGGCGCCCTCTGGAAGAGGTTATGGGTCAAAATGAGTGCCTGTCTACCTATTTCGAATGTGTGTTTTCGAGATTTCTGATACCCAGGCGTGCGGGGTATCATTTTCCACTAAATTTTGGACCCTGAATCGATTGGAATGGGTCCGGTACCCGCCACGCCCACTGTTTCCTCAATTTCCCTATGTTCGACATTTTCGACTTCTTGGGATCGAGGTATCATTTTCCACTAAATTTCGGACGCTGGTCTCAATGAGGCGGGTCCCGGAATGATTGGCGCCCACCGGGAGAGGTTATGGACGCTGAATCAATTTAAATGAGTCTCCATGCGCCAGGTCCGAGGAATAACCAACCCGTGTGATTTATTTATTTATTTATTTATTTATTTATAGTACGGACCCAAGGTCCAATTAACAAGAATATAATATAAATTAAATGAGAACAAAGGTTATTTATCATTAAGAATTATTTGGCATGAAGGACTTCAGCAGCTCGCGCCCTGTAAGCTTGCAGAGAGTCCGAGAAGAGATCGCAGGCAGCCTCTTGCAAGATCAAATTAGCCTGACGAGGAAGACGGAGAAGCGGACGGTCCCTGAGGTAATTTGTCCTGTGCAAATGGAACGAGGAAAACATTGTGCGATCGAGAGAAAAATTGAGGCACATTGAGGGAGATCATTTGCAGAAGAGGAGGACAATCGATGACTCCATTCATCAACTTATGGAAGAAGCATTGATCGGCCACAGCACGACGATTGACCAACGGGGTAAGACGGCAGACACGTAGGATTGAGCCATAGTCGAGATCATGCCACGGGATACCCATCTTGAAAGCAACGTAACGAAGGAAGATGTGCTGTACAGTCTCAATCTGGTGGGCGTAGGTGGCGTAGTATGGCGACCACACGACGGACGAATACTCCAGGAGAGGACGGACAAGCGAGCAATACAGCGTCGTTATGGCCTTGACATCACTGAATTCACGGGTGTTACGCTTTATGAAACCCAGTACCCTCCGAGCACGGCCAGTAACTGCGTCAATGTGTTCGCCAAAATTTAACTGTTGATCCAACAAGACCCCCAGATCACGCGTAACTTGCAAGCGATGGAGAGAAGTGCCAAGAATGGAGTAGTTGAAAATGAAAGGGTCATGCAGGCGAGAAAACGAACTGACCGAGCACTTTAATGGGTTAAGCTGCAGACAATGGACGCCACACCACTCCACGAAGTCATTATGTGTTTGCCTCATAATTACTTCGCGAATAAAATGTCCAAAAATGTCTTTAAAAGACTCCAGTAATCCAAAGCAAGTATTTTTTTGTTTAAGGAAGTGATAGCTAGTCTCCTCCACAGACAGATTACACATAGAGCTGAGAGCTCCCTCCTTCCCCTGATTTCAAGCTTTGCATTAAGGCCTGAGCTGGTCGCAGTGTGCTTTCGCCATCATCCTCACAACCTTGCGCACTTTGATTTTTAGGTAGCTGGGGTTGTTGTCCAAGGCCGCATATAACGGGAAATTACTGGAGTCGAGCGCCTTTTTCTCAAAAAAATTTTTTTTTGTCTGCTTTCATTCCTAGGTATGACTGTGGTGAGGAATTGCTCGAATTGGGATGCTTCGAGTCCGGCTGAAAGCTCAGGCCCCTACTGAGTACTCTTCATCGAGCAACTCCCACTGGGGTTATCCCAACAGACCAAAGCGGATATACCGAGCTTTGACTCATCAACAAACATGGTCGATCAAAAACCCAATCTTCTACATTTTTAATGATTTGAAAAGGTAAAATGTATGGACGAAAAACGTCAACTTTTTTTTCGTTCAATGCGAAGTCCGATCAACATGTAATGATTCCAAACACTGTCAAATAACCCAATACCGAGAAATTCTTTGCTTTACTTTGGTATTCAAATGTGAACAACAAGGAAATGTCATTCCAATAAGTCCTGAGAGCCGACAGCATTTGTTTTCCTCCAACAATCACCGAAAAAGAAGGTCCTGAGGACGAGGCCAGAGGGAAATGGACGGATGACCTCACGGTTCACCGATCAGGAGAGTAATGGTCCTGTAGCCTCCGTGGGCAAAAAACCAAAAGAGCCAGCCCCCCCCGTCCTCCAACGAAGGACATCGGTTTGGTTATCCCATTCACAAGACTCAACGTACTGGATCTATTCGTTTTCAGTTGCTACTTTCAATATCCTCATCACCGTCCAGAAACAGTCATATCGGATGTAGTAGGTACTTACTTATTACTTATTTAACTAAAAAAGAATAATAATTAAAATACTTGAAAAAAACATGGTTGATTATTCAAGGAATAACCCACCAAAACTGACCCGGAGGTCCTTAACAATTGATAATATTTAATAATAACAGTGATTATTTTCAATATTTTGTGTTTACTGTACAAATACTGGCACCAATAAATTATCGAGCAACCCACGGAAAAAAACTATTTGTCCCAAAAATATTTCAAATCCTGGGAAGAGGTCGTTTTGTCGAATATTCCTTAGAATATCTGTTTGTGAAAATGCTATGCCTAATTACAGGGGTCGTTATTCCTCGGACGAGCAGTATGGAAGCTCATTGAATATATTCAGCGCCCAAAAATTAGAGAAAATGATAACCGACACGCCTAGGTGGAGGTGCCAACGTCAAAAACTTGAAAATCCATTTGATCCAACTTTTTAGAAAATTTCATACCACCAACAACTGCGGGAACTGCCTTTTTTTATCTGAATATTATGAAACGTATCGAGAAAAAAAGGGTGTTAAGAAGAGATTGACCTTCCTGCAACCTTTGCATATAAAAAATAATAAATAAAAAAAAAAAAAAAAAAAAAAAAAAAAAAAAAACAACTTAAAAATGCTTTAAATATATATTAATATTTTTGTACTCGCTCCACTTGGCTCCTGCCTGCCTCTAATGTAGCTCAATCTCCGGCAGTGTATGGTCAAATAGATCTAAAATGGGTTTTCATGATTTTTGGGGACGAGGCGTTCAGGGTGTCATTTTCTACTAAGTTCATGACGCTGAATCCATTCAGATGAGCCCCGGTCACCAAAAGCTTGTAACTATGGTCAGAAAAAGTTTTTTTTGAAGGAATGGTTGAAAAAAGTAGTTGATTGTCCATTTTGGATATAAGGAATTTAAGTATTTACATGATTTATGTTTTTTCTTTTTTTTTTTCTTTTGATGGAAACCACAAGAATGCGGTATGTACCTACTTGCTCTCTGTCTAACCGAAGTTTGGAGGTATTCCGGTGTTAATTGTCGAGACCCCAAGGCCCGTCTTCAGTAGGTATGTAATCATGGGTAAAAAGTTAAGTAGAGCGGGCGAGGTAGCGGGAACGTGCTGCAAAGAACAACGCGATGACTCGAATTATCCACGAGAGAGCCAAAAACTGGCGGTTTTCTCGCTAGTCGTTCCATGACAAAGAATGTTGATGACTTGGCGATCTCATCTACTCCGAGCTATTGTAAATTATACCTACTCTGGGGGCATTCAGCGGAGTGCGGGGGGGGGGATGGGTTTGGTAGGTGTTTTCTATGAGTCTTTGGTGTTGGATGTGGTCTATTCGGAGACACAAAGTGTACACCCATTGTATACCAGCTATGATTTGAATGGAAGCTGTTTACAAATGAGGAGACTTTACAGCCGAGTCTATGCATAGATAACCACGAATGCCCGACCTTGCGCCTATCAACATTGTTTGCTATCGTGGACTATAGAATGTCCAGATGCAACTTTGGGTCTTGGGCCAAGATCTTCTGGAGTTATTTCCATTGGTCAGGATAAATGTATAACTTTCTTAAGCCTTAGTTTCTATCACAGCTTTGTTCAAATGCGTTGAGGAATGCTTGAATCAAACGGGGTTCATAGCGTAAAACGTTGACGCTTGTAGCAAGCATTCTTGGCTCACCAAGAAGAGGGGCCGAACCCCACCCTAACATTCCATAGTGGACAAGAAGTGCCACCAATCAGGCGTTGCGGCTCTGATCTAACCAGTAGAGGGGCATGTGGGACATTGCAGGAGCGTGAAAGATCCTGAGTCGTCTCGAGCATCTGTATAAGGCATTTGCTGTGTAAAAGTACTCTGAGAACGTTGGGTCTGTGTCTTGAACTCAACACATAGAGAGTGATCCTAAGGACAGTTGTTGTGGATTTTGTGCCCAGCTATAGCTGATCGGATGCTAAGCTGTGGAAGAAACACCTGCTACACTGAGAACAACAGCGAGCCCTGGCCATGATTTGTCTTTACTTGACCACTGGATCCTATTTGCCTCATTTAAACGGTAAATAATATCGAGCCCTCCCTTCTAATTGAATGTAGTCAGGTTGTGTTGATAAATACAATCCCTAAAATCAGAACTGCGCCTTGGAAGGTTGCTATTCTTGGTGTGTTCTGTTTCCTAGTGAAACATACAATGTTAATTTTACTGGGGTTTTGGTGTATAGGCCTTTACTAGACTGAGCTTCTATGGCTTAGAAACATGTTTTAATTCTGTGATGTGTGAGGTGAGGATTTTGTTCATCATCTTTATTATAGCTGTCCTGTCATCAGCGAAACATTGCGCGTGGTTGCTTACAGACTGCTGTTAATGAGTTCGTTGGGTACTAGACACCAGATCAGTGGTGGCAGGGCCCGCGCCTGGCGGGGTACCTTGGTCAGCCACATATTGTCTGGAGTGTCAGGTACTCTCGATGATCATTCCTTGTTAAGCTGGTACTCAGACAACATGCGCAAAAAAGTGCTCTTTAACCACTTCTGACACTCGGCATTTGCTGCCCACATCAACAACAGCCATAAGCGCAATGTTAAAAATCTCTGTATTAAACTAATTGTAGGATCCAGAATGGGGAGGTTTTTTGGATTGACACATGTTTGCCACCTGCCTCTCCTCTCCACTCAAAAAAAAA